>CM042152.1:24448108-24515608 GCA_023376005.1 Doryteuthis pealeii
ATATCTATCTCTATATCTATCTATATCTATCTATATATCTATCTCTATATATCTATCTCTATATATCTATCTCTATATATATCTCTATATATATCTCAAGAAAGATCTGCAATGTTCAGTACTGTGGCATTCCTTGAGTTAGCATTTATGTCATTAATATATGCAACAAACAAAAGGTGACCAAGAACAGATCCCTGTGGTACACCAGATGACATCTCATATGGTGAAGAATGTTACCCAAGAACTGTCTACTTCAACTAGTTAAAAAGATCATCCATTATACCCATTGCAGAGATCTTTGTTATAAGTCTTTTGTGTGTCACAGAATTAAAAACCTTAGCAAAGTCAAGGTAAACAATGTCCATTCCTGAGCTGCCATCAGTGATCTGGGTGATGTCTTCCAGAAACTCAATTTGATCACAGCTGCTGGAGTTGGGATAAATACAAATTGGGAGGGCCAGATAAGACAGAATTCCAGAAATTCCAAAGTGTTTCTCTGACACAGGATTCCATCAGTTTGGCAATGCTACTAGTCAGACTGACTGGCGATGTGTGATCACCCTTTTTGAACAGAGGAATGACACTGGCAGTTTTCAACTGTTCTTGAGTAGCACTTTTGTTCAGACAGAATTGAAAGAGATAGCTGGAGTAGAAGGAATTACCCAACACATTTGAGAAATAAGACCAAGAGACATGGTTGTGTTTATTCATAGCATTGCAGGTGTAAATTCTATAGTAGTTATAGAATTTAATGTCAGGTGGTGGTGATGGTACATGTTGGTCCTCAACTATGAAAAGGACTGCATAGCATTTAACTGCGAGTTCTGCACATTCTTTGGGTCATCAGTAATCTGGCTTTTGTAGGGACTGTGAAAAGGACCCACTATGCAGTGAGGCTTCTGTTTTGAATGAATATGTTTCCAGAACACCTTACTGTCAGGGTTGGATGTTATGCACTGTTCAAATTCAACTACTGCCTTTTTTGTCACCTACTTGCAATAGTTGGATGATTTGTTCCGCTTTCTCCTATTGACATCTGACTTGTGAAGTTTGTACTCCTGTTCAGCATTACGTTCTTTCCTGGCAAGACTGCTGGTCGTCTATTTTTGTGGTTTTTAAACAGGAATGGTAAGAGAAGATACAGTTATCAGTTATTGTTAAATAATGAGGAAGGAAGACATGGATTGCTGTTGTTGATGATGTCCTTTCGCAGGGGTAGTAGTGGAAGCCTGTTGTTCAGCAACAATGTTTGAGGAAAACTCGGTCGTTGGTTTTTGTTGTTCGACAGTAATGGTAGAGATAAACACACAAGGCCAGGTACCGAAGGGACCAATTTTGTAGCTGGATCATTTCCCAGAGTCTATCCATCATTGAAATATGGTTTCCTCTTTTCTGACATGGAATCTTTTGAATGTTTGTGGCACATTGAAGGCAAACAGAAACTTGACATTTACCTCATTCAACCCATTGGTTTCTGAAGAAGTTCTCTGGTTCTGTACATTGATGACAGACATGACTTTTTTGGAGCAATATTCTATTTTGGAACATCACCCTGTTTTATCATACACTTCGATCATTGGTTTCAAAATAGCAATTTTGTTCTGTCTGCCTATCTTGACCCTGGAACAAAGTGTAAACAACTAGATATGGCATGTAAACTTTTGACTTACCTTCTTAAAATTCTAAGAATGACTGAAATTTATTGTTATATCTATTTGTCTGATTTGTTTCTGGTCTTAGATTTGAAAAGTGGTTATATATTTGGGTTTTAAATCAGATGATTATAATTGAAAAGTTTTAATTACTTTTAGAGTAGTAAAAAACAAAGATTATAAATTAATAAAAATTTAAACTACATTCCTGTAGTTTAAATTTAAGTAAAACTGATGAGTGATTAGAGAAACATAGTAAATATTAAAAGAATTTTTGAATTTATTAAAAATTAACATGTAAAAAAATAATTTTTTTTTTTTTTTTTTTTTTTTTTTTTTTTTTATAGTGATAACCAGAGACTTTCTTTGGCCCTGGAGAAACTTCAGGCTGATTATGACAAACTCAAACAAGAGGAAGTTGAAAAGGCTGCCAAGTTGGCTGACTTATCATTGCAGATTGACCGTCGGGAGCAAGCCAAACAGGATCTCAAAGGACTTGAAGAAACTGTGGTATGTACTTCATGTCCCCCTTTCCCCATTTCACATACAAAAATATAATAGTTATATTATATTTTTGTATGTGAAATAGGGAGATGTTATGTTTAAGATATTTTTAATTTATATAAATTCTCTTTATCTTTTTGAAATATATTAATGCCAGCCCTGTCGTCTGGGGCTTTAAAATACACTGACTGCACCTTTGCAGAGAGCTAAGACCGTCCAATGAGGCCACTTGTTGGCCTTGGGTGGCAACCTGTGATGCTTAAGGATGGAACACTGGTAGCTGACATGCAACACTCCACTTTGGTCCCGTCCCATCTATGGGTTAAATAGAAAAATGTATTTATTAAAAAATTGTATTATCCATTAAGAATTGATTTATTTCAAAACTTTATCGGCATTAAATGACCCACTGAGGTTGATATGCCGTAAAACAAACCAAACCACTTTGGTCCCCTCCAATCAAATGGCTGGTAATGTCAAGCCCTAGCACCTATATGATTGTCCCAACCCTACTGCCCTTATAGCAAGCCCCAAACCTTTTTATCATATGTGCTAGAACGCAGTGGCTGAGAGGGTCTTCATGTCCTGGGTATGACGTTAAACTCTATCTGATGGTGAAGTTCTAATTCTGGAGCTCTGTGGAATGTCAAGTACCTCTTCATCACCATTACTCCCAGGTCCACTCTAATCCACAGTGGTAGTGCCTGTTAGGGTCTCCTCTATGGTTAAATAGAAAAAAAATGTTGAATACCCATCAAGAATGAATAAAACAAAATGTCTTCAGCATAAGATAACCTCACAGTGGTTGACAGGCTGTAAAATCCAATCAACTAATACCTCAGTTACAAATCTTCCCACATCTAAATCATTGCTCCAAATTTTTTCCTATCAATTATGTATATAGAATTGTAGTACATTCTATCTAATCACAGTGTTTTATAAATTTTCTCATTTTTGTTTAAGTGGGTAAGTTTGATATCTTGATTCAAACATTTTCAAAATTTGCTTAGGAAACATCAGGATCAATTTTTCCTTACTTTTCTTTTGAAAAATGAGACTATATCTTAGCTATGTTCAGTGGTATTATTTTCATGAGTTAAAAAAAAAAAAACTTTGTGCTAGTTATATCTGTGAAATACAAAATTATTTCAATTCAAAAGTGATGATTATATTAGGATGATTCCTTTTATGCCCTTCTTTCTTTGGAAAATTGGCAGTATTTTTAGTTTGATTTGATATTTTATTTGAGAGTTGCACAGGATTAATTTATATAGATAAAACAAATATGCCTGGTCATTTTGTAGGCCCAAGATTTAGCTCAAATCTATTTGATACTTACATTTGAGATATATTCCTCAAGTTAAATCCTTGAATATTATCTGAACAAACCATTTCTTAGTTGGTTTATGGTTGATTTAATTAGAAATGATTAAATTTTTTATCATTGCCACATATTTGTATGTAATTAAAAAAAAATGTATATTTTTTTTATTGAATGTATGAAATCGGAAGCAAATTTTCCTGAATGTCCGTTTTCCTTCTTGAGAAATATTGCTGAAGAATTGCTCTCAATTTAATTGATTAGATCAAGATCTTGTGTCAAAAAACCTAACAAGAAACTGCAGCATCTAACTGTAATCATTTCTTTTATTTTCAGTCTGGCGCAAATGTGCCTGGGTGTATACAGGTACACACAATAAAATTGCTATTTCTGCAGTACTTCTTAGCAACACAATGTCTAGAGCAATACTATTTCAGTTGATCCAATTTTTTTTTTTTTTTGTATTCATTAGTTACTAATTTGTGCTACCTGTTAATAAAGCAATTAAATTTAATTGGGCATTAAATTTCTAAATCTCAATTTCTAAGGGGGGGGGTCTCTCTCTATGAAAGAACAAAATTTACCTCGTCTTTGATTGAATATTAACTCTAATTTGTGGCAAAATAATGTATTACTGGGAGCATATCTAATCTGTACACAGTTTATTTTGGTGACATAGCAAAAAGATGTTCTTTGGTTATGCAATGAAAAAAATAAGTGTCTCAGGAAATGTTGGCTTATTATATTAAAACATTTTCTTTATTTATTGATTTTACTGTAAAAAGGAACTATGAAGAATTACAAGATTTCATTTTGTTACTACTTTTGATCAATTTTTTTTCTATTTGTGTGGATTTTAGTGTTTTCATAAACTGACATACTTCTTATTTTCTTACAAATTCTTAAAGTTTTTCAAACATCATTTCAGAAATATATTTTTAATCCTTTTGTGAGTCCATTCAAAGTTTTTCACTCCAATTGGAAGAATTATTATAGCTATTATGGGTAATTTTTTTCAATCTTAGAGAAACATTCATATGAAATATAACTTTGTTTAACTTTTCATATCCTATGTCATTTTTCAAATTTTATTTAATCATTATTTCTCTAAAAAGTAAAGTCATAACTTCAAATGCTTTAGTATTTTTTTTTATTGGTATACGCTTGATAAAAGGTCAATATTTAATCCCACTTCAAAAAGAGGCTTTTCCTAATGCAAGCCACAAGTTTACTGGTGAATCAAAAGAAATATATTTACTTTTTTGTAGTCATCTAAACAAGTCTCTTTCTAGAGACTTGTTAGTTCAATATATTTGAATTAAGGTCTATTTATTTATCAAAGGGTACAATATTTTCATTTTTTCCCCATTTTGCATTAATTTTCAAAATGGTTATTTTAAAGTGTTATCTGTTGAAAAGTCCCTCATCTCAATTTTAAACATTTATTTTTAGAAAAAAAAAATCAAAAATTTGTAACATATCCCCTGTTAATCCTAAATATTGTTTGTACTTGTAGGTTACAATAGAGGATTTGGATTTTAGTAATTAGTATTTACAAAAGTAACAATCTATTTGGGCACAGGGCTCCAGAAGCTGGTAATTGTTTGTATCTAAAGTTGTAAGATAATTTTAGATTGAAATTAATATTTACTTCAGTCTAATTAAGTTAATTTTTTTTTCTTGCTTGTTGGTTTTAACTTTTCAGGACACAACAATTTATGCTATTTTTTTAGTTATTGAATCTTCATTCAGTCCAGATTTTTATTTTGAACAATCTAATAAATTAGTTGGAATATGCATTTAAAGATTTATTTTTATGTCAAACTATCATTGATTTATTATGTTTTTATTTATCTTATATACAATTTCTCTTTCTCCCCATCAAAAAGAGGAAGGGGGCAATAAGATACTTTTTATAAACACTTTGACAATAATTTATGAATTTTAAGATTATTTTTTAAACTTTAACTTTTATTAAAAATTTAGACAATTTTATTTTTGTCTTTAGGGTATATATAAAATTAAATTTTCTATATCTTGTTTTCAAATCTTAAAATTAAAAAGCTCTAAATCTTGTGCTGGCCTGGAATAAAAGGCATGATCCAAAATAGATGTTGCCTCTGCTGTTAAGCTAACCTTTTTTTTTTTTTTTTTCTTATGTACAATCTAGTACCCTGCACATACACACATGTGCACTATAATACTTTAGTGTAGTTTAAATTGTTTTTAAATAAAATGCTTTAGGCTATAACCAGTTCTTATTGTTACCTTATAATTTATTTTACTGCATGTTTTTTGTGTGCTATCTTCATATTTTTAAAGCTGATCTTGTATGTCAATATTGATATTTCCTTGAAAGAAAGCTTATATATCTCCCTTTTGTGTACCTGTGTAGAAAACATTCTTTATGTGCACAAGTCTTTCTTTTGCTATTTGATTTTTTTTCAGTTTGCCATATGAGTATAAGCATTGTTTAAAGCACTAATATATTTAGATATTTCTATGGGATTTTTATCTTTGGATTATAACATTTTTCATCAAATTCAATTTATTGAATTTGGCATCTTCATGGGCTTATTGAGAAATTGAATTTACATACAATTTTGATAGATTTTTGTTTATAGGTGTCAATAACCTGTAACTAAAAATCTATCTAAATTGCAAGTAAATTCACATTTATATACTTTATACCACTAAAAAGAAGTGGAAAATATGTATAAAAAATTTTTTTTTTAAATGTTGTTTGTGAAAAAATCTATATAAAATCAATATAATTTGAATGCTTAATATTCTCATTTTAAAAATCTGGAAACTTCGAAAATTATTAAAATTCTATAAGAAGTTATGGGTTTATTGCATTGATAACTGAATTTTGTTAAAAATAATTTCTTCCCCATCCCTATAAAATGTCTCTTATTTACTGAGAATTAAAATCTGTTTCTTGAATAAATGAACAAAAACACAGGGCTGGTGTCATAATTATACCCTAAAATCAAAATTTAGACCTGCAAAATATTATTTTATGTTGTTTATATATAGAAAGAAAGGGCTTTATTTGTTAAAGTTTAGAATCTTACTGGGTGCATTCTATCCGTGACAATAAATATTTACTTGTTTTAGATATTGGCATTAATCACTTTTCATATTACAAAATATGAAAAGTGATTATATCAATGCCAATATTGTGCTACGGTTCATCCGTGATCTCTTATCACCTTTATTTGTTTCAAAACTTTTTTTCTCTTTAGGCAAAGGAGCTGCAAACACTACACAATCTTAGAAAACTTTTTGTACAAGATCTACAAAATAAGGTCAAAAAGGTAAACATTGTATTTTGTTACATATATAATCTGTCATTGAGGCGCAGATGGTATAACAGGAAATATACAAATTTTATCCCAAAACTATCTACTTTCAACGCTTTGTAGTTTTCTTTCACAAGTCTGTTAAATATGCTTTTATTAAAAAAAAATCTGTTGAATCTTAATAATTAAAGATTGCATTTTTGGGAAACAAAGTAGATAAATGAATTAGAATTAAGATGATTTTTTAAAGTTTGCTTATAGAAACTTTACTAAAATTATCCATGTAGAAAAAAAAGTTTATTTTATCTACAAGTTAAATATATATAGTTAAACTTGTTCTATAATTAGTTATGATTATTAAAAAAGTTTTTCCATGTAATAATTTTGAATAATTGATTAATTCCAAGTTGCATTCAAATTTTTATCCATACATTTTTATGAACTTTTGTATCTTTAATTTGTTAGTATCTAAATTTTAAAGGAATATTTGTTTTATTTAGTCATGCAGCAAGACCGAAGAAGAAGATGAAGATACTGGTGGTAATGCTGCCCAGAAACAAAAGATTTCTTTCTTAGAAAATAATCTTGAGCAGCTGACTAAGGTTCACAAGCAGGTTGGTTGGTTAATTTATTTTTGTCGGCATTACTTCTTTCTAATGAATATTGTAAATATAGATTAAAAAATGTTAATCCTAAAGTTAAGATTATCTTATCAAAACAAATGCAAATTAACTTTTTATGAATGTAAGTGCTGATATAAGACTTAATGTTAAGTATCTGTTAAACTGAATCCCATGTAGTGACAAATGAAAAGAATATGGTGTCATGTGGAGTGATTTTCAGCAAGTATCACAATATATTCACCAGTACAGCATTGTCAAGCTGTCCTGGTAACCAAGTGGAGAAAACTGTGTTTCATCCTGTATTTGTATTGAATAAGCTAAGATTTAATTGAGAGGTGGGAAAACAAAAAAAAATATTCTTTTGATTCTTGTGCTATTACAATTAATTTGTACTATTACAGCTTGTTCGAGACAATGCTGACTTGCGCTGTGAGTTGCCCAAGCTGGAGAAAAGGTTACGTGCTACTATGGAGCGAGTCAAGTCCTTGGAATCTGCTCTCAAGGATGCCAAGGAAGGCGCTATGAGAGACAGAAAAAGGTAAAGTTTTTGTCCTCATCCTCCATTAATTTTCTACATTTTGTTTCTCCTATCCCTTTTCATCTCACTCCTTACCCTGTTAACTGGTGTCAGTTGGATTCCTATTTGCTTTTTTTTTTTATTGTGTGCTTTACATGTAATTTATTAATATACTATGGATATTTTATTGCTTGCTTGGTATCTGTAAAAACTAGTGTAAATATTTTGTTTTATTAATTGATAACAAATTTGGTTTAACTTAATATCTAGTTACTTTTCATTTATCATGGAATTTCACTTAAGTATCAGATGAAGCATTCAGTATATTAAAATCGGTATTCAAACTTTTGGTGTTGACTTAGTTGTTTGTAGATTATATATATGTAATAGTGAAATTGACAGTGGCCTATTGTCGGTATCAGCTGGACAGTGAGGGAATCTATCTACTTTTCACAAGCACTAGACCAGAGAGATACTTTTTGCATCTGAAGTGGTCTGATAAATCTACCATCAGCTCCTTTGCCGCACAGATCCAAGCTTTCATACTGATGTGCTGAGTTGTTGAAGGTTGGTATTGAACCCAGAACCTTGTGGTTTCTAGGCTGAGGCTCCACCAACTGAGCTAATACACACACACTCACTGAACAAACTACTTGCATCTGTTGTGAGCTGCTGAGACACTGCATCCTTCAAAATTTCTATGCTTCCTGAAATTTGCCAACCCTATACCTGACATCCCCCTCCATACACATGCACATATATATCTTGTGTACTATACATGTACCTTTTGAGTCGTAGTGCACCCAAGTTCATTCTAAAGTGTGTGTGTGTGTATATATATTGTGTATATATACACACACACATGTTGGATGTAGCTAATGCCTGACACGACTGGTATTGGTAAGATGTAGATTGCCTTTATAAAGGAACTTTTCTTTTTTTTAGACTTCCATGTGTTTGATGTTGATCCATGTGACAGCAGTCTTTTGCACTCTATCACTTGCTTCAATGCACCCTGTTTATGTTGTCCTACAACTATAGCAGTACACTTGTTGATCTGTGTGTGTGTGTGTGTGTGTGTGTATATGTATATATATATATATATATATATATATATATATATATATATATATATAGCATAATCTTTACAGATCACTGCCATCCCTCACAATTGTACAACCCCACCAACAGAACTTTTCCTCTCATGAGCCCTCAAGTGACTCATCAATCCTGCTGCAGATCCACAAAGTTTTATGCAAATATGTCATAGGAATGACATCCTTCCCACTGGATTGGATGGATCAGATATGATTGTGCATAAGAATCAAATCTTATGTCTCTTAAGACCAGAAGTTGACTTACAGACTTTGTTACAGATTGCACAAGACATTGTTTGTTCCAGGAGTGTGCATGAATTATCCCTGATGAAATTTCCTATGATTGACATATCTAGCCTTAGAAAGCAGAATCCGAGCACATATTCGACATTTCCAATCCTCAGTGTTCTCACCAATATGACAGGTGTGTCTCTTTTGAAGTTGACATGTGCACAACATGACCTGCCCATTGTATTTGGGCTGTTATGAAGAGTTTCCATGCTTGTGCATCCTGCCCTTGTCAGGATTTATTTGTTAGGTGTGTTGGAGTCCATGTGATATTTAGAATGTGTCTCAAACATTTCTGATGAAAGTGTTCAAGAATTTTCAAATATCTTCAAAGCAATGTCCATGTTTCCGAGGAGTACAATAGAACATTCAACATGCTGGACCTATAAACCTTCAACTTTATTTTATGGGTTATGCTGGCATTAGACCATAACTGTTTTTCAAGCCTTCCATAGGCCACAGATGCCTTCTGGATGAATCTCAGCATCCAAAGAGTCATCACAAGTCAGTGTACTTCCCAAGTATGTAAAGGTTTCAAGAACATCTAAATGAGTACCATGAATGGTTATAGTTGGCTTAATATATGATTCACTTTTTACGGGGGTGAACATTACCTTTTTTTTCCCCAAATTTTTAATCCAAAAGCAGTGCACAAGGCTGCAAATAGGTTCACAATATTTTGAATATCCTCCTCAGTATCAGCCAAAAAATCAATGTCATCGGTGTAAAGGAGCTCTCTGATAAGTGTGTATGATGTCTTTGATTTGAAGTTGAATCTTCAAGTCAAAAACCCTTCCTGTGGTTGTAAATTCCAAGAGGACACTCTTCTCACAATACTGGAATGCAGGAGTTAATATTACATAAAAGAATATTGAGAATAATGTTGGGGCCAAGACATCTCCCTTGCTTAACCTTGTTATCTATTGGTATTTCATTTGACAACTTACCACTTATGATAATTCTAGCTTTCATACCATTGTGAAACCACTTGAATATATTCACAAATATTGGTGGGCACCCAACTTTACCCAATATCGTCCAAAGTGCATCTCTAATAACTGTATCAAAAGCTTTTGTCAAACCGACAAAAACTTGATACAGGGGGACCCGTTGCTCAATACACTTCTCCTGCACTTGCCTGGCTGAAAATGTTGCTTGCTCCTCTGCTAGACCTAAAACCAATTTGTGATTCAGGAATGACTACAGGACAAATGTACCAAAGCAACCTTGCTAACTGCACCCAAAAGTATGATTCCACAGTAGTTATCACAACTTCTTTTTTCTTCTTTACCCTTTTAAAAGTATACTAAAGCACCATCAATCCAGTCATTTGGTAAAGGAGATCCATTCCATTATTCAGTGATGAGATCAAACAGTATGTTTAATATTTACACTTTTTACTTTCAACAGTTCAACCGGGAGCCCATCTAATCTTAGTGCACTACCAGTATTAGTTTGTTTTATTGCCATTTCAATTTCTGCAAAAGTTGGTAATTGGTCCATTTTATTGGTATTTTGTCTTGTATTGAGGAAGACTTTGCAAAACATCAGCACTGACTACTGTAGGATTATTAAATTAATCTGAAGTGCTGTTGCCATCGCTGAAGGATTTTTTCCGGTTCTTTAATCAAGGTGGTGTTGTCCTTTGACTTTAGAGGAGCAACAGAAGTTAGTGGACCAAAAACTTTATGCATGAGGCCATAGAACAGTTTTAGGCCCTTTTTATTAAAGGCGTTCTGAATTTCAAAGGAAATTTTTGACCACAACTCATTTTTTATCCTACTCGGTTTGCGTTGTAATATACATTTTGTATAATCCTTCATGATAGACAGTCAGTGAGGACTTACTCTGCAGTGTACTTACAAAACCTGCTCTTTTCTTTTCCAGTACTTGACTGATGGCAAAAGTACATTGTCATCAAATCAGTCTTGATGTTTCCTCACTCTAAATCCAAGGACAGTTCCACTAGTGGAATAAACTTGCTCTCTAAAGTTTTCCAATGTACCATTAAACTCCAAACGGTCAAGATGTTCAATCAATCTTTCAAATACATCCTTTTCTTTGACTTTGTTTATATTGAGGTGCTTTGGGGTTTTTACTCCAGGCATATGAGTCTTTTTGCGAACAGGGAGTTTAAACTTGCCTTGCACTAAACTGTGATCCGTGTCACATTTTGTACTATGCATTATACATACATTACAGACGCCACTAATATCATGACGGCGGGTTATGATGAAGTCTATCATGACCATGTTTTGATCACAAGTGCTGTTCTTTCCGATTTGAAGAGCTATGAGTTCTAGCATTTCAACAACAAATGTTAAGTTTAATCCGGTTATTTGAAAATTATTTTATATTTCTTTTCTTCCTGCTAAAAATGAACCACAGTTAGCTGCAGGAAACTAACCAGTGTTGAGGTGACAGGCAATGTTTAGTGCGCCTTTCCTAAATAGGGCTGCTTAGACACAAGTCTCTGTCATGGGTGCACACAATAAGGATGTTAGGATAAGACTCCTGCCACCAATGGGTAGATATGTAGCTACAAGCTTCCAACTGGTCAGGTCTGCACGTATCACCACACATCCATCACCATGTTGCTTTTTTGAGAGAGGTTGATAGATGAAAAGAAAGCAAGGGAACATTTCTACATCATGGTATTATAGTGGTCAACGCTTGTACAACACGAATACCACTCTCTAAATTTTCATGATTATTATTCAGTTACGAACTGAAGCAAGATAACCGGTAATCATGTCAATCGCAGGTGTTAAATCAGAGTTGTCCTTCTCCTAGATGGATAACCTAACAAGGAATCAAGGGTCCAACACTCCTAGAAATAATGTTCTAGATGGCCATTGAGCCAATAGCTTCCTCTGTCTTTTTTAAAGTCTTTTTTTTTTTTTTTTTTGTCCTGCAGGGTGTCTAGCCACCCTCATCATCAGGCAAAATCTGTGTGGTTACTGGTTTAGTTGCCAATGATTTGACTATGAAGCAGGTTGTACTGTATTAAACCCCCACCTTTTGCGGTCATTTCAAATATCTTAACAGGTTCAATTTCTATTACATATTCATATGGACTTGAAGGATTCTGTCGTTTTGTTTAAGACAGTTCTTAAAAATTGATTATTTAAATGATTTTTGATAGCGAAAAAAAAACTATTTTATATACAAAATTTTTATTTCTTTCCAAGTTTATACACACTGACAATAAAATTAATTTATATTTTTGGTAAGTCAACACCATAACTTAAAGGTATTAAGTCGATGTAATATTAAAAATTGGAGTGGCAGACTGGAGGTATTCCTTTTTAAAAAATTGACATGCAAGTAACAGTATGGGCTTATTTTTATATTTTTCCAAAAATAAAATATGCTTGTAGAAATGTTTTTTTTCCTGGCAACATTTTGTTATATTTGGATAGTGTAAATGAATTTATAATCCTTCATATGAAAACATTGTTCATTCAGTTTTCATGTATATTAATGCAGAAATTGATTCTAAATAAATAAAAATCAAAACTACTTGATATTTAATATTAAAGTTTATAATTTTTATAAAAGTTTGAGGAGTCAGTTGCTAGAAGTGGTTTTGGCTCTTGGAATATATCAAATATATATTGGAATTTCTAGTTACTTTAAAATTATCTTATGAACAGAGAGCATTAAATTCGATTATATTCATATATGGATACTTTTTTGTTTTGCTGATAATGTTCTGTGAAAACCATACAATATTCCTAAATACATGAGATAATTATTTTGTAATTACTTAAGCATTAATGCATAATTCAAATTAAATAATCTAAGAAAAATCTCCTAATGAAATCCAAGGATTATTTTAAGTATGAATAAATTAGAGCTGGCCAAAGATTGGGGTTGTAGTGCTTGGTGAAAGGCTTTCTTATGACTTCTTCATTACCATTTCATTTTATCTTAATTCTATTCACCTTGCTTCTTAAACCTTTCTTTTGTAAATTTAGCTTAACTCTTTACTAATGTTTGATTGTATAGACAATCAAGTTGGCAGATTGTATTGAGCATTGCTAATATTTCTGAACTGACTCTTTGTTACTTACATCTGTCTTTTTAGTTCTGAGGAGATTTATACCTACAATTTGCCACCTCATTACATAAATCTTAACTTTTCTTTAATGTATGGAAACTGCAGTACCATTTGGTACTTGAATTAACAATAGCACTTTTGAAAATGGCAGGTACCAGCATGAGGTGGATAGAATCAAGGAAGCTGTCCGCCAGAAGAATCTCGCTCGCCGAGGACATGCTGCACAAATAGGTAAGAGACAGAAATTTCTTTCTTTGGCTTGCTTGAAATATGTTTTTTTTTCTTTCACTTTTTTATGTAATTAATTTTAGCTTATTAGAATCATGGTATATAAAAAAAAAATGATTTGAATTAATCAAGACATATTTTGTACTACTTTAATTATCTTAAATGATTTTTTTTTAAATTTTGTATATTTATTTATGCAAATGAATGTTAACATAATTTAATTAAGAAACTAGTGTTTTTAAATGGTAATAAAGTTAGTATTTTTAATATAAAGGTATAAAGAATCTACAATATGTAGAAATTGCAAGCTAAATGAAAATACAAATTTTACTCTTAAAACCTTCAGATAAGAATAATTAACAATTTAAACTTGGTATTGATAACAAAGTTTACATTTTGCTGAATATTTTAAAAATCAATAACAAAAAATGGCCTAACATTAAATTTTGTCCAGTTTCAAATGTTTGTTCACTCATTTATATTTGATTTCAGCCAAACCAATCCGGCCTGGACAACACCAGTCTGTTTCTCCTGCGCAGGCAGCAGCTATTCGCGGTGGTGGTGGTTTGTCCCAGAATGGACCAATGATTACATCTACGCCAATTCGAATGGCACCTGAAAGCAAGGCATAAGTAAGTTCTCATTTTAACATGCATCAATTGCAATTTGTCAGATTTTTATCTTTAAAAACCTATGATTTTATGATATCTCTTAAAACAACCTTTACAGTTAAGTATTATATAAAATATTTCAATATTTATAGCTCATCACAGCATCTATTATAATTAACAAACAACCAAAACTTCTTACTTGAATCCTGAAATAAATTGTTTATTATTTAGTTAACCAAAATGTTTTTGGGCACGAGAAGTGCTTATTAAGTAATTTTTTTTGTTTTTAAATCATACTTTGTAATGGTAACAATTTTAGTATATTATGCTCGCTTTATTTTTATTTTTTCTCTTTAGAAATGTCTAAAATGCAAAGAAACATTAGGTAGTTCATATGGAAGATACTTTGAATTATCAAACATATCAAAGTGGTTTGTAGTTTTGTGCAGTAGTTTTCTTACTAAACAATGCTCTATGATTGGTAGGCTAGTTGAAGTTGTCAGCAATCAAATAGTCATCAGTGTAATATGATTTAGGAGAGACAGGATACCTAAAATATCCAAAAGTATTAAAAATCATTTGTACCAGCTTCATTGTTTTGATGTGTGGATCCTATATTAGTTTAACTAAATTTTAAAAATAGATAAAACCAAAACTGACTGGACCATATTTCCATGTGCAATTACTTCACTATTTATGTGGTGAAAATGTTTTCTGGTAGACAATCAAAAGTGGATATTTTACAATAATGTGAAATACAAAAATTGTAAAACAAGTGAAAAAACCCCACTGATCTAAAATTGATCTAAAATAGAAATTAACAAAGTTTAAAGAAATTACAACAATTAACATCCCTATTGGCTTACTGTGATGGAGTTGTTTGGAATAAAGACATCAAACCACACTTTTCAAAAAGCAATTGAAAGAAATTTATCCGAGGGGATAAAAAATATAATTATATACCAAGACGATATATGCATAGGTGCTTACAGTGAAGAGGAATTAAAACAAAAAACTGAACAAGTCTTAAACAAATTTAAAAAATGCAGGTATGACTATAAATAGCGATGTGAATTCAATTTCGACAAAATTGTATTTAGGACACCAAATATCTAAATAAAAATAAATAAAAAAGTGTGTGGGGGGGGGGAATTTCACCAGACGACAAGCTGATAAAGTATTGGAAATATCTACACTAAAAAATAAAAGGAATTAGAATCCTTTTTGGGTTTGACTAATTTTTCTAGCAAATTTTTACCCAGATACAGTGACATAGAACCATTTGCAGAATTAAGAAATAATGCTGAATTTAAATGGACTCAAAGGCAAAATATAGCTTTTGAAAGTATAAAAAAGGTTCTAATTAAAAATTAAAAAAAAAAAAACCATAAAAATATTCGATCCAAAAAAGGAAGTGACTTTGATAACAGATGCAAGTGAGCCTTCAACCACTGCAATTCTATCTCCAGGTCATCCAATTATGTACCTATCAAGAAAATTAACATCAGTGGAAGAATACTACTCAAATATTGAGAAAGAAGCACTGGCAAGTCTGGAGCACAGAATGTGCAAGAAATTTTTTGTTGGGAAAAAGATTCTTGTTAAAATCGGACCATACTCCTTTGTAGTTTATAATTCACCCCAGAAGAGAATTACCAAAAGTCATGTCTTCCAGAATTTTAAGATGGGCTTTTGATTTCGATATGTTAAAGGGAATACTATTCCACCTGTAGATTCAGTATATTACTTTGACAGTAAGAAATTGGAAGTGTCTGAAACTTTTGAAGATAGAATACTGCACTAAGTTGAAACAGATGTATTACCTCTAAATCGTCTCAAGATGGAAAATAAAGAAGATGCTGTGTTATCGAATTTCACACAGAATAAAAAGAAACCATCAAGTAATTGTTCAGTGGCAGAAAGACTTTACAAAGAAACAAGACCTAAATTAACTATAGAAAAAGGCATAATTTGCAATGGAGATATTATAAGCGCCCCCCCCCCCCCAAGCTTAAGGAAAGAAGTAATAAAAGGTATGCATGATGATATACACTCTGGTGTAACAGCTATACAAAGGGGACTAAAATTATGAGATGTAGATGAATGTTAAAATATCTGACAATGAATCTGAAGAAAATGAGCTTAGACCTAGAAGACCCTATCAGAAGAAGTCCTGATACTCTCCCTGAAAGGCCATTTAGATTTCTGAGAATCTTCGGAAGTCAGAAGGGCATAAAAGCCATTTTGTTTCAGGGAGGTGTAGTATTGTATGCTGAGATAATACTATAGAAGCAAGGCAGACAGCTACTACAATTGTCTGAAGACATGTGTTCCCAAGACTTATTCACTTCATAACATGATCTTAGATTAAAGTTCTGTTGAATAGGTGAGGCTTATAAGCAGATAAATATTTAATTATCAAACTAAATAGCCTTTCTATTAAAAAGAAAAAGAACGCAAGTGTGATCTTATGTCTGTTCTAACAATATTTTGTATAAAGAACAATTAAAGTTTTGCTTGTCAAAAAAAAAAAAAAATGGTTGTGTTATTTGAAATATGATACTACAAAATTTAGAAGGAATGTCTTATTTGCATAATTAATTAGTTCATAAATAGTTTATTATAATTATTTTTTATTTTTATTTTCCAGATATCTAGTTGGAAGAGGAATTTTTACTCCCATTCATCAAAGAACAACAGAACTACAAAGCTTTCTAGTGCATTCATTGATAATTGAAATGGAGGATATGTATCTCCTCCTCCTCTACTATTATATCTCCTCCTCCTACATGAAGCTGCATTCCGTTTTGTTAGCGTGTACCCTGTGTCTCGCTGCTACAGTGGAGTGTATGTGGGCTCTTGCATACCACTGCATAGTAGCAGTTAGGATGGCTGGTTACTTAGCTATTTAACTGCCTTTCTACCTGCCTGCTTCCCACCTGCCTTAGTGATGGCAAGTGAGTGACTGCTCTGGTGGCAATCCAACTTTTGTACAATTATTAAAAAAAAAAAACAAGAAAAAAATTACCTTCGCTATGCTCTCTATTTACAGCCTATAGCCAGCATTATTATAACTATTATTATTATTATTATTATTATTATTATTATTATTATTGGCTACCATGTGTAACAGTCCAGTATCACCATTGTGATTATGGCTTGTAATTCCTCTGTCTTCTATAATGAACTTATATAAGTGAAAACCATAAAAAAAAAGACAAACCAAACAAAGAAACATTGAGAAAAACCGTTTAAACATCTTAAAAATATAAAAAACCAAACCTTTTTTTTTTTTTTAAATTTGGAAAAAGAAGAAAAAAAAATTTAAATTGTAAGCAAGCAAACTTCATAAACTTTCTTGTGTTTTCCCTTTGTTTTTCAACCATATTTCTTGGTAAGAAATTTTCCACTTTCATGGCTGGTATTGTACCTTGTTTGACTTCACTCAGCCACATGTATACAAAGAGCATCACTGTAGCTGTGCTGCTCCAGATTATGTAGCACCACTATCCCTGTGTTATCCTTCCTGCTCTCTACCATCTTAACTGATGAGGAGGAAGTAGAAATTAAGATATGTTGGTCTCAGCTTACCAAATAATGTTTTTATTTTTGACCACACTACTTATTTATCTCTGGTTCAGCCATACTTTGTTGTGACTTTTACTTTCATCAAACATCCAATCCAATATTTATAAATTACTTGACAGTATGTAATTTTTTTTGTATTGTGTTGGTCCAAGTTAAACATTAGATTATCAACTTGTTGCATCTAAACAATTTATTTTTAAAATGTCAACAGGCAGATAGGTGAATTTAGTATGTCTTCAAAGAAATGCGAGAAATGGGTATGAAATTGGTTTGTAATTAAGAGGAAAAAAGGCAAGAGAATCCTTTTCAACTGAGCCAAACAATCAGCTTTGTGTTATAGACAAGCAGGGAGATATATAACAGGAAGATGAAACTGCTTAAGACCAATGTATAAAATTTCAAATAATTTTAGTGGAACTATTAAAAGCTATATCTCTAGAGCTCCCAGCAAATAAAACTTAACTGATTTTTAAACAATATATTTAATATAGACCAAGTTAGTTTGACTTTCTATAGGGTAAGTTGACATGTTAAGCCCAATATTTAACGTGTGAAGTGGAAAGAAAAGCCCACGTTTCTCATTACAGCACTTGCTAGCATTCTACTTGTATCGAACTAACATTGTTTCTCCTCTTACAAAACAAAGCAACACAGAAACATTCTAATTTAGCAATTCAATTTCTTATTTTATAACCTCCTTTCTGCTGCAAACTGGTCAGTTGAGTCCAGGTTGTTTTGTACTTTATTGAAGTGTCTGTATGGCTGTTATGTATATACTATTAATATCTTATTTTTGGACAAGGCATTTTCAAATCCTGAATTATTGATGGTGATATCAGAACAGTTGCCACTCTGATGATATTTACTTTGCCTATAGATTTTGTGATCTGCTTTCCTCATTTAGTGGCTAAATGGTTGCATGCATTCACTCGCAGCTGACTATTGCACGTTCTCAATTAGAAAGTACATGCATGTTTTCTTTATGATTAGAACTCTTATTATTAATGATATTGACTTGTATTATCCTTCACCTTCCTAATTCTAAATACTTTTTGTCACGACTCACTCAGGTCGTCACTTCTTCAACAGTGAGGAATGACGTGCATCAGAAACAAAGAATAAGCTCCCGGTGAGACTTGAGCTCACGTCCCCCTTTGCCTCAGGAAGAGACAAAGCTGAAAGATCCTAACAGGGATCTAACACTGTTAGGATCTTTACTCATTATCTCTTTTTGTCTTTACATAAGTGACCTAACAAAGTTAGTAGATATATTTCTTGTATGTAGTTCACATTTAAGGTGTGCTCGTTTTCCATGTATGTAGCACTTAATCCCCACACCTCTGCAAAGTTTCTACTTGTGCTGAAGTGTCAACCACCACTTAGCACACTAAAATGGCTAATTTTACCAACTATCTGTAATTTTAAAAGAATATTAAACCTATTATAACAAAAGCAGAAAACAAAAGTTCTAGTTTAAAATATTAAACTAATCCTTGTTATTCTGTAGTTTCTGACTTTGTCCAGATTATCTTTAAATAATAACCTTTATAAAAGTTATCAAATTTAGGGGGTGGGGACAAACAAACAAACAAAAACTTACTAATGATTTCCACTTTCAATAGATTAATTTTTTTGTTCAAAAGATAACTGTAGATGTTTCTTAAAATGTTGCAAAAAAAAAAAAAGGGAGCAAAAAGAAATCGCTTTCTCAATTCTTAGATGATTGCTCCTTCCTCCCACCCCACCCCACCCACCCAAAAAATGTTGGCAGGCTTTTTGTCTGGGAGCATTGATATTGCCTTGTGTGGCTCAATCACCTTATATCATGGTAATGTCAAGTACATTCTGCAGAACCCAGATGAGGTTTATATTTCCATTTCGTATTTCTGCGGTTGCTGGGTAGGATGGATTTCAGACCCTGTTTAGGGAACTGAATTCAACTGTTGCCATTCATTCTCTCCCTATAATATCCTTGCTGGGGAGTCTACTAATCCTACACCGCTTCGCTCTTAAAAATGAATTTCGTCAAACATGTCTGGCATTATGAACAGTTTAAAATGGATCTTGTCCATTTACTATGTCCTTATTTTTTAATAAGGTCATTAACCTTCTGAAGATTGTGTCTAAATTGTCCTGTGTAGATGCTTGTGCTGCATTCTTTGGATGATTTCATTGTTCCTTCACTGTTCAGTTCCAATGTCGGGCACAGAACCTTCAATGGAACTGAACGGCTTCATGTGACTTTCAATGGAAACTCTCGCAAAAAGAGTAGAAAGTCAATAAATTGCAAACTGAACTTTTAAAAAAAATGTTTTTATATTTCTGTCTGGAAAAAATACCAAAAAACTAAATACCTTCTTTTCAGTTCTGTCATTCTCTGCCAGCACTGGAAATAAGAGTATGCCTTTGCTTCACAAAATGTGAAGAAAACTTTCTTTGAACTGGATTTCATTGAAAGATTCCCATACCATCTTCCTTCTCCAAAATAAAACTCAGCTTCTTTCTTTATCTGCAATGGTTGAAGCTGTTACCACTGGGGCAAGCGGTTGATCTTAAAAAGAAAAAAAAAAAAATACAATTTAAAATCACATTCCCTTTGTTTTATTTCATTTACATATACAAAACATTTTATTAGCTTTGGGGGGGGATTCTTTAGGTTTTCTTTCACCTTTACCCTGCTCCTTTGAGTGTGGGGAGATATTTTCATTATTTTAACTACTCTTGGCTTTTCTATTAAAATATAATATTAATTTTCTTTTCTAATCCTGCCCTATCCTCTGCCATTGCATTAACAATGATTTCATCCATGATTTTTGCAGACATGTGCATCCACCTGGGCCAGCTATTTTCTACTTACCCATGGTTCTCAGTTGAATCTTTTACAGCCATCTCTATCTGCCACATAGATTGTGAATGGAAATTATCATTTGTATGCTGCTGTCTGCATGTGGGATTGGTTGCTGTGAATAATAATGATGACACAGACACTCTTTCGTTGGAGGTTGAGATCACTTCATGAAGTTTGAATTAAGACATTTGAATGTAATTGATAGTTGTTAGCAGTTATATAATACAATATAATTAGTCTCAATTCAACAATAGTAGTTTTTGTGGGTTATAATTCAAGTACTAGAATTTTATTATTTTCTATTCATACTTCATTTTTAGGTTTATTTTTCTTGGTCTAAAGTTCAGTTGGCAATTTATATATATATATATATATATATATATATATATATATAAAACCTTTACTTATCATAGATGTTAATTCTATAAACTTAAAATGTAAATCTCAATGACCTCTGAGTGATTTCTTAGATTATTTGAATTTCTCCAACTTATTACAGGATGTAAATTAACATTCTACTAAAAAGCCTTTACAAATAGTTTGCCTGTTGTGTATAATAACTAATAGAAAATCAGGACCTTTAAGTTTTGTAAATTAATTTGGAATAATTTTGATTATTCACCACCATCATGAAATATCATTAGAAAGACTATTGTTGGAAATAAAACTTTATTCAATTGTAAAATTATCTACTTAACAATTTAGATGATTCACTTGCCTTCAGCTTTCATGAAGTTGCCTTCAGCCTTCAAATTTCGTATTAATGCAACTATAAGTCTGTTACTTCATATTTTTGTCACCCTTCCACTGCACTTTCTCAGCAAGTCCTGCCATCAGCTCCAAGCTTCTTGACATTACTGGTGTGTTGTTGAGATGACACAAAATAAGCAGGAAGTGGTGTCAGTTATCTAGGTTGGATTATTAGATTACTATTGTGAACTTCATTAATAATAATCCTATTTCTATTAATTTTCTTTCAAGATTTTAGTTTTTAAAATTAAAGCAAGTTTTATTTCATATTTTCTCAATGTCTTTATCACCAACAACTCTAAAGTTGGTTTTAATAAAATTAAAAAGGATAAATGCGACTTTCCTTTTTTTTTTTTTTTCTTTTTTTTTTTTTTTTTTTTTTTTCAAATAAAAAGTCCAAAGAATTTTTTAAATAATTTTGGTCTATATCATAAAGAAAGTGCAGCAATCGGGGTTGATGCCAATATCCATGGGATTGAATCTTAATTGAGACATTAACAATTTGGCAAGTTTCTGTTCAACATGTCAGAATTGCTATTAGTTAGTTCAATGGTACAAGTGACAAATAATATTAAATATCAGTTTTGATATTGGGCAAAAATAAACCCAGTTTATCTTTCACAAGTGTACTACTAAGTGAGCATTACTTTCTAAAATATTTGGAAAGTCAAATGGACTTTATCTCTTGAAAAAAAAATCTTTGCTACTGAAGGAGAAGAGCAAAAAAACAAAAGGGTGAGGCCTCCTTCCCTCAGCGTGTCTGTCTGGGTTTGAGTGCCTCTATGTTCTTATGTCAACCAATTTGTTATTTTTTTAACTTAAATGCTCATTGTCCATTCAGATGTCTCCTGAGCACACTAATGATTCTCATCCTGATTGGTGCCAGGTGCACCTATTAGTTCCAGTGTGGGTGGTTATGTTATTGCTATTTTTTCCCTCAGGAACATCCAGTTTACACTGAGAACCTTAAATTCAATTTTGTTTTTGTTTGAATGAGATTCTCTCCTTTCCCTATTAAACGTTTACTTACTGTTATTTTCTTTCATTTTTTCCAGTCTTTTCTGTTGCTCCTCCTCCTCCGCCCTTTTCTATTAAATATTCTATTTTTTTGGTCCAGCACATTTCTCTATTTTTTTTTTCTCTACCTGCTTGCTCATATATTTAGCTGATTGTCTCTTAAAGCTGCCTTATCCTGACCACACATACCCCAACAAATAAAAGAAATGGTGTTGGTAGAAATGTACTCGTTTATTGGCTTTCATCCTGGAACCCCAACCATATCTTTTCCCTTGTATATTAAGATGACAAGAAAGAAATACAGATGTTGAAACTTTTTCAACACTCGGTAAGTGATTGTTTGCCAGGCTGGTTTGTGTTTCAGCAGCTGGTGTCTGTGATATTTAAAATAGTGGCCCTTATATATCGAAGAGAAGAATGGGGCTGCATGTGTTGACTAGAGTTTTTTTTATTTATAGCGTCCAGTTCAGTAGTCTTTCAGCCACCACCCCCTGGTTTATTTACCCCAATCTCTTGATTCTCTCTCTCTCTCTCTCTCTCTCTCTCTCTCTCTCTCTCTCTCTCCTCTCCTCTCTCTCTCTCTCTCGAATTGAGTGGCATGCTATGTTTGTTGATGAACTTTGTTATTTTTCAAATGTTTATGGACTTTAGGTCTAACAAAATGTTTGCCATTTGCCAATCCATCTTCCCCATTTCAATATTTAATGGCTGCCTTGTAATTCCATCATACACCGCTAGCTGCTGAAACTTAATGGCACACCCATCTGTCTCCACATTTCTATTAGAATGACAATTCCCTCCAAAATGTATCTGTTGATCCTTAGGCTGCTCTTGTGAAACAAAATTTAAATGTACTTTATTAAATGGATTTTATTGGATATCACCAAAATTAAAGATTTATTACCTTGACCGCCTTGCTTTTTCCATTGTTGTTAGCTTTTTTTGTGTGTTGAGATGGTGATGCTTGTTGTGTAGCCAACAAAAACTGAGCTATTGTGTAATTAGTTCCTTGTATTGGTAGCAGCTGTAGATTTTAATGAATTAATTAATTACTGGATGCTACTACTGTGCACACCTCTCTTCAGCACTGCACGGCTGCATGCACACGTGCATACACACACACATATACACACACACACACACACACAATTTTCCCCCTTTCCATTGCAGTTGACAATTTCTTTCAATATTGTCTGTTCAATTTCTTTTATATCTTCTTCCTTGTCAGTTTCTTTACTGTAGTCAATATATTTCAGCTGACATTTTTCATGCAATTCAAACAATGGATTTCATGTTAATATTTCTTTTCATCAAAATTTTGATTACACCTTTATTCCTGTGATATTATTTTTCTTAATAGTTTTAAGTTTCTTTATGTATTTAAAAAAAAAAAAATTTTAAAAAAAATTTAAAAAAAAAAAAATTAAAGGAAGCAAAGTGGACCAGAAAGAGAAAAATAAGCAAAACTTGAAATATTTTTTCTTTTTCTTTGTTTTTTTTGTTTTTTTGTTTTTTTATTTTTCGTTTTTTTACTGAAATTTAATTATTTAGCTTTACAAATTTTATCATCTACCAAAATATTCATATTCAATATAATTAAATTTTTTAATTTATTCACTAATAATTTAAAATACAATTTTTTAATTTAAGTTATTTGGCCTAACAATTTACTCGTATATTAAAGATAGACATTCAGCCTCACAAGAACATAATTATGCCTCTTAGAATTGTTTACTAGAGGAGAATCTATGCTTAGTGAAATCAAGTTGGCATATTTGTAATTCTTTGTGCACATCATTTAATAATACCTTTTTCTTTTTTGTACCACTACCAAGATTTAATAGATAGGCATACTGTATATAGCTGACATAACACCTTGTTCTGGACATAGTTCTGTAGATATGCCACATTTAGTTGGCCAGGCAGGCCTGGTATGGTCAGACCCAGATACTGGCAGCTCCCTTTGATGGATGGTTGTCTTCATACTCTCCCTGTCAATATATAATATATATATATATATATATATTATATAATATATATATATTAAATAACTTTGAAACCTGCTCTGCCTGCTACAATGACAGTCTTGGTGATTTATTGACATGGTTGTATGTTTCTCAACATTTATTTATTTCTACTTATTTATTAAAACCATTCTTTTTAAGTTTTATAATTAGCACTTAACTGCTCACAGTATTTTGAACTTTATTTGATTGGTTGTGCTTGAATTTATTCAAAACAAAACCCCTTTTAATTTTATTGTCATGCATTTTTCAGTGTTCTTAAAACTTTGTGGTTAATATTGGACATCCTGCTGCTACTTGAATTTTGCTGGAGTCATTTTAATGGAAAGATACGAACCCCAATAGAAACTTTGGTTTCAGGTTGCTGATTGAAAATGAATTTACAGGATATGATTAGTCACCTGTGGAAACATTGTCCACATAAGTTTGATATTTGACATACTATTCACAATTATCTTTATACTTTAAATTTGTGAATTGAATATTTAAATATATAAAAATTTCAGATTATTAATAAAGTAATAAAAGAATATTTGTTAATGATTTAGCTGAGATGATTTGCATAAGACTTCTGATGAGATTTCTTCATAATTTTCCTCTTCTGTATTAATTTTACAATAGTCATCAGCAGAAGGTTTGAAAGGAAGAAAAACAATGCTCTTTTTTTGTTGTTGCAGAATTCTCAAGCATTTTATTCACATGCAACAGTTTTTATATATAAAAACATTCTAAAACTGTACTGTGATGCTTAAGGAATGCGATGTTTGTATGAATTGCACTTGTCTGTATTTGAACACTTGTTTCCTGTACTTGTGACAATTGATTAAATACTGGCTTCTTCCTCCTATCAACCCTATTATAACTGACCACACTATTAGTTACACCTTTCACCTTATAGGGTATGGTTATCAAATGTCTGCATTTACTCTATAAAACGGTTCAGAAGAAAAATGTATAAATTTTTTTCTATTTCTACCTTTCCATTCTGTTTGGCTTGTGTCTGGGGATGTGATTACTATGACAACAGAAATGGTGGAGCAGTCTGTCAATTTTGACTCAAACCTTTTGCCTAGTCAGTGGGATTTTATTCTGCAGGACTCCTGTTGAATGTTAACACTTTCGTGATGGTAAGTTTGTTACCTTACTAGCTAGAATATTGATAATAATCAAAATTCCAATACCTGATATCTATTAAGGTTCTAATATTTTCTTTACTCTGAACATCGTTCAAATGAGGGACTTGTACTACATGCACTGACTATTCAACATTGAGTTTTCCTGATAAAGATGTGAAAATTGTTTATTTAATTTTTATTTATTTCATTCTATTTAATTTTTTCTTTTTGGGAAAATTTATCTAATATTTGCTACCTACTTTCTCATTTGGTTTCTTTTAGCCTTGTAACATGGATTAGAATTGCTGTCATATCCTGGATGCAATTAACATAAATCTGTCTTTGGTTTGGCTATCTTTTATTCCTGCTAGTTGGGTTTACATTAAGCAGACTAGATGCCTGGAAATATTAGTAGCCTCCTGAAGATTTACACCCCATATGAACACTGGCTGCTGTATTTTCCTTTCTTAGGAAATATGATTTTAGAAGTAATCTTCATACCAAAGCTTTGTTCAGACATATGGTAAATGTGTCTGCAAGTCCTTGGATCACCAAGAATGGATGCCTTTTTTAACAGAAGATGGATGCTATTTTTTATATCATGCCTCTACACATGATTTTGCAAATGAAATAGATTCAGTGTCATGGCTGTTGATGATATTTCTTTTTATTATGACTTTCTAAAATCAATTTAAGGTTTTTCTTAAAGAAAGGGAAAAAAAACCCTGTTTACCTGCCAAAATCCTGTGCAAAGGCTAGTGGTTCGATTTGATTTATCTTCAGAGCTACTAAAACTGGATTATTTCAGCCTGTAGGCCAGGTGTCTGTCTGCTTTTAGTAACCAACATCTAGTGCAAGTGCCTTCCAAGCAGGTTTTTGGATGCTAACCAAACACAGGCCAATGTTTTTTTTATCACTGGTGTCTAACTGCAGTGTTGCTTATGTCTGCAATCATGTCATGAAAGTTTAGAGAATCTATGAGAAACATAAAGAGATGCTGGTAAGATGATCAGAATGTTAAGGTAGTTGATGCTGATTCAAAATCATTTAAAAGCTAATAACTTTTCATATTTTAACTTTATATAATGTAAGCATACATTGTTTAGTATGCTTGGATAAACTACAAAAATGTAGTGGCATTGACAAGAAATGCCTCAATGATGCCAATGCATAAGATTAGTCTCAATATTTCATATTTTGAATGTATAAAATTAATTGATACCATTAAATGAAACTCCAATACTGTAGCTGACCATATATATATATAGGTGGAATTCTACATGGTGGTGGCCAGTTCTCTGCTGTGGTAGCTGTTCTTTCATGTTTTTGCTGATAATGTAATGTAGAGAGCAAAATAAACTGCCCATGACGCCAGTTGTAAGCACAGGTGTGTCAACATGGGTCCCTCAGGTGTAAAAGAGCAGAGTTGGAGCTTTTCCTGTTTGTCATGATCCATTTCTCTGCATTACTAATAAAGATTTTTTTAAATATTTTAAGTTTATATTTTTTGTGATCTGTTTTTAATGTGGCAGCAGTGTCCTTTTCTTTCTTTCTTTCTTCAAAAGGTGAAAAATATTGAATAATTTTTTGCCATTCTTTAGCTTTGAGAAGTCTTCTATTCATTGATCTGACTACCACGAACCTGACTTGCATTATGTATTAGTGACATTGACAGCCTCCCCATCTGTTTTTGTGATACCCTACACAGCCGGCTGCTTCTTTCCACTGTGTGCAGGAAGAATAGGAGGAGGAGAAGAAGAAAGGGGGGGAGGAAGATGTTCAATGTGTGTGTGTGTATGCATGTGTGTGTATGACCCTCCTCCATCCACGTCAGCTCTAGAGTCTGTTGTCTGTTCTGTACTGCTATGTGGCACAATAAACTCTACAAACCAACATGCTTTTGACTAAATTCTATTTTATCTTTTTAATCCTCAACTGTTCCTTCATTATTCATTATTGTATAACTATTTTGGCCTTGTCTCACTAAACTAAAGCTTAGTAAACAAAAACAAACTCTTTTATTACTCTAAACTCAAGGAAAGAGTTCCTTAGAAGTCTTGCTTTATGATAGCACATTTGAATGGACGTTGAAAGATCCAGTTTTCCATTTTTGATAGCTGTTCATTTTGAAAGAATTTAATTTTGATCAGTATTTTCTTTCATCTTAATTTTTAGTTGCTTTTTTTATTTTGTAAACTCACTTGGGCCATCAATCTACAATACAAATCTGATTTTGGGTGGGTGGGGGACTAAACTACAGAGCTTCTTATTTAAAAAAAAAATCAATTCAGTCAATATCCACATCAATTAAGATGAAAATGAAATAGTGAAAATTAATGGTTGATAGTCTTTTTTTTTTTTTTTGCATTAGATAAAATATTTTAGGCATTGTTTATTTATTTTCATAATGCTATATTATTTTGATTTTAGTGATTAACTTGATTTGAGCCTATCAAATGGTGATACTTGGGATACTCTGGAATACTTGATGTATATATCTTTCACCAAGTTGGCAACTCTAGTGTTGAGAATGGTACTAATGAAGATCACTGATTATTCTGTCACAAATAGTGTTGTGCTGTAGAATTCTTTATTCGGGCAGTGAAATATCAATTATATATTGGGAATTCCCCCTCCAATTTAAATGTGCTGTAAAAAGTATGATTGTTACTTCAGGACATGAAAAAATTCCTTTAGAATATTCTGCATTACTGATATAAGAAAGATATTAATTGCTAATTTAATCTTTTGCCTTATTGCAATGTTTTAAGCAGTGTAAAATTACCTATCTTCTTAGGCTCAATCAACTTTGACTAAATTATTCTGGATTTAATGAATGTATTTGATAACCTGCACAATTGCAGTTCTTAACATTTGTCAAATGATAAAAAAAAATATGTATTTATAAATTTCAGGGTAAAAGGAATTTACTCACTTATTCTTTTCCACTTCCAACTGTTTCTATGATGGATACAAAATTGCAAATTTTCCTTCGTCCCAAGCAAAATCTCCTGGTAAAAAATGCAAATGTATCTTTCGGTGGTTAAGACCTGTGAAGGATACTCGAACTTGTTTGTTGATGTATCTCCATTTAAAGGTCCAAGATTGTGAAGCTTAATCTAGTATTCTATACGCCCTACATATCACTCCTGTAACTTAACTTATTTTATATATTAAGTTTTTTTCTTAACCATGTTTTTAATATAGACACAAACTCCCAATACCTTTGCAATTACGAAAAATTTACTTAATTTGCTGTTCCAAATACTGGTATTTTGATTTAAGGAACAGAAAATAAAAAAGCATGACATTCAATACATGCCAGGATAAAAAACACTAAAATCGTCTACTCTCTTGTTTATTGTGCTCTCTCGGGTTATTTTTTGTTTATTTGGCCCTAATCTTCTGCTTGTTTTTTTGTTCACGTCCCTAGGTGGTATCGGGGCATTTCAGAACTATAGAAAATTAGACGATTACTAGAATAAGTGCTTCAGTGTTATAGTAAATTTCATAAATCTGATATACAAAGATGATTAAAAAGTTCCGTGTTTCTAAATATAACGCTGAGTACTTGAGAGACCAAAAGAAAGATTTTTCAAAATATCGAATCCCTAACGCTCAGAACTAATAGACATCGCCTCTGCCTTGTCCTAAAGTTAGACTCCCTGATGGATAATAGCTTAGCTCAACTGCATAGTAGAGAGACAGAAGCTAGCCACATTAAGTCAAGGAGAATCTTTGTTCCTTCAAAGATAAAACTTTTCAGACTACCCTATAAGAAAATTCTCACGTTTTTTATTTGTTGTAGCCCTTGTTCATCATCATGAATATGATCAGTAAGGTTTATTTTAAAGCAAAATATGAAGGACCTATTTGAAATGTTCCCAACAATTAAAAGAGAACTATTTTATCCTTTTTAGCGATAATGATTGTATGACCATAGAATATTATGAATAGATAAGGCAAATCAATGTACAAAATACAGTATAGATTCCCAAAAACTCGCTAACACATTTTAAACCAATTACTATTAAGTATATTATGAAGACACAATATGTATAAACAACCCAGACTTGCTAGGCAGTATAAATATAACCCTTGTGGCATGTGCTCGATATGCCTTAAAATTAATAAAACCAACAACCAACTATATAAAAACTTCCAACACCGGGTAACAAGCCCCAATTACGACCCAACCTATATAAATATAAATAATAATCAAAATTACCGTGTAAAAGGACTCATAAATATTATATATTTTTGAGTTCTTTTCTTCCAACACTGAGGATAACTATCGCTGTTTCTTTTATATTCTGCCCAATTGTGAAGCTCTGTAAGCCAGGACCTTGTGCAAATGAATTCCGAGAATCTGAGTTCATTTATAGAAGCGGACTACGGGACATATATCGGTCGTATCTATACCTACATGCATTTGCATAACGAAGACCTGCCATCTTGACATATTCTGAGCCCTTTTCTAAAAACATTCTTTTAGTTGGGCTTATGCTGGATATTTTCCATTAGCACAAACTGTAACTGCTACGGCAGTGATGATGAAATTCTTGTCGTCGATATGGAGTATATAAAAGCAATATTTCTAGGATAATTTATCATTTGGATAGTAGTCTATTGTTGTCTGTAGATAAGTGAATAGGATATCCTTACGATGGTCTGATGATGTGAGAGTAACTGATGGAAGCTATCTGAGACTAAAAGTAACATGTGCGTTTCTAGTGAGCCACTTAACTGTAAAGGCGCATTTAGATAGATTGTGTAATATTTAAGAATTAGCGAAGTAGACCTGGCCATCCCTGTCCCATTTATGCATCGGCAGATTCTAAGCATATTGCTGTATCCACTGGATATAGGGTGATCAATAACACCACCAAATGGCTTTCTTGTTCTCGGAGTACGAAGAGTCTAGTTTGGAGGACATAAAGAAAGCGTGTAAACACAAATAATATTTTAAGCGTTGTACTATTTCTCTAGAGCTCATCAAAAGGCTTCTAATTACTGGTCAACTATGAGCTCCACTTGGCCCCTGTATAAGACTGGCGCCAAAATACATAATCCTACTTCCCTGGGATTTGTGGAGCTTGCAGCAAGAGGAATCGGTAGGATCTGCTGCCCGATGTGAAGCATTGTGCTCCGTGCTTAACCTGACAAACTATGAAGGATTTTGCGCCGCCTTTGTTGATGTATTCTTCACTACCTTGTTTATTGACGAGCATACACGAGAATAGATATTTCCGCTTCTTAACATGGAAAGAGCATAGCTGAAAATTTTTTGATGGCTCTCTTAGCTCTAGGCAGATTGACATAGTGTCAATAATGTCATTCCTCTAAGCCCCTCAGGCAAAAATTTAGTCTTTGTAGAGGAAAACTTACATCCTGGGACTTTTAATTTTTTTTCCTATTCTTTTGGGCTTCCAGAAATTTGAAAATGCGAGGGGGTTCCATTGCCAGAAAATAGTCACAGAAATAATGTTATTCGATAGGTGTCTTTTACTCAGTTTAAAAGAAAGATTTCTTTGTTTTGTTTTGTTTTTTTTTTTTTTTTTCAAAGTGGGTCTCTTCCCAATGAGTATTGTCGGTTAAAAGTATTTCTTGCCTTTATAGTAAGATGCTTATAGGTACCGTCCTGATGCAAAAAAAAATCTAAAAGATTACAGTAAAAATCATCTCATGTGTCCAGTTTTTTTTCTTTTTCCTTCCCTCACCATTTCAAGCTAAAATGTAAAATACAATTCAATAGATTTCTAGAAATGAATTACACAGATATGTTCTGGTAAGGGTAGAAGGCTTTTTTCACAGATTATAAATGTTTGAAAACCCTACATTTTATTTAAGAACTTCTATTGGGACCCATAATTTTCGTAGGGACTTATTTAAAAGCAAATCATGTGCGTTCCCAGGAATGCAAGTTAAATCAAAAAGCTTCATCAGCATCACTCTTATAGTATTATCTGATCATTTTCTTTCAATTAAATAAAATTGATTACAAAATTGTAACTTCTTTTTGTTCTAAGATTTTATTGAAAAATTTTTTGTTTATAATGATTTAAACAAAGGTTTAAAATTGTAATAAGAAAAACTCTCACTGGCATATATTGTCTTTTTTTTTTTGTTTTTTTCAACTACTTAATTTAATCAAAAAAATACAAAACGCACAAGCATTTTAGGTACACTGAAAATAATTTTTGATCGTATGCCAATAGAAAACAAAAACAAAAAATCTCAAAGGAGACATCAATCGGTATTATCTATTATAATAGCATTTTTAACCCTATGAAGACTTTTTTTCTTTTCAACTTTAAGAAATTCCTCTTTTTTGAAGATCAGAAATAACACAGCCAGATGAACTGTGCTTTCTTTTTTGATATCTTAAACCTGCTTCAGTTAGAAGTAACATCAAAGTTTCACAGGAATTAACTTTTCTATAAGCTTCATTCCCTTCTACACCTGAAAGAAGAGATTTCTCTATAGAATAAAACTCTTTCTTTATTTTAGCTAGCCAAGTAACTTTGTGATACAGCACTAAAAATTTAATTTTCTACCAATTTCTTGGAAATCTAATACAGTTTTTTTAGGCTTTTTCTTTTCTCCTTAAAATAACTTAACACGGACCAGTGTGGCACACTTTGATATTCACCTTTATATTTTCCCCTTAATTCCTTGAAAAGTTAAACTATAATTACTGGTGTTTAAAAAACCCAACATTAATTAAGGGTTGTAAAGAGGCTCAATTCTTTAAATAGTTGTTGGTGGAGTGCTTTGTTGCGTATCAGCCAAATAGTGAGGAGCTATCTCCTTTTCTAGCAAATAGATCAGGAGATGTTTTTTGCTGACGTGGAGCGCTACACCTACCAATCACTCTCTCACCTTTCCGCACATATCAGTTCACCTATCTGGCTACTCCTGCACTAAGTTGCGAGGGTTCCGTATTGAACCAAATATTGCATTCTAGGTGAGGGTTCTGACTAACTAATCTGAACCAAACTAAGAAAAAAATAAACTCGTTACATATTCAAAATAATCAAATAATGAAAATTCTATGATATATTTTTAATATATTACACGCTGAAATTTATGGAAAGCACTAGCCTTTTAAAACCTGACAAATTTTTACTAAAAAGATTTATTACATAAATACTTATTATACAGTGTTTTTTGTCTATTAAAATTAACAAAAAATTCACCACCTTTGTCTCCATGACCATTTTAATTCTGTAAAATTGATTTATTTCATTTTGTTAAAAAAAAAAAAAAAAAAAAAAAAAAAAAAAAACAAAAGCAATCAAGTGGCTTGCTATTATGGTATTAATTTCCCAGAGATTCGTACTGTGTATTATGTGTAAACCTATATATCCACTTGGAATATTATCTTCTTTACCATGTGTTCCAAATAAAAGTGATTGAATCATTCTTTTATTAACGAGTTAAAATTTGTGGCATTTTTAAATTTATTTCCAACATTAATGGTTCAAAGAACATCAGTCAAGTGTTGTTTTAGGACAAATATTACAAACAAAAACTTTTATTTTGCCCTGAGGAAAAATTTTGGTTAACCTCATTACATGATGCTTATAAATAAATTAATTTATAAACAGGGAAATAATTCTTTTGGCTTAAAATCAATTTTGAATTTTTTTTTTTTTTAATTATCAGTCATCGTCGGGTGTCTTTTCTTAAAAGTCAGTATCTGCCCTATCCCCATGAGGGCGTTGATTTTTCCCAAATGCTTGCACATATAGTGTGCGCATTTCACTAGGCACTAGACAAAGGAGATTGTTTTGATTAGTGTTTGAGCTCCCCAGCTTTTTTTGATGTGCATCTGTCCATAGAACTACTGCCTACATCGAGTGTAACTAATCCTCTTACAAAGAAGTCGTTTTCTCTTCTTGTCCACTATTCTAGTTTTTTGTTTAATAAACTGCTAATAGGATCATATTGATACTGTCTGTTCGAGGGATCTACCATGACCGAAGATAAGATTGGTTTGGACTCGTATGCAAACGAACCACGAAACATCTTTAATGCAGCTATTAGGCTCAGAAGTCTCTGAGAAACGTGAGCCCAACATACTGTTGTATCAGATTCAGGAAACTTTCCACTGATGGATAAATTATTCCCACTTCCAAATTGAGATAGCTCCCAGGCAAATTGTCTCTTGCGCGATTTAAGCAAGATCCCTGGTAATTTATGAACAATCTCAAAACCTAGAGGTCCTGTGTCAAAATTAATTATTGACTGAGAATATTTTGGTCCTGATTTCTGACTACCCAGGCGTCTCGGTATTATGAACAAATGTAGTTGACGGACCTTAGGACCCCCCTCCCCAGATCCGAAATCTATTATTGTGTGACCCCCCCCCGTAGAGGCTATTGCCAGCCCAAAGACAGTTTTGAATTCGTTAAATCTCCCTTGAAAGTGAAACCGTAGAAAACTGCCTGTGACCTGGGAAATTAGGAACATAGAAGAAGCATTCTACATGTCTACAGTAATTACTCAATTGCTTTTTCTCAAGGCTTGACAAATAGTCCTGAAGGTTTCCATCCTGATATGAGGAATATCCTTAATTTGAATTCTGAGATTCTACTCTTTATACATTATATTTAATTTCAAAGCCACCTTCGAAATAAAATGATTCCATTCTACTATATGTGTCCAAACAGAATTCTGTCTCAGAGAAAAGACTGCTATCACAAACTTCCGCCCGAATCTGAGTTCACCTTTGGTATGTTAGAGAAGAGGAGGACTAATATCATCACAGTAACTTCTTGCTGACAATTCTTTGGCATGAGTCTTTTTTTTTCGGGGGCGGAGTACAAAATTTGTTAACTGAAATCTCATCCTTAAACCCCTCAACTTCAGGTAGGGAGGATAAATCAGGTTTTCACTATGGCTCTCTCACCTTTGATACGCATCGGAGCGCTGGCAGGAACGATTTATTTAAATCGTATTGGTCATAGTAATGGCCTAATTTATTTTTCTCTTGAATGCAAAATTCTGGTTTTCGCTGCCCTTCGTAGGCTATGGGAATTGCTTCTATTGGTTGCTATCCTAACAAACCCTTTATTTAGTCTGAAATAACATTGTTCTTGAAAGACGAACGGGATGCGATACTTTCAAATGAAGTGCTGAAACACCGCTGTCTTTCTTAGGCTATGGCAATTGATTCTATTGGTTGCTATCCTAACAAGCCTTTTATTTAGTCTGAAATAACATTGTTCTTGAAAGACGAACTGAATGCGGTACTTTACACTTCGAGTTTTTTTTCTCTAGTTTTGAGGCAAACTGAAGCTTCAGACCACCTCAAGATCTATGTTTGAAGTCATCCTCTTCTAAACTCCCAGTATAATGCTAGTTGTCCCTGACAGCCAGGATTGAGGAATCAATATCTCTATTGTTATTGGGCATGAAACCCCAACAACTTTTGAGACTGGGCTTCTTAAAACATGACTGTTCACCAACCGAGGTTGAAGCACTCCCTCTCCCGCTTAGAGCTGGAACCTTATGCTTTTTGAAGACCAGAACTGAAGAATTAACAAATATGGTCTCCGTATTGCCTACTAATTAACTGTTCACACCAAGGAAGTTACTTCTGACCTGTTGGGTCCCCCTCGCAACTCTCAGATTTTCAGTACTGCAGTGCAAAACATGAAAGAATCTTACCGAAAACAAATTCGGACCTAAAGCTGAAATATGTAACTGCTTGTTTTCTCTTTCTTTATTCATAAAAACAATGTCCTTCAAATAAATATTACACCTCATGGAGACAGAGATTAGAATAAACCCAGTCGTCACATTTCACAAAAAAACAAAAAAATATTTCCACCTATCTGTTATTGAACACGAAGTGTCTAGATAAGAAATAAAACAACTGAAATAAATTTATCTAAGTCAAAAGCTTAGCGTTCGAATACAACTCTTAAGGCACAAGGTAGCAAGAGAAATAAATCATCCACAATATGAATGAAAATAAAATTCAACATATTAAAAATTCTAAAAAGAAAAACGAATTCCAGCTCAACAACTGAACAGAAATGAGTAGAATAACAGTGACTCCCCAATTTCATTCTTTTTCTTTTTTTTAAAAACCCAACCCAACACATAACAAACTTGTCATCTTTCTTTTCTTTTTTTGGTGTGGTAAACTTCAAAATAAGACAGACAATATTTTCACAACGTCTGTCAATTTTTTAGGCCGAGAAAAAATTGACTTATGTCTGGAATTTGATGAAGAGGGGTCTTGGGCAAGGGAGATAATTAAAAAAAAGATTATTGCTCTGCCGGTAAACTAAAATCAAGTAAGATTGTATTAATTATACAAGTAAGTATAATAATAATCCTTTCCCCTAGTATATTAGGTCTGAGACCTGTCAAGCTGTTCCTTATAAACATTCATCTTAATTCCACAGAATATTTATAATCTTTCCACAGATTATCTAACATTGCCTTAAAGGAGTTTAGTTTCACTATTGATGATGGTAGTTTATTCCATGTATTCACCACTCTGTTACTAAAATAATTTTGTCTTGCATTTGCTTTACAAAATGTTTTAATTCATGACCCCTGGTATTGATATTTTGAACAATGTTTATTAGGTCAAAGTTCGTTGAATAAAAACCATGTGTATATTTGTAGGCTTCAATCATATCCCCTCTTATACGTCGATAAACCAAACTTGGTAAATCAATGTTCCTAAGTCTTTCTTCATACGAAAGGGTTTTTAAATCATTCACTACCTTAGTAGGTCTCCTCTGAACTCATTCGGTGAATTTTATGTCCTTGGACTCCAAACCACATTAGCAAATTCCAAATGAGGTCTTACCAATGCAATGAATACATTTTTCAGCATTTCTTTATCCATGTATTCATATGACCTCCGTATTAATCCTAATATCTTGTTTGCTTTATTTACTTGTATTTCTATGTGTTTGGAAAATTTTAATTCAGGATCCACATTCACACCAAGGTCTTTTTTTTTTTTTTTTTTTTAACTCTGTATCTTTTAGTATTTCTCTTTCATTAGAGAATTTTTTTCTCGTAGAGTATACATGTTGTCTCTAACACTCTTTGCTCGCTCTAGCCTATCGACTGAATCCATGTTCACCCCTCCCTCTCAGAGAAGCAGACGTTTTATTTCAAACTTCTACCCGCATTGTCTCAGGTCCTTCTCCTCTCTAACTTTTTGACGTTACATGCCTGCCTACACCCACTCCTCTTTCACCGTTCAGTTCCGGTGGACTTTCACGCAAAGCAAGTCCTCGCCCGTTTTGCACGAGGTAAGTCTTTTCTATCACTACATATATTTTGAATTATTTCTTCCTATATGAAGTACCTTACATTTAGATATATTGAATCTCATTTGCTATTTATCCGACCAATATACAAGATTGTTAATTATAGGAATTAATGCCGTGCAGCACCAACTCTCACATGGGGGTATTCTTCTATCTCCAAAGTACGGGTAAATTACTATTCTTAGTTTTATACCGGGGAAAAATAATTCCTAAGTTCCGATATATGAGTAAATAAACCTTTTCAAGTACAATGGGAAGAAAAATTTTTAAGGGGAAGGAAATACGCAAATTTCAAGTTCGGATACTGAATGAAAGAAAAACACGATAACAAATTAATACTTAACAACTTTAATTCAAAACAATAAAGAAATGATGGAAGAATAAGAAAGAGTAAAGGGTTAGTGTCAGTATATCTGAATTAAATGGAGTACACTCGGACGACGTGTGAAGGTTTAAGGAGCCATTTTATTATATCCAGCTGTCTGTCTAGACAAAGGGCAGTAACTCTTAAGGGTTCAAGTGCAATAACATCACATCCCCTCTTTTTATAAAATAATTTTTCCCTTACAAGTTTTATTTTAATTTTATTTAAGTTGCATATAACACAATAAATCAAAAATATAACCGTTCAGTTGTGATCACATTGATTTTTCATTTTTTTTTTCATATTTATATGTAGGTAACATAAAAATTAAAAGAAATGTTCTTTTTTTGTGTGTGTGAGTGTGTGTCCATGAAGGGATTTTCTTTTTGATAAGAATGTTCACAACATGAGAAAAAAATGTTTTTGTTCTGTTTCATTCACAGTATCTTGCCGGTGCCTTTATTATCCGGCCAGATTTGGTTGTTTTATTTTCTGTTGTGTTGTAGCATGTATGTGATTCCTGTGGGACATGATGATTGCTAGTTTGGGATGGGATATTTAGTATTTTTGTTTGAATATTTTTTGATGGGTTGGTTTCCACTCTGGATGGTATGAACTCTGGTGGATACCTAGTTGCTGTAGATGGGTCTTCCCTTGGGTGTTTTCGATTCCTGCGGAGGACCTGTCCAGATGAGGTTTGGATGATATAGGACCTTGGTTCCATGCATGTTTATGTGACAACTGCAGGGCTCCATCTATTTGTGTCCTTGTCGTGTATCCTAACATGCTGTCCTATTTGGATGTCAGGTAGATCTTTCGCATGCTGGTCGTAATAAGCTTTTTGTTCAGCTTATCTCTTGTACAAACGAGCTGATATCTCCGCTTTTTTGTGCTGTGGTTAGTACATTTTACTGGAATGCTGCTAATTAATTTTCTGTTGAACAGCATTTCTCCAGGTTAGGGTATCGTGTGGTCTATCGGAATTGTACAAAGGCATAGCAGTACCATGTCGATGTCACGGTTGCTTGACTTAGCCTTTTTGATGTCGGATTTAATCGACTGCACACAACGTTCCGCAAGTCCATTAGACTGTGGATATCTCGGAGATGCTGTGCGATGCTCGAATCCCTATTCTTTTGCAAACTGCTGAGCTATAATGCGCCCCGTTGTCACTAATTATTCTCTATGGAATGCCATTCTCTCCAAACACTTGCTTCATCGTGTTTATAACCTCCTGACTGGAAAAATTATTCAACTTCCTCACAAAGGGGTATTTGGAGTAGTAATCCACAATGAGGATAAAATTTGATCCTTCAAAGTGGAACAAGCCAGTGGCTACTATTTGCCATGGTCTTACTGGGATCTCATGTGGCATCAAGGTCTCAGCACCTTGCATTTTTTGGTGCTCCTTGCAGGCATCGCATAGCTGGATTAATCTGTCGATATCTTGGTTGATGAATACACAGCTTTTTGCTCGCAACTTGCATTTTTCCATTCCCTGATGGCCATAATAGATCTTGTGCAGTACCTCCTTTTGCAGAGATTTTGGGGTGATGATTCGTTCTTCCCATTTTCTATTTCTAACGCATCCCGGTAGGGCCAGTCATGTCATACCCTTGTAGGCGTAATAACATTCGTTGGAGACGAGGTGGGGCTGCAATTAGGTTTTTTAGGTTGATCATCTCTAGGGGTTTGGGATCATTTTCTACCTGGAAGGCACAACCATAGATGTACGTCCGGAAACGCTCACATCCGATGACAACTGCTAGGAGCTCCCCCTCAATGTTTGCATATCGTTGTTCTGTTTCTGTTAGTGATTTCGACGCGAACGCTATGGGTCTTCCCTCCTGCAGTAGGGCTGCACTTAAGCCTCTGTTGAATGCATCTACCTGGATTACAGTTTCTTTTTTAGGGTTGAAGAACGTTAGCGGCATTTCTTTGCAAATCAAATCTTTTATCACCTGCAACGACTTTTGGTGACTTTCCGTCCACCCATATTCCGATTCCTTTTTAAGTAGATCTCTCATTGGTGCTGTAAGATCTGAGAGATGTGCTATGTAGGTGATAATTCCTAGCACTCTTTGTAGTTCTGTGATGATCTTTGGGCTGGGTAATAATTTAACCTCTTCCACTTTCTTAGGGTCAGGGCGCACGCCATTTTTGTCATATATGGCCCCAAAGAAGCGTATCTGCTTCTGGTTTATTTGGCATTTTTCGCTGTTAAAACTAAGTCCTTCAGCTTTTGTTGTGCAGATTTTGGTCATTCTCCTTTTTGGTTTTGCCATATACTATGATGTCGTTTATAAGTCCTAGTTTACCAGGGCATTTCTCCAGAATCATGTCTATTTTCTGCTGGAATACATCTTGAAACATGACCAGACCAAAAGGCATTCTCTGGAAGCAATACCTTCCAAATGGAGAGTTGAAAGTGGCCAGTAGCTGTGATTCGGGATCGAGCTTGATTGACCAGTATCCATTTTTGGCATCCAGTTTGGAAAAATATTTCGCTTGCGAAAATTTGTGTGCAATCACCTCCATTGTGGGAGTCTTGTAATGGCACCGCATGATGGCTCTGTTTAGATCCTTGGGATCCAAACACAGGCAGAGTTTACCATTACTCTTCCGCACATACACTAGACTGTTCACCCATTCTGTAGGCTCGCTTACTCTGCGAATGATCCCTTGTTTCATCATGTCACCCAGCTCAGTCTTAATCTCATCTTTCATGTGGATGGGGCATTTCCTGGATGCGTGGATGATAGGATGATTTTCCGGTTTCAGGACAATCCGGTATTCTCCTGTGAAACTGCCTATTCGGTCGAATTGATCCGGGTACATATTTCTCGGGTCTTCTGCAGAGTTGATATGAGCTTGGTTTTCTTCGATGACACAGTACATCGTAACCAGTTCCAAGTCTCTGAGTGAGGGTAGTCCTAGTATGGTAGGTCCTTCAGATGTTACCACAAAGAATTTGAGTGATTTCCATTCTCTTTTATAGGTACATTCTATGCTAATGGAACCATGTTGAGGGATGCTGGATCCATTATATGCAGTCAGTACAGTTGACTCCTTATGTGTTGTACCAAGGAGTGGCTGTCCAGAATTGCTGACTTTGTTTGGAAACATCTTGCGGAAAACACGTAATAGGAGGGTATTTCTTTAAACTCCTGTGTCAACTTTGGCTTTTAGTTTGTGGGTGCTTGGTAAGTTGGGAAGTTTAATTGTAAGGTCTGCGAAGTCCTCAGTCCTAGTGTCTTTTTTCTCTTGCCACTTGATAGTATCAAGTGTCATTTGTGCAAACTGATTGTATATCTCCTGGTTATTTTGATTTGCATTTACGGAGTATACATTGTTGCTATTTTTTTTTATAATGGTATCTGTATTGCTGACGTCCTGGAGTCTCCTTGTGTCCAGGTTTAAATATGGGTCCCTTTGGTTTAATTTGTGTCTTCCTTTATTTTCCTGTCTGTTGTCACAGACTTTAGCCCAGTGATCTTTTTCGTCCACAGGCTGAGCAAAATGAACCCCAAGCAGGACACTTTTCCTTCTGGTGGGACTGCATGCTACCGCACCGCTTACAACTGCTGTATTTAACAGTCACTTTCCAGGCTTTCTCCATTGTGGATTTCCGCCATTTGCTTCATGTGGCCTATTGAAGCCTATAATTTGGGCTTCTTCCAGTGAGAGATTTTCCCCTTTTTCTAATAGCTGCTTTTTTAAACCCGTGTGCCTGGTTCCGTAGAAGATTTGTTCTAATAAACGTATATCAGTATCACCTCGGAATTTACACTTCTTCGCCTGAAACCTGCACCTTGCTAAAAAGTCGTCAATACTTTCAGTGTCTCTTTGTTTGTATTGTCGAAAGGACATACGATATATATGAACATTTACTTGGGGGTCTAAACGTTCTTCGAATTTCTGCCAAATAATCAGTGGATTATTTTCGTCGGCTTCGTCCGTAAAAGTCCATGAGTTAAACCTTCTTAGGGCCTCTGCCCCAGAAAATAACAAAATATGGTCGACCTGTTTGTCTACTGGAATGTTTTTTTTTTTACAGAGAAATAAAGTCTGCATCTTTGCTTGAAGAATTTGAATTCTTCTACTAAATTGTCTGCGCGGTCCAGGGCATTGACGACTCGCTTACGTCGCTCATTTCGACAAAAATACTATTATAACAAATTCAAAAAATGTGAAATACAGTGTTATTAAATGTATTAAAACACTTACTTGTTTGTTCCAGAGAACAATTTTTTTTAAAAAACTGCAAACACTTTTCGTTTTTTTGTTTTGTTTTTAGAAATTTATGTCGGGTTGCGTTTGGCGATAGGACTTCTAGTTCGTCTAAAAAAAGGTTTTTCGTCCAAAAAGTTGACATAACTTTTTTCCAGTTAGTCTTGTTCGGTGTTGTACTCCTTGTTTCTGGTGAATGTTTAAATCCCAGGGCCGCCACCCGGTAGAGCGTTCGACTAGAAAGTTCCTGGTTCGATACCGGTCCTCGCCAACTCAGCGTATGAGCAGCACAGGGATCTGTGCGGTAAAGTGAGGAGCTGATGGTAGGTAACGTTTTTAAAGAGTTCGTAAAGAGAGGGTTTGCAAAAAACGATGTTTTGCGAAGGAACTTATCTGTTTAAGTCCGGTGGTAACAAGTTCTTTAAAAGATGAAATAATTGTCGTTTGAGTTGTTTGAATTTCGTTAAATTTCGCAGAGTTCTTTGAAGTTCTTGAGTTGTTGAAGAGTTGTTTCTTGAATTTAGTTGAAGGGTCTGTTATGTTATTTGGGGTTATCCACAAAGGATGCCTTCAGATCAAGAAGTCGGAAACAGGAGCGTGTTTTCACATGTGTTTATTCCTTGCTGACGGGGGTGGAAGTACACAGGATTAAGGGGCGGACAATTAGGGTTTAATTAAGGGTTAGTCCAAGGGACTTAACTAAAACAAAATCTCCCGTTCTTAATTAAGAATGGGCTTTTTACTTTAATATGTATTTAAATTTTTTTCAATCTTTATTTATGAATATTTTAAAAAGATTATTTTTTCAGGGGAAAGCTAGAATAGTCTCTTATAAGTAAATTAAAAAAAAAGTTTTTAGTGGGAAGGTTTCAGAGGTCTAGCCTCTGAGGAGTCCTTATGCATCGCCGTAGTTCAGGGGTTGGCCTTGATGGTCCACCCCTGGGTGATTGGATGATCGGTTGCTTCATCACTATGGGTAGTGCTGGTGATTCAGGTATTACTACCTGACTTGAGGTTGGTGGTGTGCTTCTCTGGTGACTGCTATGACATTAAGGAATATCAGCATTTATACGGTGTTGTGGTTCTATTTGTGATGTGTTTGCATCAGCTATAGGTAGTTGGTATTGTCTACCTTTAAGTACCGGACTGCATCTAGCTGGCCTAAGGAACTGTCTATTCCTTCAGTGGGTGCTACCATCCGCAGACTCTACCATGTACGACCTTGGTTCAGTAGTAGGGTGTTGGATTGTTCCGGGTTCCCACAATTTTGTCCTCTCATGCCGCACATAAACTTTTTGACCAGCATACAACAGGGGATGTTTTCGATTTTTGCATTTGTTGTATTGATCCCTCGGTTTGTTTTTTGTAACATTGTATTGCTTGTCTAGTCTGTTCATCACCCAGCTGCTGTTTTGATACGAGTGGTGTTCTCATCTGTCTCCCATTCAGTAATTCTGCTGGAGACTTAAGGTGAGCTGACAATGGTGTCGCTCTGTACGCTATCATTGCTAGGTGGCAGTCATGCCCGGTTTCCCATGCCTTTAGCAAAATTCTTTTGCATACTCCTACCATCCTTTCTGCAAAACCATTAGACTGTGGGTAGTGTGGGGAAGATGTTTTGATGCATACTTTTTCGCAAAGTCTGTAAATTCTTTGCTTGTAAACTGGGGTCCATTATCCGGGTAGATAATCTCCGGCGAACCTCTTTCCTCGAAGATTGCCTTCATGTTCTTAATGACGGCTGTAGATGAGGTTGAATGGAGTCGTCTCAGAAATGGGCTTCGGCTGTAGTGGTCTGCTACAAGTACTCGTTTCCTGCCATTGTGAACAGGTGGGCACTTACGTATTGCCAAGGGTATGTAGGTGTTTTCGTGCTGGCGCATCGATTCGACTGGAGTGCTCACTTGATATTTCTGGCAGGTGTGGCATTTGGCAATAAAATCCTCAATGTCCCTATTCATCCCTGCCCAGTATACAACTGTTCGGGCCCTCAGTCTTGTCTTCTCAACTCCTTGATGTGATGCATGGAGTTCTCTTAGGATCCCTCGTTGTAGTGATGTTGGTATTATCATTTTATCACTCTTGAGCAGGATCCCATCTTGGATTCCTATTTCATCCCTGATATTCCAAAAGGGTAGGAGACAAGCTGGGCAGCTAGAGCGATCATCGGGTCAGCCAGCCATAACAATATGGGAGAGTTGTTTTAGAACTTCATCCTTCGATGTTTCTTCTCTGATATTCTCTATCCTGGTTGGTGAGAAATTCTGATAAGTGGTTACGTTGTGCACTTTCACATCTATCCTTTCAATATGCTTGCTGGGTATTGGGGATACTCGTGATAAGTAGTCTGCGATCGGAACTGCTTTTCCTGGGGTATATTTTACGGTTATGTCGTAACCTTCAACCTTTAGCAACATTCTTGCTAACCTTGGGGGTGCTCGTGCTATGTTTTTTAATGCTATGGACTCTAAAGGCTTGTGATCTGTTTGGATTGTGATCTTGTGACCCCATGCATAGTGGTGAAATCTTTCTATGCCAAAAACAATAGCTAACATCTCCCTTTCAATATTTGAATATCGGGTTTCTGGACCCGACAATGTCTTGCTCGCAAATGCGACTGGCATCTCATTTTGTAGGAGATCTGCACCGATGCCTGCTGTAGATGCGTCTACTTGAATGACGATAGGTTCTTTTGGGTCGAAATACCTCAATATCGTGACTCTCCGGATTTCTTCTTTTACTTCCTCAAAAGCCATCTGCTGTTGCGATGACCATGCAAATTCCTTATCCTTTGATGTTAAGTCACGAAGTGGTTTGGTTAATGTTGCAAGGTGGGTTGTAAACTTGTTTAAGTAATTAACAAGTCACAGAAAACTGGTGAGTTGCTTTACATCCTCTGGGGGTTGCATTTTGACAATCGCCTCTACTTTCTTCGGGTCTGGTTTGATGCCATCTTTGAGATGATGTGACCGAAAAAGGGTATCTCTGCTGCTTTTACCACTAGTTTCTCAGGGTTGAACTTGCAGTTTATCTCCCTTGCTCTTAGTAGTAGCTGTCTTAGTGCATGGTCATGATCACTGCCATCCTCCTTGAATCCATAAACAATCATGTCATCACAAATGGAAAGGACGTTTTTTATATCCCCAAAGTTCTCTTCCATAGCACGCTGGAATTCGTCTTGTGCACATTTTATTCCCACGGGGAATCTATTAAACATATATCTCCCAAATGGAGTGATAAATGTCGTCAGTTTCCTGGATTCTTTGTCCAGATTTAAATGCCAATATCCCGACTTTATGTCTACAGTCGTAAACCATCTGGCTCCATGTAGTTGGGATACGACTTCTTCAAATGTTGGGGTGACAAAGTGTGGTCTACGTACCACTTTGTTTAAGTCTCTAGGGTCTAGACATAGTCTGACTGAGCCATTAGCCTTAGTCATACAAAAGAATTGACCCATGGCGTTGGTTCAGTCATTGGTGATATGATACCTTGGTTTACCAGGGAATTTAGCTCCGTTTTAAATTAATCCCTGGGAGCTATAGGGATCCATCTGGGTGGGTGCACGACTGGTGGTATTTTTGGGTCTACATGAATGGTGTATTCAACAGGTAAGCAGCCAATTGATTGGAATACGTCTGGAAATTCCTGGATAATTTTATCTTTTGTAAGTAAACTTCCTCTCATACTCAATCTTGGTGTTGGTACTGGTTTCCTTCCGTGGTGAAGTTTCTCTTTTTTAGTACCGTTTGTCTGTGCATTTTGTTCCCTCATGGCTGGAGTGGCTGTTTTTATAGCCAGGTTTAACGTTACTAGGCCCAATTCCCGTGAAGTTTGAACCCCTAGCAGCATTGGTCCTTCACAATTTACAACATGAAATATTGCACCAACGAATCTGTCATGGAACCTTACTCCTAGCCAACATGTCCCTTCTTGTTTAATAGCAGTTCCGCCAAACGCAAATAGTCGTACGTTCGTCTTTTTGAGTGGTATCCCTTGAGATTTTCGAACATTTCTTTCGGTAAGAGGTTACTCATAGCCCCTGTATCCACCTTAGCATTTATCTCCATTTGTTTCTTCTTGTTGCCAATTTTTAATTTGGCATATGCCTCCGTGGCATTAGGGGGTAGTTTCTGGATGGAGTAGAAGTACACATCCTCGCTACTGGAGTCGCTGTCGTTTTTATTCGTCGCCGTGTGGATATTTCTGTTTTTTTGTTGGCTTGTAGCCTCGTTTTCCTTTTGTCTCCTTGTTTTTTTTTCCTGGGTTTTTGAACGGCAAACGTTTGCAAAGTGACCTTTTCTGTAGCAAACAGCCACGTTTTTCCCTTCGCCGGACATTCACCTCTGAAATGGCTCCTCCCACAGCAGCTACACTGCACGTAATTATTTTTCATTTTCGAAAGTACCGCGTGCGCGCTGGAGTTTTCAAGTGGAACACGAATGGTTTCTATTTGCTGGACTGTAGCCTCCTCGGTTTCTACTATGCTTAACGCTTTTGTTATCGTTAAGTCTCTATTTTCCTTCAGTAAGGACGTTTGTGTTTGTTTAAGCATCATACCAAATATAAAGATGTCGACAATTAATATTTCTTCAACAATAAGATGATACTCACATTGGTTTATTATTTGTCGTAGCTGCTTCAAATATGCGTGCGACGACTCGTCTGGTTTTTTGTCGGCACTTTAAAAGTTCACACGGAAATTTGACAGTGGCCTAACATATTTTCTGAAATATTTTATGTATGTTTCGACAGTCCTGGCTTCATCCGTTTGAAAATCAAATGTATCACTTATTTCTTGCCCTTCTACGGCAGACCATAATAATTGATATCTAAGTTTGACGTCTTCATCCAAATCTCGTAGCGGACCTTCTAAGTGAAGCTCTACTTGTTGAATAAATCTTTCCATCTCTTTAGGAAGATTCCGACTAGACCCGTCTATCATTAGTGGAATTAGTTGACCAGCCATATTCAAAAAAATTTTGTTTTAAACAAAATGTGCGGAGAAAAAATTATCTTACCTTCGTAAGAATCGAAGTGAACACGTGTGTCCCCCTTTTTTTAAAAGTCTTCAAATCCTTGGAAATATCACTGTTGTCCGTGATTTTCTTGGTTTATATTGTCCATGTGGGTTTTTAATCCCTTTTATCTGATACCATGTTATGTTATTTGGGGTTATCCACAAAGGATGCCTTCAGATTAAGAAGTCGGAAACAGGAGCGTGTTTTCACATGTGTTTATTCATTGCTGACGGGGGCAGAAGTACACAGGATTAAGGGGCGGACAATTAGGGTTTAATTAAGGGACTAACCCTTAATTAAACCAAGGGACTTAACTAATACAACAGGGTCAAAGTTTAGTTCTTGTTGAGTTGTTTTCTGTCTTTTTTAGGTTTAAGTTGAGTTTCAAGTGAGTTCCGGCTATTTTTATTTCCAGTCTTGAGGGAGTTTAACTCTAAGTTCCTCTAAGACGATGTCGAATTTCAACCAGCTACAAAGTTCCTCACAGATCGCTGTCCATCGTACACTCAAGTTTTCGTTAAATCTCGGGAGTTTCCTTACCATTTTTCTTTCGTCGGCAGAGGGAAACTCGAGCCCCCCCCCCTCGCACGAGGGTCCGATTGGAACTGATGTATCAGTAGAACTTTCTCCTTTCTCCAAAGTCGTGACGTCACATGTCTCTCGGTAAGCTTGGCCCTCTTTTTCCATGGCGTACGTGAGGGAGATAGCATTGACGTTGCAAAAACGTAGTAGCAGTTTGTCCATCAGTCAGCATAAGCCCCTAAGGTCAAATTCTAGGACGAAGGCAGCAACCGTGACGTCACGGACCTCTTGGAAGATTCTTTTTATTTATTTAATTTTAGTTTTTAAACATAAATTTTTACATAATGTCAGTTTGGATTTTATCAGTATCATTTTGACCATTAATTATCACGTATCATCTGCAAATATTTGTGTGTAACATTTGATCATATCCGGGATATCATTTATAAAAAATAACAAAAAGACAAAGTCCAAGAACACTTCCATGTGGGATTCCATTTGCCACTTTTGATTTAGAGTTTTTAATTTTAAAACATTGTCTTCTATTACTTAGGAATTTTAAAATCCAATTTGGAATATGGCCATTTATTCCATATTTTTATAATTTCAGTAGTAACCTTTAAGAGTATTTACGGCTTTCGAAGGAGCTCTTATTTCTCCGTGGTTGTTGGCAAATTGTCGGACAAAGAAAGAACAAACACGAAAGTAAATGCAGACACTTGTATTGACAAAAATTACATAAAATTGTTGCAAATTTTAATGGTATTTTCTACCAGACTTTTCTGAGTTAGTAATTTACTTGGAGTAATGGTGATAACAGGGTATTCTTTTCGTCGGTAGAAAATGTTGATAAGACGCTTCGTCTCGGTAGTTTCTCGTCCTTCAGTAAGTGTGCTATCGTACCTGCCTTTATGCAGTATGCTGATACAATGCCTTAGAAGGGAGCTGGTTGTAGAGTTCTATGCGAAGTGGGCCCTGTTTTTTGGCTAAGTGATGAGATCTTGGTGTTTTTACGTCTCTCCTCCAGTACTGCTTTTCGATAAGTAAGCCCTGTTTTTGGGCTAAGTGATGAATGACGTGCAGGGACCGCTGTTTACGCGACTACACTCAGTGGGTGCTCCGTGATAAGTAGGCCCTGTTTGGGCGAAGTGATGAGAGCGTTTGTTTTTACGTCTCTCGTTGGTAACGGTTCCCTGATTAGTAAGGTTTTTGGTATTGGCGCCAACATACGATGATGGCGATTGCCCCCCTAGCGGCAGGGGGAGATAATTAGCTATGGAATTTCCAATACTTTTTGTGAGGTACAAAATCAAATGCTTTGGCAAAGTCTAAATGGATGGTGTCAAGTGGTAATCCAAGATCAAGAGATTTCGTCCACTTATCCATTACAAATAAAAAACTTGTATTGCAAAATCTTCTTTTAATGAATCCATGCTGATTCGCAGAAAAAAGTTTGTTAATTCCATGTGCCTGAATATTTTGTCTCTTATTATAGATTCTAACAATTTGCCAATGATACTTGTCAAACTAACTGGTCTATAATTGCATGGATTACTTTTATTTCCATGTTAATGATGACAGAATTCGAAAATGTGCTAGGGAAACTGCATATCATCAACTTAACATCGAAGAATAAATTCTATTTAGTGGTGCTTCAATTTTGATCTAGAGTACCTTCTCATATGATGCATGCTTTATGTTGTGATATTGCAAAGCAACCTCAATCAACAAAAATACCAGGAGCAAATTCTTGAAAAAGTTGTGGTTTAATTATCAGCCATTGGCATCGTTCCCCATCTCCAATTTAGTTTAGTCCATAAAGCACGTGCAGTTTGGAAACATTTGCAGCGTAACTCAATTTACAGTCTTCGGTGGTTATAGAAATTTGGGATATTTTGGATCGTAAAGTGCGAGGTAGCCCCCTCCCTACCTGTTCAAGTACTTACAAAACTTGTACAAGTACTCCAAGAAAAATGGTGCAATATTCCCCGATGTAAATTAGAGGATTAATAAGGAACATAAAGAGGTGATTGGACAAGTTATGGTATCGACGACTGAAGGTTGTTTTCGTATGTTTGTCGTAGCTGAGTAAGCTAACACGTGTTGGAAATTGGGTTATCTGCCCACCCGGAAGTCCGGACAATAGGGCCTGAGGATAGAACCCTGAATCAGCAGAACCAATACTGCAGGCACTAGCAGAAGACCTGAGTCGGCACGCTAGAGAAAGACGTCAACTCCGACAAGCAGACAACACCGAGACAACAAGATAAGTGCACACAAATCTCTTGTATTACTTTTATATATCCCGCCAGTAGAAATTCTCTGGCAAACACTTAAAGACACTTGCACGAGAATTATACACACTTTAATAACTAACCCTCAAATAAAACTGTTAACCCATTTATAAACTTTATAATTTGCCTTGTCTCCTTCCTTTACGACTGAGATACTAATTCACCCCAATATTTCTGTTACTTTGCCAGAGGAATTTCTTCAAATACTGCAAAAAAAGTATTACTGAGCGAATAATCCCTAAAAGGAAAGACGAGAACAGTCTAGACGAAAAAAAAAAAAAAAAAAGACAAATTTTGAGGTTTACTAAAGAGCCCTTAAAGTACTCTTGTTCGGAAAGCGAACCCAAAAACAAATTTTAATATTGTCTTAAACTTTGTTTAAAAAACAAATTTTTTAATATTGTCTCAAACTTTGTTTAAAAAACAAATTTTTAATATTGTCTCAAGCTATTGTGTAAAAACAAAACCCTTTTGTGTCAGGAAAAACTAACAAAAAAAGATTTACCCAAAATTGTCTGCATTGAGAAACAGATAATTAAAACCTTGTCTGTTCGGAAAACAAATTAATACGTCTGCTAACAAAAAAACGTTTTTGAAAAAAAAAAAATTAATATTGTCTCAACCTTTGAAACTAACAACTCCCTCTTGTGCCTGAAAAATTTGAAAAGAAAAAAAAAAATTTTCTTTGAATGTTATTCTAAAAAACAACAAAAAAAGCTATACCGAAAATAGTCTTGAATTTTTATGTTAAAAAAAAAAAATACACGAACTGTTGAATCAAATATTTTTCTGTCCGGAAAACAACAATTTTGATACGTCTGCTAGAAAAAAAACAAAAACGTTTGAAACCTAAAAAAAACAAACCCTTTTGTGCCTGAAAAAGAGAAAGAAAAAAAATTTTTTTTTTCAACAAGTAGGCAGAGAAAAAAAACAAAAAAACAAATGTCCGACGTCCTTCTTCATTAAACAAATTTCGCGCCGTAAAACAGCATAGGCCAACCTCCTCAGCTGACGTCATCGACTGACAGAAGGGCTTCTCCCACTGCCACTGCGACGGCTACGGCTACTGCTACTACCAAGGAAAGGGACACTAACTAAACGGGACAAATATTATTGAAATAAATAAATAAAATAAATTAATTAAAAAGAAATTTAGAGATGGACTCTCTTCTAGACTCCACACAATCGTGGGAGCAGAAAGTTTTGGAAATAGTGGAAAAATTGGAAGAAATAAATTTGACTCCCGACGTTCTGTCAGAAGAACGACAAACAATAAGAAACTATTTCTACCAGATTAGCGAAAATTACAAAAAAATAAGGCTAATTTGTCGTAGAGATTCCAGGGAGTTACCGTATGCTGTGGACTGTCTCTACAGGGAGAGTACCATATTCCGTATTGGAATATGGACTAGACTGGCTGTTCTGCAGCATACTAGCAATGCAAACCTAGACCCCTCAACATTGGACAATAAAGAGGAAATTGTGGGTTTGCATTGTGAACAACCTCCAACCCCTGAGGAAAAAAATCCTATTGCTGGAAATAAAAACTTGGGGACACCTACCTTGGAATTGGAAAAGAATAAAACAAACATACTTACTCCTAAAAAGGAAATTTCTCAGCCCCAAGGCAGGCTGGAACCAAACCTACTTTCTCCTAAAAAGGAAGGAGAGACAATAAAAATTATGGGCCCACAGGAGCTCTCAAAAAATAAGATGCCTGACCCAAAACTAACTTTCAAACCAGGCACAATCGAAAAAGAAAAATTTTCTCAGCCCCAAGGCAGGCTGGACTCACCCCTACGTTCTCCTAAAAAGGAAGGAGAGACAATAAAAATTATGGGCCCACAGGAGCTCTCAAAAAATAATAAGATGCCTGACCCAAAACTAACTTTCAAACCAGGCACAACCAAAAGGATAAATATAGAAGAAAATATGCAGCCTATATGCTCGACCAAAAAAGAGTTTTCTCAGCCCCAAGGCAGGCTGGACTCACTACTACATTCTCCTAAAAAGGAAGGAGAGATGATAATTATTGGCCCACAGGAGCTCTTAAAAAATAACAAAAACGCTAAGAAAATGCCTGACACACTCACAAATTCGAAGCTAAAGAAAATCAAAAAGAGAGTGAATAATAAAAGAAAAAATACGAAAAAATTTAAATGCGGTCCTCTACCTACTACTATTGGTCTTGGGTATGACCTTAAACTATATCCTACTACACATCCTGGATATGACCTTAAACTACATCCTACTACACATCCTGGATGTGAAGTAAAACTACATCCTACTACCAACAACAAGGGTCCTGGGTAAGACCTAAAACTGCATCTGAAAACAAGACACCCAAGCTAAATGACCCTTGAACCAACCTCAGGACTCGATTTTCTCTCTCAGAGAGGGAGAAATTGTTTAACAAATGAAGACCTGGGTCCTGGGTAAGACCTAAAACTGCATCTGACAGAAAGTCCAGGGCCAAGACTTTAAACTGCTTCCATACTGGCTAAATTACAAGGCCAAGAAAGTCCAGGGCCAAGACTTTAAACTGCTTCCATACTGGAAAAAATAAAGGCCAAACTAGTCCTAGCAAGACTTAAAACTGCATAAATCATGGACCCCAAAGTTCATTTTTAAAAACAAAACAAAATACATACAGGGGTTCCAACACACACAAATTAAAAACCTCCACACCTAGTGGAGTTAGACAAAAAAACATATATTCGGCCATAATAATGCCGAAAGGACATAGTCCTACAAACCTCCACACTTAGTGGAGTCACATACAAGGACAATGTCCTAACAACCTCCATACAAGTGGAGTTACAAAAATCAAACAGGGAATATTTTAGTAACCACTAATTGCATGGTTACAATTATGCAAGAGACAAGTAACTTAGGAAATTAAAATTGTAAAATTAAAAATTAAAAATTGTAAAATTAAAGATAGAATAAAACGAACAATAAAATAACACATCAAACATGCAATGAACAAACATTGCCTGTTTCTCCGTCAGTTAGGAGAATGTTGGAAATTGGGTTATCTGCCCACCCGGAAGTCCGGACAATAGGGCCTGAGGATAGAACCCTGAATCAGCAGAACCAATACTGCAGGCACTAGCAGAAGACCTGAGTCGGCACGCTAGAGAAAGACGTCAACTCCGACAAGCAGACAACACCGAGACAACAAGATAAGTGCACACAAATCTCTTGTATTACTTTTATATATCCCGCCAGTAGAAATTCTCTGGCAAACACTTAAAGACACTTGCACGAGAATTATACACACTTTAATAACTAACCCTCAAATAAAACTGTTAACCCATTTATAAACTTTATAATTTGCCTTGTCTCCTTCCTTTACGACTGAGATACTAATTCACCCCAGTATTTCTGTTACACGCCGCCAACATTATTAATTGAGATAAACAACCTGGGTAATTTGTAGTGTTGGCCTGTGTGTAGTTAAATAAATCCTCGTCTGGATAATATGCAAAAACAATTAACGATGAATAAATAATTGAGATAAACATTTTATTACCTGAGCATATATATATATATATATCTCCTGGTGTTAATCTTTGTGTTCACTTTGTACTAATGTCTTTGGGAAAGGTATGAATTCAACTCTTCTTTCTCTTTATCTTATATAATTGATGGATAGCAGGTTATTTTCACGAGCCATTGAACCCAATTCTCATTTAGTGTCCCCTTTTATGATCGTATGGTAGATTATGCTTGGAAATATTTAGATATTTAAACCAAGTAGGTATGATGAGCTCAGATGTACTGACTGTTATGAGGATAATAAATGAAAGCAAAAGAAAATGACCTTTTTTTGTCGGTTGGCAAGGGACGAAAGCCAAAAGAATGGAACTAACTTAGATGGAGGAAAGCTGCATCACGTCAAATTGGAGTGGACCAGGAAAAAAATCTGAATTGCTTCTATCACTGTTGATTTCCTTTTTATAAGTATTTGGTTAGACTAATGAACGTGATTGTTTATCTCTAAACTTTGACATTTAGAATCAATCAAAAAGGAGAGGGAAAATATGTCAGAGTCAATTGCATGTTTTACTTTAACTTTTAATGTTGTAGAAGCAGAGGCTGAAGCAAAATAAATATCTGCCTTTTCAAAATACCAAACAAAAAACAAAACAATTGAGTTGCTTTAAATATTTAGGTCGGCACTTCTATAGAAAATTTGGGTTATCTGCCCCTGAATCGAGCCCGCAAGTGGGCATCGGAATGTGGAGGACAGAGACCCTAAGAAATACCCAGAACAGTTTTAGCAGCCATCTGGATTGGGCTGAACAAGCTACACCAAAGCCAACGAACAGGCAACAGAAGGCAAGCAGTGACGACTACTTCGACAAGACAAAACGAACCAAAGTAAACCCTCTACAAATACAATATTCTCATAAACAAGCTAAGTAAACACTTGTCACTATATATATTTATATGTTCTCTACCCGCTGAGCGAAAGAGTGTAGCAAACTTCTATGAACTTTACAAACTCTTACACAATTACACACTTGTAAGGTCTTACCCATTTTCACCCAATAAATTGTTAACCCAAATATATATACAATTATATTTGCCCCGTACTATTCCTGACTAGCAGCATTATCTACTACCTTTTTACTTATTTTTTCTGTTATATTGCTAAACTCACGCTGTAATACTGGAAGAATTACAGTATTGCTTATTAAAGCAACTCTTAATTAAAGGAAAGACAAGAATAATTTTGACTGGTGCGAAATAAAAAAAACTTCGAGTGTTATCAAAAAAGCCCTTAAAATATCCTTGTTATTTAAAATACCACATGTGGATTTAGATAACGGAAAAAAGAAAGAAATAAAACCCCAAAAACTTTTACGGTTTAAAAAATAACCTTTACAAAAATTGTCTACCATTTTAAATACGCTGCTTGAAAAAATATCTAACCTTTACAAAAGTGTCTACCGATAAAAACAAAATACGGCTTAATGAGAAAATTTTTTTTGAATGTTATTCTAAAACAAAAACTAACAACCTTTTTTGCCTAAGAAATGAACGTTTTCCGAGAAAAAATAATAACAATAATAATTGTCTGCAATTGAAAAGCAAATGTCTGTTTGAGAAAAAAATAAAAAATAAAAAAGAATACATTTGAAACGAGCAAACTCGTTCGTGTTTAAAAAACAAACAACAAACGACCCCTTTTATTCCTAAAAAATTTGAAAAAAAATTTTGAATGTTATCCTGAGAAAAAAAAACAACCTCTTTTTTGACTAAAAAATTAAAAAAAAATTGAAGTGGTTTTCTGAACTTTGATTACGTAAATTGCCCACTGCATTTAAAAATTGTTTTATACCCTTACAAAAATAGTCTGAGAAAAATTATCGGTAATATTTTTCCATTTTCGGAGAAATATCGACCATTGAACTAAAATGACGCCGTTAATAAAAAGGGTAGGGAAAAAATGAAATTACGAACGGTCTTGCTTGATAGTGAAAAAGAATTTTATTACAAATATCTCCACAAAGGAGGCAAAATAAAATATATACAATTCAAAATTAAAATTGCATAGAATTCCCCATGCACGAACGCTAAATAGACAATTTAGGCGCCAGGTAACAAAGATACAAATATAAAAATATATAATAAATACAAAAATACAAAAGTGTACTTACGTAACTGGACGGGCGTTAATCAACCAATAACTACCCTTCAAAATATACTATACAAAATGGGAATAAAAAACAGGAAGAAAACACTGTTAGAAAGGGTTTAAGCAAAAAAAGAACCATTAAAAAAATACACTCTCTCGCAGGAGAGGTCAAAAATTGATAGAAAGCAAGATGAAAGTCCTTTCAATATCTCTTGTTCCTTTTCACCAAAGAACAAGCCTCTTGAGGTTGAAAATAACTCTAACCGAAAGATAAACCTTCTTTCGGTATTCCCGTTTTTTATAGCCAAAACACGAGGCTCTTGAGGTTGAAAATAACGGCTGGTCCCTCTGCGCTGGTATCCTTTTTTTCCACGCGTTGTTGTCCGCTTTTCGTCTAACAGGTGGACACTCAAAATTATCTTCGTCGTCTGAAGTATAAATGAAAAGTAACAGCGACCTTTTTCGTCCAAGGAAAATGAAGAAACCTCCGTCTGTTTTTCAAGGGAAAATTGCTGGCTTCCGAAGGTTAAAAGCCATCCTTCTCAACTAGGGTTTTCTCAGGAACCAGCCAATGTCCATATTGTAGCTGCTTAGGGGTTAATCAGTCAGCGCCAAGAATGGGCACTCTGCTGGTTGTTGCCAGAATCAAAAAACGCGTCGTCACGTATCACTTCCCATTTCCAAAGAGAGCTTTAGGGGGTGTCACTCAGTGCTATAACAGGACAACTGCTAGTACTCCCTCTCCCTTCGATGTCCAGTTCCAAAGAGGCAGATTTTAGGGGACACGTGACCGATTCCAGCCTCGGAGCCAGCAACAGGTGCCCTTTTTTCCATTTGTTTTCGTATAAAAATACGAAACAAGACATATTGAAAGGCGGACAAAAAATAGGCATTTAAATACCATACAAAATATTTCTTGGATAAAAAATTTCCAACAAAATAGACGAATTGTTTAATTTTGTTTTGTTGAAACATTGAATTAATAAAAACAAAAAGAGTGTGCTAAATACTGTTCTCAACTTAGAAATTGACATCTCGGAAAAATTTGACATTCAATAAAATATATTCTCACACGTACGAATTATAAAAATATTTTCAACACGTGGATAGGGGAAAAAATGGCCGACTCTTTCTTTATCAGAAAAATGATAGTGAAATTATCTCCCCCTGCCGCCAGAGGGCGAATCGTCAACATACGATGTTGGCGGCAAAATCAAATCCCAACACTTATCGTAAGAACTTCCGCCTGGAGAGACGCGTCTTAACAGCACCCCAAAACGACCGCGAGTAGAATCCATTCTAACGCAACTTCACCTTAACTCAGCAGATAAGTCTGGTTGCAAATGCTTGCAGCAATCTTTTTTTTTTTTTTAAATTTACACAATTTAGAATTAGAAAAAAGTTGACACTAATTCTATTGAAGTAAACGAAAAATTGAATTTACCCAAATTGAAATTAGAAAAAGTTGATACTAATTCTATTGAATTAAACGAAAAATTAAATTTACCAGAATTAGAAAAATTTGATACATTGAACAAAACGAAAAATTAAATTTACCAGAATTAAACAAATTTGATACTAATTCTATTGAACAAAAAGAAAAGTTAAATTTACCAGAATTAGAAAAAATTTATACTGATTCTATTGAATTAAACGAAAAATTAAAATTAACAAAATTAGAATTAGAAAGGGTTGATACTAATTCTATTAGACAAAATGAACAATTAATTTTACCGGAACTGAATTGGAAAAGAAGAAAAAAGGTCACAACCCTTTATAATACTATGCATGTAGGGGTAGGTGCGTATATATAATTCTAGGTAGATATTGAATACATAAGTAGAAGTCAAACCACATATATGTGTGTGTATGTGTGACCAGCAGTAAATAGTAACTAGTGTGAATAATGTGTGTGCATACATATATTGTATGTGTAGGTAGGGTCACGGCTAAGTCAACTAAATCTTAAAAATAAGAAAAAGAATTTAGGCTAGATAAAAAGGAGTGATAGTGAACAATTAATGTTAGAAGCAGACAACATGTCTGGTCCCTTGGCACTTAATAGTTGACCAGTTGGTCAGATGGGTCATAAAACATCACGAGGGTGGTCTTTTAGACAAAGAACCCTTTCAAATCCCGCAGGGTTGATAAGATCTCGGAGGATGAGATTTCGACGAGATTTGATAGCGAGAATTGAGATTCTGGGAAATTTGAAAGGAGTTTAGTCAGTTGGATCTAGGGAGCCGAAGAGAGCAGATGAGCCTTGGACGAAATTAAGAAGTTAAGAAGTTAGTTGTCCATTAGAGACCAGCCCTAGCAGAGTTTCCCAAAGAAAAGGGGGGGGTGTCCCCCATCTCGACAAGCAAAAGGAGCAGATGAATTAGAAGCTGATGGGAGTGACTGAAATGGATGAATGCGAGTCTATATACCTCTCTGTCATTTATTTGAAGTTCACCTGACTGATTTTGTCTTGTTGTTTATTCTCTCTTTCTCCTTGTAACACTTGTTTATTTGTGCACCACTTTGGCGGGGGCCCCTACGAGATGTTTTGAGCACATATGTTTGCAACGTGGACAGGTCCTAGAAATAGCTAGCAGACGACACGAAAATCACGGCCAGAAGAAGCAGTGCAGAAGGAATGCAGTGAACGCAAGAGAGTTTCAGAAGTGTACAAAGGGCCTCGCAGCCCGCCCGGTGGTGTTACACCTTCCAGAATGGACAGTTAAAAAATTAACCGACTACATGAAATGGACAAAATTCATGTTGTTCATGAAGAACCCAGCTAAGCCTAGGTCATTTTGGCAGTCAGGCCATGTTTTGAAGTTCATTCGTGAGGACAAAAAAGTGCACTCACTCGGCATGAAACTACATAACTTCAAACAGCCATGCCCACTTGAGTCATGAGGCAGAGGATCTAACTGCACTGTCTGACATCTCCCTCATTTCCACATGAAACTATTAACACAGAGGAGCCCTTGAATCTTTGTATATTTTGTGACGCCTCACCGTACACCTATGGCTTTGTTATCTATGCTGTGCAAGGAAGGAGGTCACACATTTTGTTCGCCAAAACGAAAGTGGCACCCATAAACCAAAATCTATTCCTACTATGGAATTGCTGGCAGTTTTATAGATGTTAAAGCTTTGCCCACAATTCTAAAATCCTATTCAGATGCTAAGATTGAAAACATATGCATCATGTTTGACGCACAATTTGTATTATCCTGGTTGCTTAGAAATGCTCCTAAAACCAAAAAACATTGAGAAACCGACTGAAGGATATACAAGTTATGCAGGACCCCCTTGAGAATGATTATAAAAGGGGGATAAAATTTAAATACATACCCTCATCTGAAAACCCAGTTGACATGATTTCCCGGGGAGTTGACATAAACCTGTTTGTGAATAAACTGGAGTTCTAGCAACAGGGCCCATCATGGCTAACAAAGGACACTAGCCTTTGGCCAAGCAGTAATCTGGAGTGTTTGAGTTCAGAGGCTAAAGACGCTGTGGGGTCAGAATTATATTTTACTACATCAGACAGAGTGAACACAACCCAGAAAATAGATGTTCAGAGATTCTCCACCTTCACTCAATTATGTAATTCAACGGCATTAGTGTTTGAATTTATGCATAGGTGCAGGAGGCGAACAGAATGCAGAGATTTCAAATTGGAATCAAAGCTGTATGTGATAAAGTCCATGCAGAAGGAGGCGTTTGAGAAGGAGTTAAAATATTTGGAGGATCCCCATAAAAATGAAGTTCCCAGGCTGGTCGAGAACTTGAATATCTTTCTGGATAGAGATGGAATTCTTCGAGTAAACGGATGGATAGATAAGGTAGCTAGATTTGAACGGGAAGTGAATTACCCCATTTTGCTAGGAAAGGGTCACCACTTGACTAAATTGATCATCCGAGATGCCCATTGCCAGTGTAAACACTTGGGTGTTGATGCAACCATCACAAAACTGAGACTAGCAGGTTACTGGATCACCCAAGCAAGACAAGCTGTCAAGTCAGTATTGTCTGAATGTCATATCTGTAAGCGTTATAACAGTTTGGCATTTAGATATCCAAGGCTTACCAACCTATCAAAAAACCGAGTGTACTTGGTAAACCCATTTCAACACACTGGTATCGACTGTACCGGCCATATATGAGTTGGAAAGGAAAAGAAAACTACAAAAATCTACCTACTTATCTTCACCTGCTTAAGCATAAGAGCAGTGCACATTGAAATTATGCCAGACATGGGCACTACGTCCTTTGTCTAAGACGCTTCACTAATATCTATGGCACCCCAAGCCACATCTACAGCGATAAAGTCCTTTAAGGCAGCGCTGGGCAAAAACATTGTGGATGTTTACTTAAGCAGCAAATTGTATAATGACACATTTGTAAACGCAACTATAAAGCACGTAAAATTGCCACTTTATTCTCCATGGATGGAGAGTGTGTGGGAGCACACGATCAAAACCATAAAAATCAGCCTCTTTAAGGCAGTTGGGAGATCCAAAATTGAATATGATGTTATCAGAAATACAGAGAGCAATCAATTCTAGACCCCTGACGTACAGATGTTCCTCGGATATTGGGCTCATACCCTTAACACCGAATTCATTTATACATCCCAATGTTAATGGGGAAATATCAGTGCGACAGAACATATCATCCAACTAAACTGACCCAACAAGAAACCAATTGTTAGTGTCTCTGAGGAATAGAGAAGAGCTGTTTGAAAAATTCAAGGACAGTTGATATGATGAGTATCTCCTCAACCTAAGAGATGCTTGCACAGAGTTGCATGAGATGGACTACCATAACAGAATCCATGTTGACGAAGTAGTATTGATCAAGAACCCGGCTAAGACCAGGCCATTTTGGAAGCTGGACCGGGTTGTTGAATTACATTCGGGAAGTGATGGAAAGGTTCGCTCAGCTAGCATCAGGAAAGGGGATGGGTCAGTTGAATTATATAGCATTAAACACCTATACCCGCTAGAATTGTCCCTGACTCACAGTCATGACGCAAGAGAACCCCCAGCCGATGCAGCACAACCCCAAAAAAGGCCCAAGTAAGGCCTAAAAGAAAAAAAAGGAATGAAGATAGAGGCTTTTTTTATTATTAAATAAATATTGATATTAAAATATCTAGGATAATGCCAGTCTACTCGTAAGGTTCCCCAATCTCTTTTTTTGTTACTCGCCATTCTTATCACTGAGAATTTAAGGTAGAAGTTAACCAGCTAACATGCACGGATGCTCATTGGATGTTTTCTTCCTTGTTGGGAGAAGATCAGAAAAATGATAGTGAAATTATCCCTCCTGCTGCCAGAGGGCAAATCGCCAACATACGATGTTGGCAGCAAAATCAAATCCCAACACTTATCGTAAGAACTTCCACCTGGAGAGACGCGTCTTAACAGCACTCCAAAACGACCGCGAGTAGAATTCATTCTAGCGCAACTTCACCTTAACTCAGCAGATAAGTCTGGTCGCAAATGCCATGTAATACGATGTTGGTCGGGGTGCCAAATGTAATACCATGATCTGGTCACGGGACCAAATGTAATACTATGGTGGTCGCGGCAACAAATGTAACACTATGCTGTTGCGGCACCGAATCTAACACGATGAGTGTTATTTGACCCACAGGAAAGTTGAAGTGCTTGTTCCGGGCTGTACCTGAAAGTGACCAAATTCACCAATGTTGTTCCACAATTAATACGAACGCGTTTTTAACAATAAAACGACCTTTATTAATTATACAGTGATAAAAATCATATACAACCACAAAGGGGTGTCGAAGTTGAAGTTGAGTCGGAATTTTGTGGACTGACTGGCGATATATGTTGAGTTCTGATTCAAATTCAGGACTTTGAGTAACAAGATGACAAAGCAAAGACGGCGACAAGGGCTATGAGATGGAGCTATCAATCTGCTATGGAAGCAGTTGTCCAATCTGGTCAAGAACCAGCTGCCCGATCTGCCTGGAACCCTTTTGGGATCTCTTTTATGGGTTCCAAACCCCTGAATCCAGGGCTCCGATTGGCCAGCCAATAGAAACGCCGGACCAATCGCCCTACAGTGTAAACATCAGGGGGTGTACAAAAACCCACCCACGCGGTCGCATTTGATTGGACGGCCAATCGAAATCATGGCCTTGGGTTACACATCTTGGAGGGGGGTGCAACAAGTCTCCGCCCCAGTTTCCTGATTGGTGTGGCACCTGATAATATTTTTGTTATTGTATTGTCTTGTGTCAGACTTATCTGTCAGTTGCTATGATAATTCCCAGAAATTGGTCACGGAGATTACCCGCCAAATTATTATTCTTACTAAATCAACACTTTTAAGATTTAATCTTTAAAATGTCTTTGTTAAATAAATTTCCTTATCCTACGCAGTCCTCACAAGAACAACAATATATATGAATATGACAGCAGTTGTATAAACCAGTCATTCGTTTTTATATCAACCACTTTTAGCCTGGGTAAATTGGTTCTTATCTTTTGCAGTCTTCACGTAAATGATAATATGATAACATTTGTATAAAACAGCCATTCTTTATATCAACCGACTTTTTAGCCTTTAAAATCTCCCCTGTTCGAGTAATAAATTTTCTTATCTTGTGTAGTCTTCACGTAAATGACAATATGACAACATTTGTATGAAACAGGCTTTTGCTTTATATCAACCTATTTCTGCCATTAGAATTTCTTTTGTTCAAAATTATTCGGGTAAGTTTTTTCTTATCTAGTGTTGACTTTACCCCACCACTGACTTGTACTCTAATCTAAGTCGCTTGTACGACTCTAAAAACAATTGTTATTTTTATATCCAAAACTATCTAATGATATATCGCCAGTCACTTCATAACACTACCACAGTGTTATAGCCACAGATTTGCAGCAATCTTTTTTGTACCTTTTATCAATATATGTTGTTTAATTTCCCACTTCTTTAATCGTTTTGTCTTCTTTAATTCGAAATTATTTGCCTGTCACCGGGAGAATTAAGAGCTCCCTCACACCATGTAATTCCTCTTATCTTCTTCATTTCAACTTCGCGCCAAAATCAGGATAAGACCACCTCCTCAGCTGACATCATCGCCTGATCGTAAACTCCTCCCACCTCAACACAACACAACACTGCTGCTGCTACTACAATTACTACTATTACCTACAACTGCTAAAAAGGGGGGAGATTGAGCTATATATATATATATAATAAAATAAAGATAAAATAAAATGATTAAAAAAGATAAGAATAATGAAAATAAAAATAGATTAATTAATAAATATATCCAACATGGAAGCCAAATTTGAAAACGTGAAAGGCATGGAACCTCTCATAGAAACTAAAGACTCTCTAGAAGAGCGCATTTTAAGAACAGTGGAGTTATTGGAAGATATGCCTCTAAGTGCATATGTCCTGTTTGAAGAATGGGAAACCATAAAAGACGACTTTGGCAGGATTGATGAAATATACAGAAGGATGAGGCAGATTTACTCAAAGGCCCCAGCAGAAACCGGAAAACATGGACCGAGGGAACAATTACGGAAAAGTGAGAATATGGTCCAGAATCGGAGTTTTAAACCAGATCCTCAACAGATAAGAAGATCATTCCTCCAGCTCCGGCAGACGCAATAATTACCTAGAGCAATCGTTAATAATAATTCCTAAACCAAAAGAAAATATACAGCCCACGAATTACACGGTCAAACCCCTTGAATGTTTGGCTGAGAAGACAAACCAGTAACAGCAGCTTGACTGTATGTTTGAAAATAGCTGTAAAAAGCCAGTTTTTTCGGAACAAGCTTCCAAAAAACAAAAAAACAACCCCCCCCAAAAAAAAAAAAAAAAAAAAACAGACCTCTCTTCAAAAAAGGAAGATGATATAAAAACAATTGTGGACACACAGATAAATGAAATACACGAGGAAAAGAATGACTCTAATTCCATTGCTGAAAACTTAGAGTTATCTACCTTGGAATTGGAGCAAAATGAAACTTCTCCCATAACAGAAAATGGAAAAAATATAGTGCTCCTCAAGGACTCGGGCGAAGAAGGAAATATGCAGCTTATATGCCCGACCGAAAAAGAAATTATGGGCACACAGAGAAAACTCCTTAAAAATGACAAACATATATGACCCACTACTACTTCCTGCCAAAAAAGAAGTAAACAAAATTATGGACCCACAGGAACTATCAAAAAATGATAAAAAGAAGCCTGGCCAACTCCTAATCTCTCCTAAAAAGGAAAGCAAGAAAAACAAAATTGTAGGCACACAAAATAATGAACTTCTTGAAAACATTGTGGCAGGTCAGAGTGAGAGAAAACTCTCAAAAATGATAAAAACAGGCCTGACCGACTCTTACCTTCGTAAACCAAGGAAAACCAAACAGGGAAAGAATGTCAATAGAAAAAAGATTAAAAAGAAGACAGAACAAAGAGCTAAAAATAAGAAAAAATTTAAATGCAGCCCTCCACCAACAAAATTGGAGAAAATGCCAAATTGAAAGAGAAAAAAGAGAAAAAATTTTGGACTTCGAATTTATAACAGAAGAAACATACTACCCTTAATTGCAGGACTAAATACGAAATGGCCCCCTCTAGAACGGATGACATCTGTTGGTCCCGGGTATGACGTTAAACTACATCCAACTACATCCCACAACATTCATAAATGTTTAAAACGACCTCTTGAACCTACTTCCAAGACTCAATTTTTTCTCTCTCTGAAAGGGAGAAATTGTTAAACAAATTATGAATGCAAAGTCCTGTGCACGACGTTAAACTGCAATCACTTTCTGGCTAATTGTAAAGGCCAAGTTCGTCCAGTGCAATACTTTAAACTGCATCCATTTACTGGCAAAATTATAAAGGCCAAGTTCGTCCAGGGCAATACTTTAAATGCATCCATTTATTGGCAAAATTATAAAGGTCAAGTTCGTCCAGTGCAATACTTTAAACTGCATCCAATTACTGGCAAAATTATAAAGGCCAAATTCGTCCAGGGCAATACTTTAAATGCATCCATTTACTGGCAAAATTATAAAGGTCAAGTTCGTCCAGGGCAATACTTTAAACTGCATCCATTTACTGGCAAAATTATAAAGGTCAAGTTCGTCCAGGGCAATACTTTAAATGCATCCATTTACTGGCTCATTGTTAATGACAACTAGTCCTAGCAAGACTTAAAATGGCATCCATTATGGACCCCAAAAATCATTTTTCTACATGCAAGAAAATAAAAAAACATACATGTGTTCCAATACACACAAACCATAAATAAAAAATAAAAAACAAAATTTAGTGTCATGGAAATTAAAACAAATCTCAACAAAAATTACACATGCCACAAACATATATACAAACAAATCACAAGTGTCTTACAATTATACAAAGAGGGGGGACACTTATACACATAAATAAATCGACCATAATAATATGAAAAGGACATATAGTACTATCATCAACTTCCTTACTTAGTGGAGTCATCTTAATCTAATAGGTTGAGAATTCAGTAACCACTAATAACATGGTTACATTTTTATAGTAAGTGACAAGCTTGTTTTTTTTCTTTGTAAATTAATATAATAAAATTAATAAAACAAATGTATAAAATAAAAATGAACACTTGAACGATTCACCATTGAGGTAAAACAATCCCAACATGCAATGAAGAAACATTGCATGTTTCTCCGCGAGTTGGGAGAATATGGAAAATGTGGGTTATCTGCCCCTGAATCTAGCCCAGAAGTAGGCATCGGAATGTGGGGAGCAGGGACCCTAAGAAATACTCAGAACAGTTTTAGCAGCCACCAGAGTCGGGCTGAACAAGCTACAACAGACCAACGAACAGGCAACAGAAGGCAAGCAGTGACGACTACTTCGACAAGACAAAACGAACCAAAGCAAACCCTCTACAAATACAATATTCTCCTAAACAAGCTAAGTAAACACTTGTCACTATGTTATTTATATGTTCTCTACCCGCTGAACAAATGGGTTTAGCAAACTTCAATGAGCCTTACAACTTCTATGAACTTTATAAACTCTTACACTATTACACCCTTGTGAACTCTTACTAATTTGCACCAATAAATTGTTAACCCAAATATATATATACGGTATATTTGCCTTGTGTTCTTTCCTTTCTGACAGAAATACTACCCTCTTACTTATTTTTCTTTTACTTCTGCTTGACTGTAAGCTCATTAGTTGTATTGAAAATGTGCTAATGTGCATCGTCTTACCAAAACAACAGAATTTCTCATTACTCAATCATGGAAGTAGTTTCATCACACACACACACACACACACACACACACACACACACAGATTCAATGATGAAATTATTCCATCAATTTTGAATATTTTTTAAATCTATTTCTCAGAATCTAATGCCCGTATGATGCCAGTTTTTAAAAAAAAATATATTAATTAGTACAAAAAGAAGAATATAAAAACTCAATTTTAGAACAATAGGTTAAATACAACAAATTTGACTAGTGAATTATGCAAAATAGAAAAAGTCAAAATTATTTGTACAGAAGAAAATATAATTTTGAATTTATTGGTTTGTGTATGTATAAATAAGTTACATAATTATTTTATTAGTGAAGCGTTCTCGACTTTTTATTCAGTAGAATATTCCAACAAAGAGTACCACGTGGTGCATAAAGTGTCACCATTGTTATTCTTACGTTAACAAAACGATGAGAAAGACAAAGGAAATTAGCGTTGACTTGAGACGGAGAATTATTAATTTCCACAAGTCGGGAAATAGTTATAGTCACCATGAACAAGTCTTGTCCAAATCACACTATTCGTAGCCATCCTCTCCCAGTTCTCAACATGTATATAAAGAGTTTTAAGGTTGTTTTGATGATATCCCTAAAACGTTTTTTGGGCTTGTGCCTCGGACTTTTCCCACACTGGAGTTCTCCATAGAATAGTTGCTTCGATCCTAGCAAGATGTCCAGCCCAGTGCATCTGGTTACGTATGATGCGCATTTCTATGCCGGACTCATAATAAATGGAAAAAAACATTTATTGGAGTGCCGACACGTGTTTCGACCGAGAGATTGTCCTTTATACACATTGTATTCTATTTATTATTATTTTAAATATAAAATAAAATAAGATAATGATGATAGAAAAAATATATATAAAAAAAAGGTCGTCATCAGGGCAAGATATTTGATATTTGAAATTAAAACGCTAAGAATATAGAGAATTTGGATGTGTTCGAAAAAATAATTTTTTTAAAAAAATTTGAGAGATGCTTACGGTTTCAGTGACATGTAACATTTGAAAAAAAAAAAAAAAATCTTTCGAATATATTATTAACCTGCGTATGAATCTTGAAGTAGAAAGTTGTGTTTTATTATTATTATAATTTTATTTATTTATTCAATATAAATTTCTGTGATTTTAATAACTGTGAGATGTCTGGAAATGTTGTTTTTCTTGTAAGTCTACACAACAATAACAAAAAATACGTAATTAAAGTGCATTTAATTATTGAACTAAGTCTTGTTAAGTTTGATAAGATAAACATGCATGTATTTATCTAGATATTTCATTTATTTATTCATTAATGTCATAAATTATAAATCATTATACTTCTTGTGTAGAAGTGGTGTATGTAAATATGTACATAGATAATTCTTATATTCAATATATAAATTCATTGCGTTTTGAGTAGGCACCTCCATTTTCCGGTCAAGTGATCATTTCAAGCTATATTTCATAAACGAAAGTAAATATTTTTGAACTTTGTTTTTTTAAAAATCTCCCCCAAAATTAACGATCATACAGAGTTGTTACAAAGAAAAACAGTTAATTAAAAGATCAAATTATCCGATTGGGAAAAATTAGTCACAATTAATAAAAAAAAATCCGTTTTTACATACAAAAGGGTTATTTTATGTGGAAACGGGGATTGTAACATTACATATAATTTCTCTTTGACAATTATACATTTAAATGTATGGCTGGCTGTATTCGACATAATTGTTTTCTTGTGCATATTCAATAACCGATTACTCAACGATTTTTGAAAGATTTTTTTTGTGGTAGTTTCAGAATAACTCCGGAATATTTTTTTAGTTGTAACTAAAGCAAAGAAAATTATAAGTATTACAAATGTTGTCAGTTTTGCTCTTCCGTATATTATAAGAATCACACATTACTATTCAATAGGGACCACCAATTGATCAGTTTAGGCCATCTTGAATAAAACGGAAATAAATATTTCCGAACTTTGTTTATCAAAAATCTCGTAAAAAAACAATTAAAGATCGTACAGGGTTGTTACAAAGAAAAATACTTAATTCAAAGATCAAATTATCTATAAAGAAATTAACACTAACGGCAATACTCCAAGGTTTGTGTATGGAGTTAACCGCGAATGTGGCAGACAGGTTAAGAGTCAAAGAAGTAAAACGAACGACAGAATGTGAATAAAAGACTTGTATTACACACAAAGAACTTGCAAACTTTAGTTTCGTTTGCACAAATATATTATATGTATATAATATGTATATAATTG
>CM042152.1:24520608-24543108 GCA_023376005.1 Doryteuthis pealeii
CAGCCACCATAATTCTGTCCTCATTCATTACGGATTGCTACTCACGGCTAACAGGTGACCCATTTGGTTAAAGGTCTTACCCATTTGATTTAATGCCTGCGTATTCAGCAGTTCCAGGTGACAGAACAGGCAAGAACTAACAGGGAACGAATAAGAAATAAGTTCAAAACAAGAAGCTAAAATGGAAAGGAAAGCCACTCAGAAAACAAATTGAAAACAAATTGAAAGAATTACAGATGAAATGACATGGGAATAGAGTAACACGTCTCAAGTCAGATTGTTAAGACATAGAAATTATCAACTTCTCCCTGACAAAGAGAAATTCATTTTTTTTATTCACTGATTGGCAACTTGAGAATGACAATTTATTTTTGATCAAGGTAAGTTATTTATTCTCTTGTACAATTTTGGAAACGATTTTAAAAATACATTTAATTTCAGGGGGGGGGGGATAATCAAAATAAAGTTAAGTGATTATGTCCCTTACTATATGGAGATTCAAGCAGTCAGTGTCAATAATAATGTTTGTGTTTGTTTGTTTGTTTGTTTGTTTGTTTGTATAGAATCGGGTGATATGAATGTATGTGAGTATCCTTTCAGACAATCTAACATTTTTATATACTTGATAATATTTTGAAAATATTATTATATTATAGGGGGGATAACTCTACTTTTTTAAAACTAGAAGTCCCTCCCTTCTTGCCTATACGCAAAAAGGAAGGGGCCTCCAGTTTAAAAAAAGTAGAGTTATCCCCCCTTTTCGAAAATATTTAAGAGTTATCTTCCCTTCTCGAAAATATTTAAGTAGAGAATTTAGGTATACCCAAAATTGGTCTAAAATGCGTTTTTGACAAAATGACTTTGAAATAAAATGAAAAAGTTTTGAAATAAAATAAATAATGCATTATAAAGGTCATTCATTGATAAATAAACACTGAAAATTTCATTAAAACCAATAATTCCCTGATTTTTGGTAAAGTATTTTCTGTAGGGGGGGGGGGCAGAAAATGCATTATTTATTTTATTTCAAAACTTTTTCATTTTTTTCAGGTCACTTAATTTTACCCCCCCCCCTACTTTGGGGGTAAAAAATATTGGCGAGTTGGTCCTTGTTTGATACCAATTACAGTAGAAATAAAAAGATAAAAGACCGAAGTTGTAAATAGAAAAAAAAATTTAAGTGGAATATTTTATAAGAAAATAAGTACCGAAAATCGGAAAATAAAATGTAAAAAAAATAATAAATGATTAATTTTTTTGAGATTTCTTTTTTACTCATTTCAATAATTATTTAATTGGCTATTATCTTATAAAAGAAAAAATTATACATCGATATTTTTTCTCCTTAAAAAAAGGGGGGGGGCTACATTTTCAATAGAGTTTAATGCATTATAAAATTCATTAACTGATAAATCAATACTGAAAATTTCATTAAAATCGGATAATTACCTGATTTTTGGTAAATTTTTTTGCAATCGCGAATGTTATATTACATTTGTAAACAAGCCCCTTATACCATTTAAAAAGAGCCAAAATGGTGAACGCGATCAAAATTGACCAAAACAAATTGTTTTAAAAGTATTGAAAATAAACTGCATATGTAATGATATTTTCTTTTTTTAATGGTGGTCATTATGTTACTACTTATCGTTTTAGACAAGATTTTTAAAAATTTAAAAACGAATTAAAATTAATTAAATCTATTATCTAAGGTCAAACACCTTAAATAATAGATTTAATTAATTTTAATTCGTTTTTAAATATTTTAGCAGACGAAAAATACCTAAGAGAATTATTTACGATTTAGGCAAAATTACGCGCGCATGTGTAAATATTTTCAACAAAAAAAAAAAAAAAAAAAAAAAAAAAAAAAGTTACACGGCGTAGCGGAAACACATAGGAAAAAATAAAAACACAACAAGGATACGCGTTCAAAGCTTCAGACAAAAATCACTATATTTAAAAAAAAGTGTGGGGATAATGTATGTCCCACTAGTCTTCCGTAAACAAAAAGATATATGTCTCATTAGTCTTCTGTAACAAAAAGAACTATCGTAAGTTATATCTTTTTAAGTATATTGTAACATTGCGGGGGTCACAATGTGGTTGACACAATGGGTGTCTTTTCACCGTGCGCTCACTGGGTGCACTATTAAATTCACACAAGTCGCTGGACGCTCACAAGGCATGTAAACTTCAACACTCACAGAATCTAGTAGTCGGCGTTAGTATCAGCGGACCCCAAAATATTCTTTCATCCTTCCTTGTTTATGTTCAGGGAGGGCTAGGCCGCGTGCCTCTTTTTCGTTCCGGATTTTTGACTTGTTGACAAGTATCTCTCTTTCTTAGTATCAGTCAAGTATCTGTTCACGTTTGTTTAATGGCTTTCATTCATGATTTCTCGTACGATTTATTTGGCGTAGTAAAATAAAGATGAGGACAGTACTTCTTGCTTTTTAAATGGCTCATTTATTTAATTTATTCTTATATTGTTCTAGAGAGAGAGAGAGAGAGAGAGAGAGAGAGAGAGAGAGAGAGAGAGAGAGAGAGAGAGAGAGAGAGAGAGAGAGAGAGAGTCGGTTTCTTTAACACGTCTGTTTCAGTCACTCGCCTATGACTAACTTCAGCAAAAGCCCCCTTTGGCAAATTCTGCCAACCCGACTGTCAGACCAACTCTCGCAAAATCCGTAACCCGACTGTCAGACCAACCCCTACTGCCCCAGACTAACTGTAGCAAAATCCATAATCCGACCGTCTCTAAAATCTAAGGTTCCCTCATTATATAGAAATGGGTGTGTAACTTTCTAGACTATTCTGGAACTTTTCGAATGTTCTAACTGTTTTACCAAATTGCACGTGTCACTTAAGAGGTCATCCTTTCTTCTGACAAACCAATTAAAATAAATTTTAATAGTAAAATCCTAGACTTCCTGGCTATCGAACCGATTCACAGGTGATAATGAGAATTCCATTATCTTCTTGCTCGCCTGAATGTTTATATTTGTTTTCAGGCCGATTCTTCAAATCATACCACATCTATTAAGGTTTCTCTGTGTCTGGCACAAGGCCACAAATATGGTGTTCCCGGGTAAGGCGCGCCAATTATGCTACAATATAAAAATCTCGGAAAATCAGTTGCGGAAAATTGCGCATTAAAATGCGCAATTTTCCGCAGTTACACATTTAGATAGATAAATTAAAGCTTGTTCTCGGATTTCAATATTACTAAAAATTTTAAATTCACTAGTTGTAAATTAAATAGTTACTTCCCTTTGAACAACATTCACCTCAACTCCTAATTATCTAGGATTCAAACAGGATATACAAACACGGACATTTTGTACGATGATAACTAGTGTAATTGTTTAATATTAAAACCTATCCAAACGGTTTATCAGTCTCGTCATTCGATACTCTTTACTTTTCACAACAATTTTAATATGGAAGGCTATTCAATTTTAATATGGAATGCTATTCAATTTTAATATGGAAGTATCGGAATTTTTCCTCGTTCAGAAAAACCCGAACGTAAAAACAAAATGGCGTCGTTAACAAAAAAAGGGGTTGGGAAAAAATGAAAAGAAAGATGGTCTTGTTTGATAAAGAAACAGAATATTTATTCAAATAATCTCCTCTAAAGGAGGCAAAAGGAAACACAAACAATTTAAACTAAGATTGCATAAATTTCCCTATGCATAACTAAATAACAATTTAGGGGTCAGGTAACTCAAATATAAAAAATATATAATAAATACAAAAATACAAAAGTGTATAAAGAGGGTTACACTTAAGTAACAGAATGGGTGTTAATCAACCAATAACTACCCTTCAAAAAATACTACAAAATGGGTATAAAAAAAAACAGGAATAAAACACTTACTGTCGAAAGGGTTTAAACAATAAAATACCCTTTATAAAAATGATTTCTCTCGCACAGGAGAGACAAAAAGTTCTACAGAACTCACAGTTCTGTCAAAAAAATGTCTCGTCCCTTTTCAAGGACTGAGGCTCCCGGCTGTAGAATAAGGCTGGCCCTCTGCGCTAGTAACTTTCTTCTTTCACACGTAGCTGTCCGTTTTTCCCCAAAGGGATGGACACTCCAACAAAGTTTCTTCCGTAGGGAGAAGAATGAGAGAGAAAAGAAACGCGACCCTTTTCGCCAAGGAAAATGAGGAAACCACCGTCTCAGCCGTTCTGGGAATTCTGTAGGGTGCACCAGCAATTAGCCACCTTTTCTCTATCAAGGTTTCTTTCAAAACGGCCAATATCCGTCCTGAAGCATCTAATGTGTTCGTCTCACAGTGCCCAAGACGGGACAAACTGCTAGCTGCGTCCGCTCGCTTCGCTTCCCAGTTCCAAAGAGGCAGATCTCGGCTCACACGTGACCAAAAAATTTCCAGACAGGCGCCAATTCGCAGCAAAAAACGAAAAATTGTTGTCGAAACAATAGTTGATATCACTCTAAATGATAAAACGCATTCTGGCGAATGATAGTGGAAGTGATAAAAGACTTATTTATTGATGTTTATCATGGGAAAGGACATTCTGAAAAAGTACGGCAAATCAGTGGGGGGCGGGGGGGGGGCACAGTCAAGTCTGACTCAAGGCTTCAATCGACAGTCCAACCACTCCCAACTGTATCTCGCTCCAAAATCCAATATCCAAAACTATTGTTTTGTTTGTCCCGCTCGTCTCGACAACAAAATACTACTGCAAGTCGTTCTGCCTGGTCTGTGAGAATAAGTCCTTTAAATACACCCCAATTTCACCACATCCGGGCTTCTCACTCATAATTGTCCGTGCAGCACGTGCGACACTCGCCAGCACGGCGCGACCACCCACATCCGGGCCACTATACCACTATACCATTTCCTACTTCACCGATCGTCCACAGCTCTCACATTCTGAGGGAAGCGGGTTCGACTCTAGGTCAGTCCTACACGCCAGGCAAAGCCTAGCCCGCTTCCTTCGAGAATACGGCAAGTCTTCACGCCCACCACCCTCTCCGTCACGCCGTGTTGCACGAGGCAGGTCTCCTCTCTCACTACAGTGACATTAAAATTTAATGGACCCGGAGACTATCGAAAATTTGGGTTATCTGTTCCTGGAAGTCCATTTTTTTGAAAAAAAATTGACAAATTGTTTATTCAATACTGAATTAAAAACGAAATAAGACTATTCTCCAGTGAAATTGATATCTGCCTTTCAAAAACAAAATACGGCTTAAAAATTTGAAAAGATTAAACCAACTGACTGTTCTCAATTGGCATATATATTTAAAAAAAAAAAATTTCTCACACGTGCGAAAAAAAATAAATAAAAGGAATTCAACACGTGGACAGGTTTCTCCCTGTCCACGTGTTGAATTCCTTTTATTTTTTTTTTTGGCCGAAGTCTTTCTTCTTTAAACAAACTTCGCGCCAAAAAGCAGCATAGGCCAACCTCCTCAGATGACGTCATCGCCTAACAGCTAAGTTCCTCCCACCTCAACACAACACTGCTGCTACTACTACAATTGTTACTACCACAGGCTACAACAAAAAAGGAGGCGGGCGTTGAGCAAACCAAAAAAAAAAAAAAAATAAATAAAAAATCAAAAATCAAGATGGACTGTCTTTTAGATTCTATAGAATGGACACAAGAGAACATTTTAAGAACAGTGGATTTATTGGAGCAGATGCATTTAGGTGCCTACGTTCTGTTCGAAGAATGGAAAACAATAAAAGACGACTTTGGCAGGATTGAAAAATTATACCAAAAAATGAGGCGAATTTGTCGTGAGGACTCTATGAAGGAGGAAGAGTTTGGTGTTGACAGACACTTCAGAGAGAGAGCACTAAATTCCGTTTAGGAATATGGACGAGACCAGGTGTTCTGCAACAGACCATAAAGACAAATCAAGCCCCCTCAAATATTGCTGAAAAAGAAAACATCCAGACTGAATGCCCGGCCAAAAAACTAATTATGGGCACAAAAGAATTACCTCAGCCCCAAAAGATGCCAGACCCACTCCTACTATCTCCTAAAAAAGAAGCTTCTCTCATAGCTGAAAATGCAAAGAATGCAGAGCTCCTCAAGGATTCCGGTGACGAAGAAAATACTCAGCATATAAAGAAAGCCGAAAACCAAATTATGGGCACAAAAATAAAAGTCTTGCAAAATAATAAAAGCAGGCCAGATCCACTCCTACTATCTCCTAAAATAGAAGGCAGAATAAACAAAATTATGGGCCTACAGGAACTCAATAAAAATGCCTGACCCACTGCTACACTCTCCAAAAAAGGAAGGCAAAATGAACCCAATTATGGGCATAAAAATAAAACTCTTAAAAAATGATACAAACATGTATGTTCCAATGTTACTCTCTCCTAAAAAGGAAGGGGAGATAAACAAAATTATGGACACCCAAAAAGATGAATTCCCTGAAAACATTGTGGCAGGTCAGAGTGATAGAAAACACTCAAAAAGTGATAAAAACAGGCCTGACCCACTCCTAACTTCCAAGCCAGGGAAAACTAAACAAGGAGAGACTGCCAAAAGAAAAAATATAAAAGAAAATTCAGGAGAAAGGGCTAAAAATAAGAAAAAAATTAAATGTAGCCAAAATTAAATAAAATGCCAAAATGGAAAAGAAAAAAAGAAGAAAATTTTGGGACCTCAAATTTATAAAAGAAACATACTGCCCTTAATTGCAGGACTAACTAAGAAATGCCCCCCCCCTCCAGCGAGGATGAAATCAAATGGTCCAAACTGCATCCAACAACACATCCCATACTTAAATGCTAAATAACTCCTTGAACCAACTTCCAGGACTCGATTTTTCTCACTCAGAGAAGGAGAAATTGTTTAACGAAATAATGCAGCAGTCCTGGTATGACGTTAAACTACATACTACTACATTTACTGTGGGGTCAACAACTAGTCCTAGCAAGACTTAAAATTGCCAACATTATGGACCCCAAAGATCATTTCTACAAAATAAAGCAAAACAAAAAAACATACTGGGGTTCCAATACACAAATTATAAAAAATTTAAAAAAAAAACAATTTAGTGTCATGGAGATTAAAACAAATCTCAACAAAATCACACATGCCACAAACACATGTATAACAACGAAATTGTCTCACAATCATACAAAGGGGGACACATACACAAATCGGCCATAATAATGCCGAAAGGACATATAGTCCTATCAACCTCCACACTTAGTGGAGTCAACTCAATCTAATAGGGTAATATTTGGTAACCACTAATAACATGGTTACATTTTATGTAAGAGACAGGTTTGTATCTTTCTTTGGAGAATAAAATTTGTAAAATAAAATTAATAAAATAAAATGAACATAATAAAATGAACAATAAAATTAACCATAAAATTCAAATGAACATTTAAACAATTTACTGTTGAGGTAAAACATCAAACATGCAATGAACAAACATTGCATGTTTCTCCGCCAGTTTGGAGAATATCGAAAATTTGGGTTATCTGCTTCTTAATCCAGACGCCTGGGGGTAGAGCCCTAAAAATCATCAGAACAGAATCGGCAGGTACTGAGGTCAGAACAGAATCGGCAGGCACTGAGGTCGGAACAGTTTTGGCAGCGGCCGAATTAAGGTCAGCTTCAGCATCAGTCTAGGCACCCACAGCGATAAGACCAGACAAATTATATGGATGAGGCAGCAGTCCAAAAAAGAACAGGCAAACTGACGACTCAACAGACTACTGTAACAAGAAACAATTACAGAATACAATTCTACAGAGCTAAGTACCTTTGTCTCTTGTTATAATATTTCCCGCCGAGCAAACGTCTTTGGGAACTTTACTATGAACTTTACGAACTCTTACACAAACACTTTGAACACTTAACTTACATTTCATATATTGCACCAATAAAAGTTATCAACCCGAATATATAAATATATTCGCCTTGTGTACCTTTCCTTTATAACAGCAATATCTGCAGTCTTATTAGTCTTACTCTTATTTCTGTTAAGACGAACTTATTATAGTAGCAGTCACAAACAACAATCATTTCCAGCCTATGAACGTTCCGCCCCCCCACTCTTTTCTCACCTTTCCTTAAATACAACTCCAATCGTCACTAAGTCACATCGATATATTGTCGCCGATACTAAATTCATCAGGGAAGAAACTGCTAGAATGTTGAAAGAGAATATAATAGAACCCTGTATCTCCATGGCGAGACCAAGTACTCGTAACTTCAAATGAAAATCACAAAAAGAATGGTAATCGATTATAGCGATAACATAAATAGATTTACAGAACTTGATGCTTATTCTATGCCAAATTTTAAAAAATTGTTTGAAGATATAGCCCAATATAATGTCTTTACTACGCATGACCTTAAATCAGCATATCATCAGATACCTCTCAGTGATAAAGATCGCAAATACACTGCCTTTGAGGTATGCGGTTAACTATATCAATTTACGCGCCTCCCCTTTGGTGTTACTAACGGAGTAAGTGCATTCCAGGAAGCATCGACAGCATCATAGATAAGGAAAAACTGTCCGATATATTGTAGATAATGTTACAATATGTGAGAAAACCCAAGAACAACACGATTATAAGCTAAAAAAATTCTATGAAGTAGCTAGGAAATACTTCATAGCTACTTCCTAGCTACTTCATAGAAACATTACACTTAACGATAGTAAAAGCATCATTTCAGCTACTTCAATTACATTTCTTGGGTACACTATCCAAAACAATCAAATATTGCCCGACTCCAATAGACTCAAACCACTACTCGAAATGCCCCCACCTCTGAATCTAAAATCTCAAAGGCGAATAACTGGAATGTTTTCGTACTATAGCAAATTTATTCAAAACTTCTCGAAAAAGATACTACTACTGAACCACAACGAAAAGTTTCCACTGCCCCCGTCAGTGTTGAACCCTTTTGAAATGCTGAAAACGACTTAAAGGACACTACCCTTGTGACTGTTGATCTCGATAAGGAATTTGAAGTGGAAACGGATACTAGCCATTATTGCATAGCAGCCACTCTAAATCAACAAGGCAAACCTGTTGCATTATTCACTCGTACCTTACATGCTAACGAAATCAAACACCATGCCATTGAAAAGGAGGCTATAGTTGAGGCTCAGCGAAAATTGCGTCATTTTCTACTTGGCAGACAATTCAAAATTATTACTGAGCATTAGTTATATGTTTGATAACACGAGAAAATCGAAAAAAACAAAAAAACCCGATAAAATATGCCGTTGGCGCATTGAACTGTCCCAGTTTAAATTCAGCATCGTCTATCGTTCAGGAACGGAAAATTCCGTTGCTGATGCCTTTTCTCTTATCTCCGCTCTCACCGACACATTGCAAGATCTTCGTGATTTACACATCCAGCTCTGCCACCCTGGAGTTACACGTCTCTTCCACTTTACTAGAACAAGAAATCTTTATTTCTCTCTAGATCAAATAAAAAGTATAACCAGCTCCTGCACGCCCTGTCAGTATTTGAAACCAAAATTCATAACCGGTGGAAAAGGGACACTCGTAAAAGCCATGCTACCTTTCCAGCGCCTAAATATCGATTTTAAAGGTCCACTACCACCATCTATACGTGGTAACAAATATCTACTTACAATTATAGATGAATTCTCTAGCTTCCCGTTTGCTTTCCTCTGCAAAGATATGACAAGTACAACTATCACCCACTGTCTAAACCAACTATCTTTGATTTTTGATATGCCCGACATGATACACACTGATAGAGCGACCGCTTTCCTCTCAGAAGAAACTACAAACTATTTGCATGAAAAAGGCATTGCCACTTCGAAAACAAGCAGATACCAACCGGAAGGTAACGGACAAGTAGAGAAACTAAATGGTACTCTATGGAAGGCTATTCAAGTAACCCTACGCTCTCGTAACATGAAGCCCTATCACTGGGAAAATGTCCTACCTGACACACTCCATTCAATTAGATCCTTACTCTGTACTGTGTCTTCTAGTAACAGTAACTTCACGCTCAGTCTTTCTTCGTGCTTAGATTGCTGCCACTCTGGCAAAGAAATGAGCTCCTTTTATACCGTCGGCATAATTTGCATGGGCGACGCTATACTCACGCCACGAACGAGACAGAACGAGACCACACCTTATAAATCTGCTCGTCAATGGCGACTATGCTTCTTTAGCTTAATTCAGGCAGAACCTGACAAGCTAAGCAGATGCATTTCGCCGGAGGTAAGTAAGCTTGTTCTTCACACTCCCTCCTGATCTCATGATCGTTTGATCATGAGATGGCAGTGAGGGAGCGACCGCCTTCGACGAGTACTTCTTTGGAGAGGAGGGGGCTCCTCAGGTGGCAACATTTCCGCGTCTATATCGTGCGGATGAGTCATTCCCGGTGTCATCACCGCTGTCTTCCGGTCTGTCCCTGCATCTTCTGATACAGGAAGCGAGTCTTCCGACGGCCTCACGTACAGCATCGGTGCCTACCATTCACTACTAGATGACATCTCTTCTTGATGGCGTTCTCCCGAAGCAGTCGATTCTCGCCGTGGGTGAAGATCCTTCACATGGCGTGGCACGCCATTGACCTGGACGGTGTGGGAGCTGATCATTCCGTCAACCCGTCCTCTACCGAATCTGGTGGTACACCGTACGTTTGGGGGTTTGACCCAGACGAGATCACCTATCTTATACAGTTCTTTCGTATCTCTCGGAATCTCCGACACTTGGTCTATCCCCTTTATCCGCTGCTCGTAACTGTATATCCCGTTGGCTGGCGCAGTTGACATTGTCATATCGTCTCTGGGCGTGACGTTGTACCAGTACACAGCCTCCTGGATGGAGCACTGTGTACTGGCTGCTATTCTTTTAACGGTGCAGTGGCACCATTCCGCTATCCCGTTACCCTCCGGAGCGTATGCGCCTCTGTATCGCACTCGCACTCCCCATTCGGCCGCGAAGTCCCGAAAGTCTCGACTGCAGAAAGTCGGGGTGTTGTCCGTCAGTATCTCAACGGGGGCACCGCGCTCACAAAAGATAGTTTTTAGTTGTCGTACAACTGACAATGCATCCTGGCGCACCAGTGGGCGCCACACGGTGAAACGCGTTGGACCGCAATCTGTCAACGATAGGAAATGACTGTCGTCGTAGTGGGTTACATCCATGCCCAATCGCCACCAGTTCTTGTCCACCTCGAGTTTACACTTCTTCCACCGTATTGGGGCAGGATCCAACGCACAACACTTCTCACAGTCTCGTATGGCCGTCCTGACCATTGACTTAGTGATTGCGGGACACACTCTTCGGATGAAGTAAGTTGTACCCCGAACGCCAGGATGTCCGCTCTTTTTATGTATGGCGCGGATCTGCTCGTTGGTTAACTGGCCCATCAGGGTGGCGCACGTCGGCGGTTCTGCTCCTTGCTTCAGCATATTAAGCCATCTCTTTGGCACTCTAGTTAACTTGTCAGCCAAATTTCTCTCCGACGTGGTCAGTTTGACGTCGGCTACCAGACCGTACTCCTCAATTAGTTTCTGGAGTGTCGACAATTGTCTGCGCACGAGCATCTCACTCGCGACTTTTGTCCTCACTCGGGTTTTACCTGTCAGGGTGTTCGTCAGCCAGTGGTACATGCACAACGAATCTGTGTACATGTGCACCACCTTAGCTTGCCACTGTAATGCGAGGTTAACACCTTTCAGCATGGCATCCAATTCCACCAGGTTAATATGCTGAGCATCGTCCGTCGGTCGAAGCCAGCATGCATCTTTTTTTTCGGCACGCACATCCGCGTTTGCGGTGAAGGCACCCACATGTCTGTTCACCTCTCTATAATCCATCACTGGCCGTACCTTAGCCTTGGTTCCGGCACCAGCCGAAATAGCTTGTAACTTCACGCTCACAGTCTTTCTTCGTGCTTAGATTGCTGCCGCTCTGGCAAAGAAATGAGCTCCTTTTTTACCGTCGGCATAATTTGTTGAAATTCACTTTAGTCAGTACAAATTAACTCTAACATACTCTAATAATAATAATAAGGGTCAGAAGTTATCTGCCCTAATCCATTTATTGTACGGGTGAGTTACTTGCACTTTGACCTATTAATTTCAGTCATTGTTTTTTTAAATAAATAAAACACCTCGTGTTATGAAAAGCAGTCGTAATGTATGGCCTCGTTAATCCAATGGAAGGTATCTTAATTGGAATATGTCTCAATGAATAACTGCGCTTGCTAAAGACAAAAAGGTATGTCCCCTTTTTTTCAGTGGGATTAAGTTATTAAATTCCCTGGTGACTGTTGATCTCGATAAGGAATTTGAAGTGGAAACGGATACTAGCCATTATTGCATAGCAGCCACTCTAAATCAACAAGGCAAACCTGTTGCATTATTCACTCGTACCTTACATGCTAACGAAATCAAACACCATGCCATTGAAAAGGAGGCTATAGTTGAGGCTCAGCGAAAATTGCGTCATTTTCTACTTGGCAGACAATTCAAAATTATTACTGACCAAAGGAGCATTAGTTATATGTTTGATAACACGAGAAAATCGAAAAAAACAAAAAAACCCGATAAAATATGCCGTTGGCGCATTGAACTGTCCCAGTTTAAATTCAGCATCGTCTATCGTTCAGGAACGGAAAATTCCGTTGCTAATGCCTTTTCTCTTATCTCCGCTCTCACCGACACATTGCAAGATCTTCGTGATTTACACATCCAGCTCTGCCACCCTGGAGTTACACGTCTCTTCCACTTTACTGGAACAAGAAATCTTTATTTCTCTCTAGATCAAATAAAAAGTAAAACCAGCTCCTGCACGCCCTGTCAGTATTTGAAACCAAAATTCATAACCGGAGGAAAAGGGACACTCGTAAAAGCCATGCTACCTTTCCAGCGCCTAAATATCGATTTTAAAGGTCTCAATGAATAACTGCGCTTGCTAAAGACAAAAAGGTATGTCCCCTTTTTTTCAGTGGGATTAAGTTATTAAATTCCCAACAAAAGGTTATGGAACCCAGAAAGCGCGAACTACGAGGAACAGAGTTTTTCCGCCATTTTTCATTTGTCATTCTCGGAGGAAGTTTTGTGTCGTTTATGATTTAAATATCTTTTGTATGCACATTGAAGTTGAAAAAATCTTAAGAATCAGCCATGATGTGGCAATTCTTTTGGCATAGACTGAAAGTGATGAGAGAGGTAAGCATTTAAAGGTTAGCATCCGTTCGGCTTTTCGTCTGCTGCCACCACCACAGTGGTCAGGAATCAGAATTGCTACTTGTTAAGTCACGGCTCGTCACCCCTTCTATTGGGGTAGGGACCTTTGAAAGTTTTTACAATCAGTGCCTCTCCCGGACGCCGTCAGACTGATAGTAAAAAGATAACTGTCCGACTTGTGGACATCTCAGCTTTTTCTGCCGTTAGAAGCTTCCAAGGAAAATTCAAAACAACGAAAATACTACAAGGCAGTGCTCGGCGTAACGTTCTAGAGGATTGGGAGCAAAAATAATTTCTCCTTCGCAGCAGTAAGTGGACGAAGTCGAGACCCTATGAAAATTCTACGAGAGATTCGAATAACAAACTTCAAAGAAAAAACAAGAAAGGAAAAACCCAAAGAAATAAAATCTTCAAGAATTCCACTGTGAAACGATTCATTTTCAACTCAAGACTTAAACAAACAACAACTCTAAAAACAAGAACATCATTAACTTGACTCTCAGTTAAGTTTCTCGCAAATCCAACAAAATTTGCAATGCAGCTTTCTCTCAAACCCATCTTTCTCTTTATCGTTATTAAATTTGTCATATATACCCTTTGTTTCTACCTTATCTTTACATCCAGAATCCAAATAGAAACTTATCTTGAAAATTTACCCAGTAAAGCCCCCTTAAAATATTTCCCAATATAGTATTTTACTCATATAATGGAATTTAGATTTATTTCCCAATATATTTAGAAATTGGTGATCTACTCGTATATTGGCATTTGAAATTTACCCCCGTGTGTGAAAGTTAATCACTTTCCGATTTTAATTTTCATAGATCAGCTCACTTTAGTGCAAACAAGACTAACCTTTTGTTACCTTTTATTTAGAATGTATTCTTATGTGTACTTTGAACGGTATACGTTCTATATTAGCACAAATCAGATTATATTTCTCGTAAATGTTACCAAAAAATGTCAGAAGGTAGAGGGCAGCACCACAAATAGAACAAGTCTGGGTTGCTAAAAGAGATCGGGTCAAAATGTGTGACGAGTTAAAAACATGAGAAAATAACAAAGGTTATTCGTTTTGCCGAAAAAGCTCCAGACAAGAGTTGGATTAATTATTATGACAAACAAACCTTCGTTTTACGTTTCAGTCAGAACAAATTCTCTTTAGGATTTAGTAGCATTTTGTCAAAGTTCGTTGTTTATTCTGTGTTCAAACGTTTTTTTTCTTTGTAATTTTTTTTTTTTTTAAACAATCAGTTTAGTTAGACAAGTGTGAATGAATCTTTATTTCGTGAAAGATAAAAAGGCCACTATTTTTCAATAAATAGACTACTGAAAATTAAGTACTTTTAGTAACTTTTCATGAAAAAAATTAATTGTCTACTTTGTAATTATTCTTATGTCTCCAGTTTCAAGAACTCCATATAAACCTTTTTAGTTATGTTTAATTAAATATAAAGAATTATTTTGGTAAGTCAAATACTTTTTAAAGTTTAAACAATTTCTGTAGGATTTGTTACATTTTTTCAGCAACATGGTTTCTCGCTGATTATTGTTTATTTTTAGAAAATCTATTGCATTTTATTGATGAAGAAAATAAAGAATGTGAAATATCTCATAACTGTAACAGATTTGACCAGTGGCTACGGCTACTATATTCAATGCTGAACACTCTAGTAGGTGTAAAGAGGTTGTTTACTTCCGCCTAGTCTGATAACGGTCCCTAAAATATATCGAAGGTTGCTTACGGTTCGCGGGAATAAAGATATTTAAGAAAACATATATCTGTGTGAGTATCAATTATTTCATGGTGGCAGTGGTGCTACTTACTGCCTCGTGCATATGACAAATAAACATACGATACGAAAACACTATTCTTCACCTCAACATTAACAAAAATAAGGAACAGAGAGAGCCCTAATAAACTGCAGAGTCGAGACAAAAATGGCTGTCTTAGACAACGTTACGATGAAATGGGACAACCCAAACAGAGCTGAAACCATTGCAAGTGCACCCCCAGGCAACCCCTCTATTCTTGGACAAGCACAAGAACTAGGAATCATCTCAGTCAACCTAAATGAAATTGAAAGACAGAGCACAACAGGACTGAAAAAAAAACAAGACAAAAAGGACCTGCTTGAAAAACACAGAATCTGCTTCAACAAAATAGGATGTTTCCCAGGGAGGAAATACCACATAAAAATGATAGAAAATCCCAGGCCAGTGATACACTCACCCAGATCAGTCCCAATACACATCCTCCCACTATACAAAGCAGAGTTGGGGAAAATGGAGCAGGAGGACATCATAGAGAAAGTCACAGGTCCAACGGACTGGGTAAATTCGATAACATATCGAATAACAAGCCAAGGATGGAACATCCAAGATCAGGCTCTGTTTGGACCCCAGAGACCTAAACAAAAACATAAAGAGGGAACACTACCCCACAAAAGCCCTAGATGAGCCACTGCCTCTATTACACGGAAAGAAATACTTTAGTGTAATAGACGTAAAAAAGGGGTACTGGCACCAAGAACTAGACCATGAATCAAGCCTTCTATGCACCTTTAACACACCGTTTGGAAGGTACAGATTCAAACGTCTACCGTTTGGGTTAACAGTATCCCAGGATATATTCCAACGCAAGCTAGACACAGTTTTCTGCGGAATCAAAAACATCACGGGCATAGTGGATGATATTCTGATAACAAGATCAACAGAAGAGGAACACGACATAGCCATGACCAAAGTCTTGGAAAGGGCTAAAGAGAACAACATTGGATTTAATGCTGACAAACTTCAATACAAGCTGAAAAAGTCACCTTCTTCGGCCACACAATCACAGAACAAGGAATATCACCCACAGAAGACAAACTTCAAGCCATCAGGGACATCCAACCCACAAAGAATGCGAAGGAACTCCACACGTTGATGGGTATGATCTCATTAGGTTTTCTGTGAAATTATCGCAGATGATCGCACCACTCCGAGAACTAATAAAAAATGTACACTTCCAATGGCAGCAACACCACCAAAAAGCCCTGGAAGCCGTAAAAACAGAGGTATGCAAGGCACACATAATCAGCTACTATGACACAGGAAATGCCACGACTCCAACAAAACCTTGAAAACCAGTTCACCATACCACCACCAAGCAAATGGAGTAGCGGAAAGAACTGTAGGAACTATCAAGGCCCTATGGAAGAAGGCCCAGGAGGAAAGGAAGTGCCCATACACAGCATTATGGATGTACAGAACGACCCCAATAAATAACGGCATGCCATCCCTATATGAACTACTGTTCGGCAGAAACCCAGAACAATGCTGCCTACAGCAAAGGGGCCCTACAATCACAACACCCTGAAAGGGATACACACCTTTAAAAAAAAAATGAACAACCAAACCAAACAGAAACAAAATTATGACAGACATTCCAGCCAGGAAAAAGAAGTACTGGACATCATGGAGCCAATCTATGTAAGGAACACAATACGCAACGTATGGATACCTGGCACTGTCCTTAATAAACTCAAACCCAACAGGGAGCCAAGGACATACCTAACAAACGTCAGAGGCAAGGTATAAAAGCACAAGAGAACAAGAAGACAATCCATTTTTCATCTGCAGCGACAATACAATCTAGGAAAGGCGTTTTTTCCATTCCTTAAAAGGAGACTATTGCAGATTGTTACTCGCATTGCTTTATTGGAGAGAGAAGAATTCATGAGGAACCCACCTTACCTCTCTATACACATTTCCAATCTTTTTCAGATGCTCCTGAACTGTAGATCAAGGTGCATCAAGACTTTGGGACAATGTTCTGATTGTTTGTCGGGGATCTTCTTCCACTGCAGCTTTCAAAAGTTCATCATCCAAAAGACTGGGTCTCCCCGATCGAGGCTCATCAGTAAGGTCGAAATTGCCTTCGTTAAATTTCAAAAACCATCTACGGCTATTTTTAACACTCACACCTTCTGGAGGGACAGCGGTTATGTTTTTCACTGCAGTTGTTGGATTGCTACCTTTGTGGAATTCATACAACATGCAATGACGCATATGATTCACTTTGAAACTTTTGTCTTCCATGGGCTATAGATGTTTTTAAACTATCAACAGCAGTAGATTTAACTAAATGTGAAGTTTAACTGAGACTCTGGCATCTGATTTGACCTTGAAACAGCCTTCTAGACTTAATCTGTGTTTTAGTTTAGTTAAAGAAAAGCGGACAGAACTTTCCGGTACCAATAATATATATATATATATATATATATATATATATATATATACCTTTGTGTCATGTTGCTTAATGCGCTACTGGTATTATGTAATCCAATACGATCTGTTTTCATAGTCGAATCATCGGTGACTAAACCGGTAACCCCACAGATTTTATCTGATGAGGAGGGTGGCTAGACACCATGCAGGACAAAACAAGACCTGCTTAAAGGGCAGAGGAAGCTATTGGCTCAATGGTCATCTAGAACATTATTTCGATTTAACATGTGCGATTGACATGATTACCGGTTATCTTGCTTCAGTTCGTCACTGAATAATAATCATGAAAATTTAGAGAGTGGTATTCGTGTTGTACAAGCGTTGACCACTAAAATACCATGATGTAGAAATGTTCCCTTGCTTTCTTTTCATCTATCAACCTCTCTCAAAAAGTCCCATGTCGATAGATGTGAGGCGACGTGTGCAGACCTAACCAGTTGGAAGGATGCAATTACATATCTACACATTGGTGGCAGGAGTCTTATCCTAACATCCTTATTGTGTGCACCCATGACAGGGACTGACCTCGGTGGAGACTTGTGTCTAAGCAGCCCTATTTAGGAAAGGCGCACTAAACATTGCCTGTCACCTCGCACTGCTATTGTCTCCCGCCAAAAGATGATAAGTTAATTATACTTGGGGATTTTAATGCACGTATTGGCAGGAATTTTGAGATATGGAATGCACTTGGTCATTATGGTATTGTAAAGTAAATGTAAATGGACTGAAATACTTGAGCTATGTTCTGAGCTCAATTTAACCATTGCAATACTCTTCTCCGGCAAAAACTTCACATAAAATTACTTGGACCAAGATCAAAACATGGCCATATGATATAGACTTCATCATAACACGATGCCGTGATATTTGTGATGTCTGTAATGTACGTGTTATGCATAGTGCAGAGTGGTGACANCTGTAGTGAAGTTAACTCGGTTTAAAGTTTTTAGAAGGGTTTATTTCGGGAACATATACATTCGAGGTCCTTGTGGCTGTGCGTTCAAGTTAGTAGTAAACTCCTATTTTCCGTGATCTCGCCTATCGAGATTCCCCTTAATCCCGCCAGGTCGAGATCTCAGGATACTACAGGTACCCAGGAGATTTGATTACAAAGGTGATTAACCAAACTATTCAAATTTCAACAGCAACAAAGAGTTTGGTCCATCTAAATGTCCGTATATTTACGATTGCCATGGATAGGACCTGTTGGTCAACATTGCCAAACAAAATCAAATTAGCATAACACGTTGTTTTAACGCAGTTAAAGTCCGGACAATTTTTACCACCATACCTGCATTTCGCTCTGCTCATAAAGACATCCTGCCAATCTTTGAACAAAGTTACGTAATTTACAAATATCAATGCTGGTGTGCTGCCAGCTCTATTGGTAGGACAACGCAGAGGCTAAACGTCCGAATAAACGCAACATGTCCCGAGGGGTATAAGAAGCCTTCCCCAAACCACATCCGGGCTCTCCCAAGCACAAGATTCTGCCATCGGCGACCACCTTTGTAATTTAAAATAGCTGTAGAACAAACTACAGTGATCAGCAATTTACTATTCTGCACAAGCTAAGGACTAACCACCACCTCAATGTCCTCGAGGCAGTCTCCATGCTTGGTGCAGACAGAGACATCTTAAGCACTCCCTGGTAATTTTTGCTGGGGATGTTATTGATGAAGTGGGGTATACCTGAAGGTATTTACAAAAAAATTTTTTTCCTTCATGTTACCCACTATTTGCTTGATTCAATCTCTTTTAACACAATTAATTTACATCGTGACTTTTAAACGATCTACCGGTCGTTTCTTTTGACAAAGCACCGGTCGAAATGGCCCTTAAGTTTCTTTTTCTTTCCTTTTCTCTTTCGAAAAATTTTTTTGCTGATCAATAAAGTATGTCCCTATTTTTCAAAATATTATACAAATTCAGCTGTACTAAAATTTGTTTATATATATATTATATATATATATATATATATATATATATATATATATATATTATATATATATATATATATATAATCGCCTAGAAAACCATCTCAACAAAATCAACACCTCTTTTTCATTACCCACTAACAAGATAATCCAAATTTGTAGACTTTGCACTAGGAATTGCTTTTTCCAGTACGAGGGAACCTTCTACAGACAAAAGTTCGGGTTGCCTATGGGTTCACTAAATAAGGGATATATTAAAGAAACCTTGTCTTTGGGTATGGTTTTATGGGTAAGAATAACACAAGATTCCATAATTCTACGCAAAGAAAAAGGCACGCAAGAAAAGGCACGCCAAAACGCCGCTCAGCGGCGTTTTGGCGTGCCTTTTTCTTGAATTCTTAGAATCCGGTCCTTTCAATATATTCTACCAAATAACTCTAATTTTTTCCGTTACATTGACGACACCCTATTCATTTACCCGAAAAATTGTAATTTAACTAACATTATTGACAAACTAAATGATGTTGAACCTCCATCAAATTTACTCATGAACTGGAACATAACCACTCCCTACCATTTTTAGACACACTTATTATAAATAATAACAACAGTTTAGAATTCAAAGTTTATCACAAAATACTAACAAAAATGACTACATCCATTTTTATTCCAACCATAACACTAAGATAAAAAGTGGTATCATAATTGGTTTCTTTCTAAGAGCTCTTAGGATATGTAACAAGCAACATTTAGATGAAGAATTCAATTTATTGAGAGGTCTTTCCTCAAATTACAATACCCTTAAATTTCGTACACCGTGCCAGAAAAAAAGCATTTAAAATACATAGTAAAAAAAAATAATAATATCACATCTCCAAACAATGACACACAACATAATAGTAATAACGTCTCTGATAGATACATCATACTTCCAAATAATCCTATTACTGATTAAATAAATAGAAACTTAAGTAAGATTGGTATAAAACTGTCCCTACTCCACGAAGACAGTGAAGAACATTCTTCAAAATAAAAATAACCCCAGACACACACATTCTGAAGCTGGAGTCTACACTATGTCTGTTTAAAATGTAACAAGAAATATGTATGTGTTCCGATAGACGTTTAGTTAACTAAACGTCTATCGGAACACAAATATCACATTAAACGTGGTTTTCAAAACAATGCATTAGCTAAACACATCTTTGATCTCAATCATACTTTTGATTTCAAAGGTGCCAAATATTAACCCACATACATGATAAAACACTGCGTAGAATTATGGAATCTTGTGTTATTCTTACCCATAAAACCATACCCAAAGACAAGGTTTCTTTAATATATCCCTTTATTTAGCGACACTTACTGTCAGAAACCATAAAATCCCCTTCACATAACTTTTTCCGTTATTTACTTCCCATTAAATTAAATTTACGTTTATTGTTTTGTTTTATAAATAAGATCTTTTCCGTTTTATTTTGTTTGAATTCGGTTTTGAAAATAATAACCTTACATTAGATCCAATTGCTTAACATTATCTAAAATAATAACAAATTCCGCCCATAACCTTTTTTTACTTTATATATAAAAACAAAAACACAATAAATATTTAATCATTTATTAAATACAGAACTTAAAATAATAATTAAAAATTAAAAATAATTAATCGTAAAATAAAAAATAATAAAAAATTCCTTTTCTAAAATAATAACATATTCCGCCATAACTTTTTTAAAACTTTATATATAAAAACAAAATACAGTAAATATCTAATCATTTATGAAATACAGAACTTAAAAATAAAAATTTAAAAAATAAAAATAATTAATCGTAAAAATTCCTTTACAAAAATCTTTTGAATTCCAACCGTCACATTTCTAAATACCCATCCTCTTCCGTTTAAATTGTTTCGTCTTGTTGCCAAATCTCAAAAATCCGCTACATTTGGATGACAAAAGGTATACATAGAGACATGACCGACATATATATGGCGCGAATGCCCACATTGGTGAATATTGTAACGACTTTCGTTCTTTTTTGCAGTATTAAGGTTTTTTGTTTTGTAAACTGATTTGACATTCCTCTCCGACCCAAACAACTACGGAGTGAATGAGCTCTGATGATGATTTTTGTAAAATCGAAATATTGAACAGTATCAGCTATGATTATATTATAAATTGTTTTCTTCTTTATCAGCATTGTGTGATGTTTTCATTCCACCTTTTCATACTCATATATATATATAGCTACCGGCAAAAACTGGGATGTAAGGGAGATAAATTCCTATTTTAAGACATTGGAGCTCTTCATTTTTGAATACGATAGAAAATATTAAATATGGAGGCCTTTATTTATTTATAGTGATACTATTTCGTATGTTTGAAATATCCGGATGTCAAATGTGCTTTTTTAAAGTAAAAGATTGTTGAATAGTTAATTTTAAAAGTATTGCCTCAATTATGATAAAAAAATAATTAAAAAAAAACAAAGTTTAAAAAAGATTTATTTTTTATTTTAAGAAAGAAGCGCTATGAATTTTTTAAGTCTTAAGAAAAAAACAAACACGTAAAATCTTTTTTGGTTTTTATTTACTTTTTTTTTCTTTTACCTTTACTTTTTAATCATTAATTAACAACTAATAATCCGAATTTAATAAAATGTTCTGTTTATCAAGTAGTAAGATCTTATATTTTAAATAAATCTTTACTTTAAATTAAAAGTGCGGGTATTTTACCCCCACAGTGTACAATAATAAGTAACTTATTAAAAAAACAAACAAACGCGAAGAAACTTAGTTTCTTCGTATTTGTTTTTCTGTTTCGTTTTTGTTTTTGTTGTTTTTTTTTTGGTTTTTTTTTGGTAGTGGAAAATTAATTTTTCATTTCTTGAAAGAGAATTTAATGACGAAACATGTAAAAAAAAATCGCTGTTTAGATAAACATTTTGGTAATAAAATTTGCTCGTAAATTCCTAACATTAAATAAACTGAACCCCCATTTTATGTCCGTGTTTTTGCAATAAATGTTTTATTTTTCTTAAACCCCTTAGTTAAAATTAACAGTTTTATTACAAAATTTGTGGGTT
>CM042152.1:24550608-24570357 GCA_023376005.1 Doryteuthis pealeii
ATTCCCCACACACCAGTTGATTATATTTATTTTTTGTCTTATACAGCCGATTTAGTTGTTTTTATTATTTTTTTTTTACCGGTTTTCATATAGTTGGTTAGATATTTTTTGTTAAGGAGAGAAAAGGGATTTCTTTTAGTCTAAGTAATTGTTTTATCTATTTTTTTTCATTATTTAATTATTTTTTTCTGTTGTCCCACCAAAATATATATTGTAAAGTAACTTTGGAAAGATTTGATGTACAGTTTAATTAAGGGAAAATTATCATTTTTTTATATAACAGCAATTAACTGTAGAATTTTTATTTTATTGTTGTTTTTTTTCTTCTCCTATTTGATTTGAATTGGAGAATGGAACATTTTTAAGTGATAGTCTATGTGTGTTGCAATCAGGCGTGTGCACAAATATATTGAAAAAAAAAATGAAAAAAAAATGAGAAAGAAAGAAAGAAATATATTGAAAAAAAAAGAAAAAAATGGAGAAGGTAGGTCATGAACTTGTAATACCTTTCCATTAGGGTGAACATTCTGTGTGTGTCACGAGAGCAACTTTGGCCATTGAACTGTGTTGTGCTTTTTTTTTGTTGGTTGCAAAATGGGGCATGAAGGCCAAGAAATCAAGAGACGGATATTTGTGTGGTTTGTCAGCTTTTTAAAATTTTCATTGTGATGTTATTGAACAGGGGGTGGGTGGATGATGGAGACCCCCGGCCACAAGGTAGACTCTGCTTCCCAATCAATAATTCTGGTACGACACCGAAAGAACTGCGTGAATTTCTGATGTCACCGCGTCGTAAGAATTGGGCATTGCATAATATACTTCTGAATCGTTTTGGTAGAGAGGTTAAAATTCCCCTGTGTTAGTGGTGGTGGGGTGAAGTCGTGGAGGTGAATTAGAAAAGTCTTCCTGAACAATGTAAGAAAGAGGGTGGTTAAAATCCCTGTGTTTCAGTGTGTGTGTGGGGTTGGTTGGGTGGGTAACATATTAGAAAAAAGAAAAGGAACCGAGAACGAATGACCGCAGGAACAGGATGGAAAGGAACGAGCACAGGTATGGAATAGGAACGAGCACAGGTACGAAATTGAAAAGGTATGACCACAGGAAAGGAACGGAAAGGAAACAACCAAGCAAAGCAACCGGGGTTGGAGAAAGATCTTTGGATGAAGCCTCTGGCACCCGACAGGCCACTCTGTGCGGGCGGTTGTGCATCAGGGAGAGATACATTGTGTCGCTTGTATATATTTTTTCTTTGTGGTATTTTTCTTTAATTTTTTGTTTTGTTTATGTAATTTATGGAATAAATGACAAAATGGCAAAGGGAGGTAGTGGTACAATGTATGGGTGCAGTTGTGTACATGTGTATGTAACTGTATAGGTTATATGAATAAGTATTAAGTCAAACCACATGTATAAATATGTGTGTGTGGTGTAGATAGTAGTAAGACCACTCACATATAGGTATATGTCTGTGTATTCAGTGTGGATCGTAGGTATGTGCCTTTACGTGTATATATGTGTATACATGTATAGATAAGTGTATATATACAAAGCAATTCTATAGAGGAGACATAAATAAAGATCAAAAGATGTGATAGGTTAGTTGGCCAGACGAGAAGTCTAGCTTTTGGGGCAAGTTGATAGTTGGCTAAAGGTCAAGATTGTCATAAATCTCATCAATAAGGGTGGTCTTCAAACAAAGGGCTTTTCAAATCACGGGGGGGGTTTAATGAATCTCGGAGGATGAGATTTTGTGTGAGAATTGGGATGATTTAGGAATTACTGGGAGATTTGGAAGAGTTGGGCAGTTAGTTCTTGGGCAGCGAACGGGACAGATCAACCTTAGACTTGTCCAGTAGAAGTGAACTTTATCAGATGTCCTTAAAAGAATATGTCTGTCGAGATGAGAGTGGGTTAAACACCCACTCTCATCTCGACAGACATGGAAGAAGTGGAGATAGTAGCAGATAGAAATGAGTGGAGGAATGAATGCGAGTTGTGTACCTCTCTGACCATTTTTGGATATGTTCAACTGAGTTTTTCTTGTCTTGTCTTTGTTCTCTCTTTGATAATTGATTGTAAACCCCCTGGATGAGTCCTGAGACAGTGTTGCGGACACAAGTGGAGGTCCTCGGTGAAAGTAGCAGACGATCATGGCCAGTAAAGTTGGAAAGTTGGAAAAACTGGAAAGTGCAACAGATGCCAGGTGCTTGGAGATGCTCTCAGTGGAGGTTTACATGCCATATATGTGTGGTAGCTTACTGTAATGTTTGATTAGCTTGTCTGTGATATAAGGTCCTTCTTCTTATTAAGGATCTGTGACAGATTCCTTTCCGTTTTCAAGGTTGTGTGCTTTTTAACCTTGCAGTAACCACCGTTTTCAATTAGTTCTACCAATTTATTGGAGTATTCAACCTTATCCATCACCACAGTAGCATTGCCTTTGTCTGCTGCTAGTATTATGTTCTCATCACGTTCTAGGGATTTGATGACCAGTCTCTCTTCCTTTGTGATTTTCGTTTTTGGAGGCTTCGATTACTCTAGTGCCTGTCCCACTTTCCATTTTAACTCATCTGCTCGGACTTGAGGGATATTTAAGGCTGCCTCCTCGATTGGGACTATCAGGTCTACGTATGAAATCTTTTGGTTGTGGCAAAAAATCAGAGAAATAACTGTTTATCACTTTCAAACTTATCAGTAATCTCTTGATATACGATGGAACATTGTTATTTAGAGAAACGGTGACTATGTGGAGAAGTACGGGGTGATATACAGAGGACCAGCTTCATTTTGATGTATGCTACATGTTCCTGTGTTGGTAATTATACCTGTCCTAAACAAAATGGCATTCATTTTTGACTCACCCTCTTACAACTAAAATTCTCATGATGTTTTTATGTAATCAGCTGTTATGTAAAAGAAAATTACGTAATAATAGAAAAATAAAATACAAATTCTTAGATTTTCATCAGAGCAGAAAAATAGAAAATGTCACACATAAAAAAACAGACTGCAGACATAAGACATGATTAAATTGAAATACAATATAATTTTTATTCCTAAACAATTATTAAAATATATTGCGGGAAACTAGGAGTAATGGAAACGTCTTTTCATCCCCTTTCTTTACCACTCAAACAAAATTCCATTCCTAGATGTGGATGATTGTAAAGAGAAGGAGAAATGCAGAAGGGATTACCGAAAAGTTCATATATATCAAAATATAAGTACTTGCCATGGTCTTCTATATTCCTTTGTCATTTCCTTTATGACGTCCATTATCTAATTTGAGGATTTTTGCTTTAAGTATCTTATTTCTGTGTCCGCATTACTGGGATCATCTTGGAGAGAATTCTCCTTCATGTATTATCGCAAATTCATCATTTTTCTCCGCAGAACAATGGAGTTTATGCTTTCCGCTTTGATGAAGTTCCTTGAATTCCCGTCTCGATGTCTGTACATTTCGTGCCTGAAGTAACGAGCCTCTTTTTATTCGACGGAATAGAATTCTGTTTCCCATCTTCTGGCTAAACGTTTCAGGTCGACTTTACACGGGATACTTTTTAAGCTTAAATCCACTTCTAAAATGATTTCCCTTTTTTATAGAACAGATATTCAACCATAGCAGAATTCATTGTACAATTACGATATTCCCATTCCAGTGCGGTCACATGGCCTTGGCTCAAAGGCATGTGTGTGGCTTATGAAATCCAACTACCAACTGGCTCTTCTCTTCAAATTTCCCTCCTCTTCCTCCTTTCACTTTAAGGGATCACGAGACTGGAAAGTGAGTTCCCTTCTTCATCCCTTTCATAACACTAGCAGCAATAAAGATGAGAGAGAGAGAGAGAGAGAGAGAGAGAGAGAGAGAGAGAGAGAGAGAGAGAGAGAGATAATTAAGGTGTATACTGGGGTAGTAATTTGACCCAAATTCAATACCGGCTACAAGCTACCCTATTCACTGACCAGGTCAACAATTACACTTAACACAGCAAAAACACCACATCATAGCGAAATTTTCATTAGAGCAATGTACTTAAAATGCTTTAACTTAGAGCATAAGGCCATTTCCAAACCAATTAAGTGATACTTCTGTGGGGGTCTGAATTTGCGCTAAACATCATTTTTTAATCATCCAAATTCTTAAGTGGAAATAACGAAATATTTAGAATCCTTCACCATTTTCTAAATAGAAGCATCAGTATCATCATGGGCTGCTGTTATAATTGAAAATCAATGGTCTCATGGATTGTGTAGTTTGAATAGTCTTGTCAAGCAAAAGGATGAGAGCTGGAGGGGAAGGAGAGGACTTTTAGGATTGACGGTGATAATGTCTATTTAAATGTAATAAAATATTTTGATTGACAGTATTGACATTAGATTTGATTACTTATTGTGTATCTTTCCTAGTGACCCTTTGTTTATTAGGGTACATTCTTAGAATTGTCTCCGAGACACGACTTCCAGCAAAAAGACCTCAGCTTCTCTCGAATGGAGACGTTTGTTTGTCCTTTTTAGGGAATATCGAATAATTTGGACCCCACCATGATAAGAATCTTCGGCTTCTTCATCGATCAGCATAAACATCAGGTCGCGCTGACAGCACAGATACACATGACTCTCTCTCACCACTCATTTCTATCGGTTATCGCCCCTGGCAGATCTTCCAAATGGTATCCAGAATCCGCACAGAGCTGATTGATGTAAGTTCTTACTGGTTGGCCTACACTGATGTGCCTATTGTATGTGTCCAAAGGAGAACGTCATATGGGTTCGTCCTTGCTTCTTTGTAGCGTCCAGTGTGCTTTGTTCATCTTACTTGGCTTGTCGGATAGGAGGCAACAGGCCGTTCAGCTGCTTTTTTGTCGGTTGTTGCTTCTAAGACTTGTTAAAGATAGCATGCAACAACCTTGAGTAGTTCACATCTAGTTTTTTTTCTAAGCATTTCTTTAGCGTTCAAGTGGTGCAGCCGTACAGTAGCATTGACATGGCCACAGCTTGGAAGAATACTCGCTTTATCCTATTAGAGAGATCAGGTTTCAATATGATCGATAATCTGTCTATAGCTGTTCAGGCCTTTCCTATGCATGTATTAACATCGTTTTCTGTAGATGAGATATTGCTACCTAGGTATGGGAACACGTCTACTAATTTTAGAGGTTTATCATCCAGTGTGGAGATGTCTTCATCTTGTTTAAAATATATGAACTCCGTATTATTTGAGTTCACATAGAGGCCAGTACCACTTGCTGTCTTGTCTAGACCATGCAACTGTGATTTAACATGTCCAGTTGTATTTGCGAGAAACAATAGATCATCTATGCGGACTAGGTAGATGATCTAGCACTTCTCGCATATACATCTGCACAAGCCAAAACGACTGTAATTATCTTGTATTTTGTGTTTTGTCCCTTCAGCATACTTGATTTACAAGTATTTTCTTACCAAGTGTTAGCTTTAAATTCACTTCATTCATTAACCTGACTCTTAGTTAAACGTCACTTCTACGCTTCATTTATTATTCCTATTTCTGCATTAAATAATTTCCTTTTTATCAAATAATTATCAGCAACTTAGCAATATTTTGAGACCAGACTAAGTTATATAAACCTACAACGACGTTATAATGAGATCCCGGCCCCTGCTGTTTTTTTTAATATATTATTTCATATACGTATTTGTCAAACTGTATATGTTCTTTTAAATTTCACCCTTTCCTGGTGGTTAATAAATCTGTTAACGAATCCTGATTTTGCTTCAATCTTGGCGAGAGGCATTTAGCTCACCACCAAAAACGATTTCCCTAAAACGGACTCATGTCTCGAGACGGCACACATATCTTTAGTATTCAACCATATGTATAACATTCAATGAATAATATGAAGCATTCGATTATGAGTTAAGGCTGGGTCTGGGCAGAGAATGTACATACAAAGGTGTGTTTGATAAGGTATGCACAAGCCTTTAGAAATATAACTATTACCAATAGACGTTCTCACGCTAACAAAGCTGCTTGTTAACACCTGGAACTCACCTAAAATAACACAGTCAACTGAATCACCGATGAAAATAGACTTGAAAAAATCTACTAAGAGACCGATGAATAATTTACAACCACTGAAATATTTCATATCCCCACCCCAAACACTGAGAAGCGTAGTCAATCAGTTCAATTGTGCAACGATCTGTATAATAAGAAAATAAAGAAAAGAAAGACCCCCCCCAAAAAAAAAAGAAAAAGAAAAAAGTGATCTTCAACATATAAAAAACAAACAAAAAACGTTTTACAACTAAAGGATACTCGAGCCTAACGGGTTTTCGTGCTATATTACGACTGTTTTTTTCTTCTTTGGAGTTAACCTCCTTCACCCACTACCACTACCCCACCTTCTCTCTCATTGATACATTTGGTAATGAGTGAATGTAAAAAGGAAACATCTCCCCGAAAAGAATCACCTGTATTTGAAATAAGATTCTCTCTCGAATAAAAACTCAATCGGTGAATCTAGAAACTATTTTTATGCAGAGAATTGTTGTCATCAAAAGTCGATTATTTTGATTCCTTAAAAGGGGAAAAAAAACTTTTTTATGATTTTCAGTTATTCTTATTCGTCTATTCCAATTCCAATTTTTGTATGTTGCCTTAATAGCAAAAATTGTAAAATAGATTATACCTATTGGAATAGACGAAACAGCAAAAATGTCATATAGTAGCAAGATTACTGTTAGTACAATAGAGTTAAAATTCTATTTGAGAATAAAGCATTTCCAATCCGATTTGCAACGTTTGACAAAACGTGTCCCATTTGGTCAACCATTAAGCCATCGGTACATAAATGGGTTTAGGGAAAAGAGAGTTTACAAAGTGAATTACATTTTAAAAAAATACGGCCAGAGAGTAAAAAAAACCCTCATTAAAATCCTTTTGTAAGATGTCTAAGAAAGGAAGCGTTTGTCCTAATTTAAATGTAAAATTTAAATGGACCATGGAATTTTATTAAACTACGGGCTCGTCGCTAAATCTTAATATACAAATAAAGTGAGTACTCTTTCTTATTCACAGAGAGAAACTAACATATATAACGAGGAGGTAATCAAGATATTCATAGAGAGGGTTAAAGTGATAGGCAGAATATGAGTGAAGGACGGGTAAGTTTTTGATTAATTGCTAATTACGACTAATTTGAAACAATTAAAATGGAATGTTTTTCAAACATAACAATCCTAAAACCAAGGAATATTTTAGTATGAATTTTGTGTCATTAAACTAAACAGGATAAAGCCTTTAGGAAACAAAAATTAATTCGCTCAGCTTTAGTATAATAATAATAACAATAACAATGATTATATATATATATATATATATATATATATATATATATATATATATATATGGAAAATTTTTAGGAAAAAATAAAAAAGGGCAATAAGAGTTACGGCCCTTTGATTGGCTCTGTTTTCAGCGGACGACAGATTGTGGGTGGTGCTGTTGCTTCCTTGTCGAATAGCAGCATGAGCAGATAGTGGGAGCGAGGGTGACTTCCTGTTTCCCAAATTTGGGCGCCAAATTCAACAGACACAAGAAAGAATTTGAATGGAATGGTTCGATTCCCTGTCTCCGTTGGCTGAGTCAACGTTAAATTTTGTGTACCGGGATAAGACGAAGATTATTAAAACAAGAGAAAGTTTTTTCATAATCTTTCCCGAAATTGTTTTTGAATATTTGCAGTCCCCAAATATTATAATTTAACTCACGGAGTTAGTTATTTTCTTTTCCCGAGGAAAAGAAAAAATTGTTAATTATTTGGTTGCATATTTGGTATACCCAAATATCGTGTTTATCTCACAGAGTGAGTCTATCTTTTCTCCAGAAGAGAGGAAAAATTATTGTAAAATTGGTTTGAAAGTCGGTATGTAAAAAACGATACATTTTGTGAACTATAAACTTTCTTCATTGAAGAAAGTAAAACATTGTGCAGAATGAAATTGTCCATTTTAATTAAAAAAAGAACAACAGAAACTTTGGCCCTTTTTCAACTGAAGAACAACTTGACACAGAAAGAATTTAGCCAGCCATGGTAGCAGTGAACACCCAAAAATTAAGTGTGTGTCTTCATGCATACAGAGAATTTACTTGCTTGCCGACCGGCGATAGAAAAAAAAATTACTTTTGTATACTAATTTGAATTGTAATTGTATAACTAAGTAGAAACCCATTTTGTGTTTTTTTTTTGTTATCTTTGTAGTTTTAATTTTTTTTTATTTTAAAGTTTTTTTCTAATTGTGTAAAATTTGTTATTTTGGTTACTTAGAAGTCTTCGGATCGATTTCAGCAGGTGGACTAAATTGCAACAAGAATAAATTTTCATTTTAGGCTTACAACCGTTTTTTGTTCTTATTTTCCAATTACCCATTCTTGCCTATTTTTTCTTTGGCTTTAAATTCGGGTCTTACTACTATGTAAGGAGCTAGTTTTATCTCGAGAAGTTCGAGGTAAAAATTACGAATATATATATATATATATATATATATATATATAATATACAGAGAGAGAGAGAGAGAGAGAGAGAGAGGGGAATATGAGAGAGAGAGAGAGGAGAGAGAGAGAGAGAGAGAGAGAGAGAGAGAGAGAGAGAGAGAGAGAGAGAGCATGAAATAGAAAATAAAGAAAGACGTAAAGAAGAAAGCCAGTTAGTAGTTAAGGAAGAAGTAGAAAAATGATTTATTTATGAAGGGAATCCAATAGTATAAATATTTGAAAAACCTAATGACTTGAATATCTGGTTTGAAAATGTCAGTTTGGTACTGAGAAAACATATTATTAACATTTCACGTCTTTATTTTAAAATGTATTATTTTCATGTACACACACACACACACAGAGAGAGAGAGAGAGAGAGAGAGAGAGAGAGAGAGAGAGAGAGAGAGAGAGAGAGAGAGAGAGAGAGAGAGTACTTAGTCAAATTGACTATTTCCATGTGCATTTAGCCAGGGTCAACTTAAACATGTAATCGGACAAACACGAATACAAATGAAAGATTACGCGCAGCTTTACAAATAACTTTGTATTTAAAGATTTATTGTAATAGATCAATAAACAATCGACTCGTGGAGAATTTGTTACATTCACTTCAGTTTGTAAGGTAACCATGGAATCATCCCACATCTTCTGTAGGAAGGTCTGATTGCCCCCCCCCCAAAAAAAAAACAAACAAACCCCAACACACTTTGAGTACATGAATAAAATATCCATTTAAAAATATCAATTCTGGGATTAATATCAGTGTCTCTTTGGAAAGAAATCATATTTATCGGATAAGCTCTCGCACATTAACATGTTTTAAAAATTGTTATTCAAATGACGCAGAAATGTGGACAGAAAAACAAAACAAAACAACAAAAAACAAAAACAAAAAAAAACATACCAAAAAGCAAAAAACAATTAATCTTAAATAATTGTATCAGTTAATTACTGTCCTTCATTTTGTCATTCGCTATCTTTTATTTGTCATTGGTATCTGCTCGTGTGCGGTGGATAGAGGACGTTCCCACCCCACTCAAGGAAAAGAGACCTTCACCGACATGAAAAGAAAATTGCCGTTTTGGGCGAACAATGCAAACAAACATTTGTGTTTGAAAGATTAAAACTCTTACACAATTCAAGCTGTTCAAAACACTGGCTTTGATTAGGAGAGCTATAAATGAATGAATAATGATAGGTATTAGGGACATCCATTTTGAGCAAAAGTTTCTTAGGAAGGTGAAAGCGAAGGAGAGCAGGTGTAAATATACGTGTTAAAAAATAAATGATAAATAGAATAAGAGAAATTTGGACAGAAAAAAACAAAAAACAAAAAAAAAAAAACATACCAAAAAGCAAAAAATAAAACAAGGATTAAAGAAGCGACATGTTTAATAGAGCAATAGTAGACGAGAACGAAATGATTAAGCGACGAGGTGAATTTAACGTTTGAACACAATGTGTAGAGAATGTGTCTACGTGAAAGAAAGAATAGGAAAAATACGTTCTGTAGGTATGAACATGTAAATCTGCTAAAAAGGAAATCCTATTTTATTAAACAAATTGCATCGAATTAGATATATACTTACTAACCTTTATAAACTTTAACATATTAAGAAAAGTCACCGATTGTGTAAAGATTAAAAGCAAGCAGACATTTTTCTAACAAAAAAACAAAAAACAAAACAAAAAAAAAAACAAAACCAAAGAACTTTTTCGCTCGTCCTGCTGTTGAAATGTGTGGGATTGAGGGGTTTTAAAAGTAAAACCCCTGTTTATGAGATATCTATTTTTACCTGTATATATATATATCCCTTGCCCAAGACCCCTCTTCAACAAATTCCAGGCATTAGTCACTTTTTATACGAGGCACTCGTAAGCACCTTCATTAACCCGGGAGGAGGGAGGGAAGTATACAGGCAAGTATAGATATCTCATAACCAGGGCTTTTACTGTAAAAATCTTCAGTTTATATAAATATCTATACTTATCTGTATAACTAATGCAAGAAATAGAATTTATAGCAGAATTCTGTGAGGCGGAAAATGAGTAAAAGGGATTTACTCGCTTATTCCAACTGTTTCTAAGATGGATACGCTTGCAAAATTTCCTTCGCCCCAAGCAAACTTTCTTAGGTAAAAGATGTAAAGGTACTTTCTGAATACCAATCAGCCACTTGGAGGATATTTCCATTAAATTCCAAGATGAAGCTCATCTCCTAGTATCGTGGGCTCTAATATGCTTCAAACTTAATTGATCTGAAGGTTCATAAATATGTTTAATATAGACATAATATACCTTGAACTAATCGCTACCAGTATACATCAGTTCTTCTGATAGGGAATGAAAAGCTCATCTCCTAGTATCATGGGCTCTAATATGCTTCGAACTTAATTGATCTGAAGGTTCATAACTATGTCTAATAATAGACATAATATACCTTGAACTAATCGCTACCAGTATACATCAGTTCTTCTGATAGGGAATGAAAAGCTCATCTCCTAGTATCATGGGCTCTAATATGCTTCGAACTTAATTGATCTGAAGGTTCATAACTATGTCTAATAATAGACATAATATACCTTGAACTAATCGCTACCAGTATACATCAGTTCTTCTGATAGGGAATGAAGAGCTCATCTCCTAGTATCATGGGCTCTAATATGCTTCGAACTTAATTGATCAGAAGGTTCATAACTATGTCTAATAATAGACATAATATACTTGAACTAATCGCTACCAGTATACATCAGTTCTTCTGATAGGGAATGAAAAGCTCATCTCCTAGTATCATGGGCTCTAATATGCTTCGAACTTAATTGATCTGAAGGTTCATAACTATGTCTAATAATAGACATAATATACCTTGAACTAATCGCTACCAGTATACATCAGTTCTTCTGATAGGGAATGAAAAGCTCATCTCCTAGTATCATGGGCTCTAATATGCTTCGAACTTAATTGATCAGAAGGTTCATAACTATGTCTAATAATAGACATAATATACCTTGAACTAATCGCTGCCAGTATACATCAGTTCTTCTGATAGGGAATGAAAAGCTCATCTCCTAGTATCATGGGCTCTAATATGCTTCGAACTTAATTGATCTGAAGGTTCATAACTATGTCTAATAATAGACATAATATACCTTGAACTAATCGCTACCAGTATACATCAGTTCTTCTGATAGGGAATGAAAAGCTCATCTCCTAGTATCATGGGCTCTAATATGCTTCGAACTTAATTGATCAGAAGGTTCATAACTATGTCTAATAATAGACATAATATACCTTGAACTAATCGCTCCCAGTATACATCAGTTCTTCTGATAGGGAATGAAAAGCTCATCTCCTAGTATCATGGGCTCTAATATGCTTCGAACTTAATTGATCTGAAGGTTCATAACTATGTCTAATAATAGACATAATATACCTTGAACTAATCGCTACCAGTATACATCAGTTCTTCTGATAGGGAATGAAAAGCTCATCTCCTAGTATCATGGCTCTAATATGCTTCGAACTTAATTGATCTGAAGGTTCATAACTATGTCTAATAATAGACATAATATACCTTGAACTAATCGCTACCAGTATACATCAGTTCTTCTGATAGGGAATGAAAAGCTCATCTCCTAGTATCATGGGCTCTAATATGCTTCGAACTTAATTGATCAGAAGGTTCATAACTATGTCTAATAATAGACATAATATACCTTGAACTAATCGCTACCAGTATACATCAGTTCTTCTGATAGGGAATGAAAAGCTCATCTCCTAGTATCATGGGCTCTAATATGCTTCGAACTTAATTGATCTGAAGGTTCATAACTATGTCTAATAATAGACATAATATACCTTGAACTAATCGCTACCAGTATACATCAGTTCTTCTGATAGGGAATGAAAAGCTCATCTCCTAGTATCATGGGCTCTAATATGCTTCGAACTTAATTGATCTGAAGGTTCATAACTATGTCTAATAATAGACATAATATACTTGAACTAATCGCTACCAGTATACATCAGTTCTTCTGATAGGGAATGAAAAGCTCATCTCCTAGTATCATGGGCTCTAATATGCTTCGAACTTAATTGATCTGAAGGTTCATAACTATGTCTAATAATAGACATAATATACCTTGAACTAATCGCTACCAGTATACATCAGTTCTTCTGATAGGGAATGAAAAGCTCATCTCCTAGTATCATGGGCTCTAATATGCTTCGAACTTAATTGATCAGAAGGTTCATAACTATGTCTAATAATAGACATAATATACTTGAACTAATCGCTACCAGTATACATCAGTTCTTCTGATAGGGAATGAAAAGCTCATCTCCTAGTATCATGGGCTCTAATATGCTTCGAACTTAATTGATCTGAAGGTTCATAACTATGTCTAATAATAGACATAATATACCTTGAACTAATCGCTACCAGTATACATCAGTTCTTCTGATAGGGAATGAAAAGCTCATCTCCTAGTATCATGGGCTCTAATATGCTTCGAACTTAATTGATCAGAAGGTTCATAACTATGTCTAATAATAGACATAATATACCTTGAACTAATCGCTACCAGTATACATCAGTTCTTCTGATAGGGAATGAAAAGCTCATCTCCTAGTATCATGGGCTCTAATATGCTTCGAACTTAATTGATCTGAAGGTTCATAACTATGTCTAATAATAGACATAATATACCTTGAACTAATCGCTACCAGTATACATCAGTTCTTCTGATAGGGAATGAAAAGCTCATCTCCTAGTATCATGGGCTCTAATATGCTTCGAACTTAATTGATCTGAAGGTTCATAACTATGTCTAATAATAGACATAATATACCTTGAACTAATCGCTACCAGTATACATCAGTTCTTCTGATAGGGAATGAAAAGCTCATCTCCTAGTATCATGGGCTCTAATATGCTTCGAACTTAATTGATCTGAAGGTTCATAACTATGTCTAATAATAGACATAATATACCTTGAACTAATCGCTACCAGTATACATCAGTTCTTCTGATAGGGAATGAAAAGCTCATCTCCTAGTATCATGGGCTCTAATATGCTTCGAACTTAATTGATCAGAAGGTTCATAACTATGTCTAATAATAGACATAATATACCTTGAACTAATCGCTACCAGTATACATCAGTTCTTCTGATAGGGAATGAAAAGCTCATCTCCTAGTATCATGGGCTCTAATATGCTTCGAACTTAATTGATCAGAAGGTTCATAACTATGTCTAATAATAGACATAATATACTTGAACTAATCGCTACCAGTATACATCAGTTCTTCTGATAGGGAATGAAAAGCTCATCTCCTAGTATCATGGGCTCTAATATGCTTCGAACTTAATTGATCAGAAGGTTCATAACTATGTCTAATAATAGACATAATATACTTGAACTAATCGCTACCAGTATACATCAGTTCTTCTGATAGGGAATGAAAAGCTCATCTCCTAGTATCATGGGCTCTAATATGCTTCGAACTTAATTGATCTGAAGGTTCATAACTATGTCTAATAATAGACATAATATACCTTGAACTAATCGCTACCAGTATACATCAGTTCTTCTGATAGGGAATGAAAAGCTCATCTCCTAGTATCATGGGCTCTAATATGCTTCGAACTTAATTGATCTGAAGGTTCATAACTATGTCTAATAATAGACATAATATACTTGAACTAATCGCTACCAGTATACATCAGTTCTTCTGATAGGGAATGAAAAGCTCATCTCCTAGTATCATGGGCTCTAATATGCTTCGAACTTAATTGATCTGAAGGTTCATAACTATGTCTAATAATAGACATAATATACCTTGAACTAATCGCTACCAGTATACATCAGTTCTTCTGATAGGGAATGAAAAGCTCATCTCCTAGTATCATGGGCTCTAATATGCTTCGAACTTAATTGATCTGAAGGTTCATAACTATGTCTAATAATAGACATAATATACCTTGAACTAATCGCTACCAGTATACATCAGTTCTTCTGATAGGGAATGAAAAGCTCATCTCCTAGTATCATGGGCTCTAATATGCTTCGAACTTAATTGATCTGAAGGTTCATAACTATGTCTAATAATAGACATAATATACCTTGAACTAATCGCTACCAGTATACATCAGTTCTTCTGATAGGGAATGAAAAGCTCATCTCCTAGTATCATGGGCTCTAATATGCTTCGAACTTAATTGATCTGAAGGTTCATAACTATGTCTAATAATAGACATAATATACCTTGAACTAATCGCTACCAGTATACATCAGTTCTTCTGATAGGGAATGAAAAGCTCATCTCCTAGTATCATGGGCTCTAATATGCTTCGAACTTAATTGATCAGAAGGTTCATAACTATGTCTAATAATAGACATAATATACTTGAACTAATCGCTACCAGTATACATCAGTTCTTCTGATAGGGAATGAAAAGCTCATCTCCTAGTATCATGGGCTCTAATATGCTTCGAACTTAATTGATCTGAAGGTTCATAACTATGTCTAATAATAGACATAATATACCTTGAACTAATCGCTACCAGTATACATCAGTTCTTCTGATAGGGAATGAAAAGCTCATCTCCTAGTATCATGGGCTCTAATATGCTTCGAACTTAATTGATCAGAAGGTTCATAACTATGTCTAATAATAGACATAATATACCTTGAACTAATCGCTACCAGTATACATCAGTTCTTCTGATAGGGAATGAAAAGCTCATCTCCTAGTATCATGGGCTCTAATATGCTTCGAACTTAATTGATCTGAAGGTTCATAACTATGTCTAATAATAGACATAATATACCTTGAACTAATCGCTACCAGTATACATCAGTTCTTCTGATAGGGAATGAAAAGCTCATCTCCTAGTATCATGGGCTCTAATATGCTTCGAACTTAATTGATCAAGGTTCATAACTATGTCTAATAATAGACATAATATACCTTGAACTAATCGCTACCAGTATACATCAGTTCTTCTGATAGGGAATGAAAAGCTCATCTCCTAGTATCATGGGCTCTAATATGCTTCGAACTTAATTGATCTGAAGGTTCATAACTATGTCTAATAATAGACATAATATACCTTGAACTAATCGCTACCAGTATACATCAGTTCTTCTGATAGGGAATGAAAAGCTCATCTCCTAGTATCATGGGCTCTAATATGCTTCGAACTTAATTGATCAGAAGGTTCATAACTATGTCTAATAATAGACATAATATACCTTGAACTAATCGCTACCAGTATACATCAGTTCTTCTGATAGGGAATGAAAAGCTCATCTCCTAGTATCATGGGCTCTAATATGCTTCGAACTTAATTGATCTGAAGGTTCATAACTATGTCTAATAATAGACATAATATACCTTGAACTAATCGCTACCAGTATACATCAGTTCTTCTGATAGGGAATGAAAAGCTCATCTCCTAGTATCATGGGCTCTAATATGCTTCGAACTTAATTGATCAGAAGGTTCATAACTATGTCTAATAATAGACATAATATACTTGAACTAATCGCTACCAGTATACATCAGTTCTTCTGATAGGGAATGAAAAGCTCATCTCCTAGTATCATGGGCTCTAATATGCTTCGAACTTAATTGATCTGAAGGTTCATAACTATGTCTAATAATAGACATAATATACTTGAACTAATCGCTACCAGTATACATCAGTTCTTCTGATAGGGAATGAAAAGCTCATCTCCTAGTATCATGGGCTCTAATATGCTTCGAACTTAATTGATCAGAAGGTTCATAACTATGTCTAATAATAGACATAATATACCTTGAACTAATCGCTACCAGTATACATCAGTTCTTCTGATAGGGAATGAAAAGCTCATCTCCTAGTATCATGGGCTCTAATATGCTTCGAACTTAATTGATCAGAAGGTTCATAACTATGTCTAATAATAGACATAATATACTTGAACTAATCGCTACCAGTATACATCAGTTCTTCTGATAGGGAATGAAAAGCTCATCTCCTAGTATCATGGGCTCTAATATGCTTCGAACTTAATTGATCTGAAGGTTCATAACTATGTCTAATAATAGACATAATATACCTTGAACTAATCGCTACCAGTATACATCAGTTCTTCTGATAGGGAATGAAAAGCTCATCTCCTAGTATCATGGGCTCTAATATGCTTCGAACTTAATTGATCTGAAGGTTCATAACTATGTCTAATAATAGACATAATATACTTGAACTAATCGCTACCAGTATACATCAGTTCTTCTGATAGGGAATGAAAAGCTCATCTCCTAGTATCATGGGCTCTAATATGCTTCGAACTTAATTGATCTGAAGGTTCATAACTATGTCTAATAATAGACATAATATACCTTGAACTAATCGCTACCAGTATACATCAGTTCTTCTGATAGGGAATGAAAAGCTCATCTCCTAGTATCATGGGCTCTAATATGCTTCGAACTTAATTGATCTGAAGGTTCATAACTATGTCTAATAATAGACATAATATACCTTGAACTAATCGCTACCAGTATACATCAGTTCTTCTGATAGGGAATGAAAAGCTCATCTCCTAGTATCATGGGCTCTAATATGCTTCGAACTTAATTGATCTGAAGGTTCATAACTATGTCTAATAATAGACATAATATACCTTGAACTAATCGCTACCAGTATACATCAGTTCTTCTGATAGGGAATGAAAAGCTCATCTCCTAGTATCATGGGCTCTAATATGCTTCGAACTTAATTGATCAGAAGGTTCATAACTATGTCTAATAATAGACATAATATACCTTGAACTAATCGCTACCAGTATACATCAGTTCTTCTGATAGGGAATGAAAAGCTCATCTCCTAGTATCATGGGCTCTAATATGCTTCGAACTTAATTGATCTGAAGGTTCATAACTATGTCTAATAATAGACATAATATACTTGAACTAATCGCTACCAGTATACATCAGTTCTTCTGATAGGGAATGAAAAGCTCATCTCCTAGTATCATGGGCTCTAATATGCTTCGAACTTAATTGATCTGAAGGTTCATAACTATGTCTAATAATAGACATAATATACCTTGAACTAATCGCTACCAGTATACATCAGTTCTTCTGATAGGGAATGAAAAGCTCATCTCCTAGTATCATGGGCTCTAATATGCTTCGAACTTAATTGATCAGAAGGTTCATAACTATGTCTAATAATAGACATAATATACTTGAACTAATCGCTACCAGTATACATCAGTTCTTCTGATAGGGAATGAAAAGCTCATCTCCTAGTATCATGGGCTCTAATATGCTTCGAACTTAATTGATCTGAAGGTTCATAACTATGTCTAATAATAGACATAATATACCTTGAACTAATCGCTACCAGTATACATCAGTTCTTCTGATAGGGAATGAAAAGCTCATCTCCTAGTATCATGGGCTCTAATATGCTTCGAACTTAATTGATCTGAAGGTTCATAACTATGTCTAATAATAGACATAATATACCTTGAACTAATCGCTACCAGTATACATCAGTTCTTCTGATAGGGAATGAAAAGCTCATCTCCTAGTATCATGGGCTCTAATATGCTTCGAACTTAATTGATCTGAAGGTTCATAACTATGTCTAATAATAGACATAATATACCTTGAACTAATCGCTACCAGTATACATCAGTTCTTCTGATAGGGAATGAAAAGCTCATCTCCTAGTATCATGGGCTCTAATATGCTTCGAACTTAATTGATCTGAAGGTTCATAACTATGTCTAATAATAGACATAATATACTTGAACTAATCGCTACCAGTATACATCAGTTCTTCTGATAGGGAATGAAAAGCTCATCTCCTAGTATCATGGGCTCTAATATGCTTCGAACTTAATTGATCTGAAGGTTCATAACTATGTCTAATAATAGACATAATATACTTGAACTAATCGCTACCAGTATACATCAGTTCTTCTGATAGGGAATGAAAAGCTCATCTCCTAGTATCATGGGCTCTAATATGCTTCGAACTTAATTGATCTGAAGGTTCATAACTATGTCTAATAATAGACATAATATACCTTGAACTAATCGCTACCAGTATACATCAGTTCTTCTGATAGGGAATGAAAAGCTCATCTCCTAGTATCATGGGCTCTAATATGCTTCGAACTTAATTGATCTGAAGGTTCATAACTATGTCTAATAATAGACATAATATACCTTGAACTAATCGCTACCAGTATACATCAGTTCTTCTGATAGGGAATGAAAAGCTCATCTCCTAGTATCATGGGCTCTAATATGCTTCGAACTTAATTGATCTGAAGGTTCATAACTATGTCTAATAATAGACATAATATACCTTGAACTAATCGCTACCAGTATACATCAGTTCTTCTGATAGGGAATGAAAAGCTCATCTCCTAGTATCATGGGCTCTAATATGCTTCGAACTTAATTGATCTGAAGGTTCATAACTATGTCTAATAATAGACATAATATACCTTGAACTAATCGCTACCAGTATACATCAGTTCTTCTGATAGGGAATGAAAAGCTCATCTCCTAGTATCATGGGCTCTAATATGCTTCGAACTTAATTGATCTGAAGGTTCATAACTATGTCTAATAATAGACATAATATACCTTGAACTAATCGCTACCAGTATACATCAGTTCTTCTGATAGGGAATGAAAAGCTCATCTCCTAGTATCATGGGCTCTAATATGCTTCGAACTTAATTGATCTGAAGGTTCATAACTATGTCTAATAATAGACATAATATACCTTGAACTAATCGCTACCAGTATACATCAGTTCTTCTGATAGGGAATGAAAAGCTCATCTCCTAGTATCATGGGCTCTAATATGCTTCGAACTTAATTGATCTGAAGGTTCATAACTATGTCTAATAATAGACATAATATACCTTGAACTAATCGCTACCAGTATACATCAGTTCTTCTGATAGGGAATGAAAAGCTCATCTCCTAGTATCATGGGCTCTAATATGCTTCGAACTTAATTGATCTGAAGGTTCATAACTATGTCTAATATAGACATAATATACCTTGAACTAATCGCTACCAGTATACATCAGTTCTTCTGATAGGGAATGAAAAGCTCATCTCCTAGTATCATGGGCTCTAATATGCTTCGAACTTAATTGATCTGAAGGTTCATAACTATGTCTAATAATAGACAAAAAAAAAGTTGTT
>CM042152.1:24570457-24717957 GCA_023376005.1 Doryteuthis pealeii
CATTTAACTAACGTTGATTAATGTGGGGCAGAAAACCTTATATCTAAAGGTGAATTGAGGGTGATATATTTAATTATATGCCCATACACACCACACACACAACACACACACACACACACACACACACACACACATTATAATATATATAATATATATACATAATATATACATACATATATTTTATATTACTTGGAAAAATTTAAAGGGCATAAGTATTAATATAGGCTAAGTTTTTTTGTTTTCATACATCCATTCACCTACATACACACAAATATATATACATACATTTATACACGCATATAGTAACCCAAACACACACAAATACATATACATACCCACATAAACATACCCAATACATAACATATATCCACATATCCATGCATGTCTACATATATCATTCGGAGGATATTAAATGGGCATACATGTTGATGTGCTGGTGCTTTGTTGCCGCTGCTTTCTTCTAGAACCTCTTAGCTTCATGGTGTTGCGTCGGGGTGACTTCTGACATGAACAGTCCTCTACGGAGATTCAGCCACCACCGAGGCGGTCCTGAGCCAAATTTCCCAGCTGGAAGGGACAATGCCAAAGCACCTGAGATCATTCTTGAAGACATCCTTGAATCGCAGCTGGGGCGACCAATCTGTCTTTACCATATGTAAGTTCTGCATAAAGAATCTCTTTCGGGATTGGTCCATCATCCATCCATCCGATGTACATGACCCAGCCATTGGAGACGACGTTGCCTCAGTAGAGAACACAAGCTGGGGAGTTGAGCTCTCTCTAGAACTGCTGTGTTAGTGATCCTGTCCTCCAGGTGATGCCCAGTATACTTATAAGGCAGCGAAGGTAGAAGTTATTTAGCCGCCGCTCTTGGTGGGAGTATAAGGTCCATGTTTCACTTCCATACATGAGGGTGCTGATAACACATGCCTATACACTTGTACCTTTGTACGGATAGTGAGCTTGCTGTTGTCCCACACTCTTGCTGTGAGCTTCGCAAAGGTTGAGGCAGCTTTTCCGATCCAGCAACTGAGTTCAGTATCAAGTGACAGGTTGTCGGTGATGGTGGACCAAGGTAGGTGAAGGTATTACGGCTTCCAGGGTGTAGTTGTTGATGGTGATGGACGGAGCATTTACAGTTCCCTGACCCATCGTCTTGGTTTTCTTTATAATGGTGAGGCTGAAGTCCTGGCAGGCTTGGGTGAACTGGTCCATGAGTGTTTGCAGGTGCTCCTGGGAGTGTGCTACCACTGCTGCATCATCAGCAAATAGCATGTCCCGAATGACAAATTGCTTGACCTTTGTTTTGGCTTTTAGACGGCTGAGATTGAACAGATTACCATCTGTCCTTGTATGAAGGTAGACTCCTTCTGATGTTTTACCAAAAGCTTGGCGTAGAAGGAGGGAAAAGAAGATCCCAAACAGAGTGTGTTCCAACACGCATCCCTGCTTGACACACCTCCTGTCTCCCTTGTTATTATACAGTGTTACGATGGTGGCATTCCTCATGTCTTGTGAGATAACCCCTTCACTCCAGCATAGGCAGAGGAGCTTGTGGAGTTTTTCTATGAGAACAGGCTTCCCACACTTTAGAATTTCAGCTGTGATTCCGTCGCTGCCAGGTGATTTGCCACAGTTTAGTCTGTCAAGTGCTATACAAAGTTCCTTAGTTGTAGGTTCCGTATCTAGCTCTTCTGCTTCTGGTTGTCGCTCTACATGACGCAGGGCTGCATCAGAAACGGTGTTGTCGCTGGCGTAGAGTTCTGAGTAATGTTCTACCCAGCGATCAAGTTGTTTAGATCGATCTTTTATGATTTCTCCGAGTTGGAGGACACTTCTGAGGTCGGAGCGCTGTGTTATGATCAGGTCCAACAGGTGCCAGTGGTGAGTTGGTGATGCATAGATTGTGGTATGTGCAGAACTCAAGGAGACGTTGTCCATTCTCATTACTTCTACCAATGCCATGGTAACTCAAGCAAGATAGCCAGGAGTCGTGGTCAGCACTAACTCTTGCATTAAAGTCACCAAGAAGATAAAGTTGATCTTGTTTTGGGGATGTTTTTTACAATCAACTCAAGCTCATCATAAAATGTGTCCTTTGTTTCTTGAGAGATGCTAAGTGTTGGAGCGTATACACTAACCAGGTGGACAGGTCCTATCGAAGACTTCAGGCGGAGGGTCAACATTCTCTGAGCCACCTGTAAGTGGTACTATTGCTCCCAGTAAAGTGTTCCTGACTGCAAAGCCAACTCCATGCTCTCTGGTTTCAACAGGAGGCTTCCCTTGCCAGAAAAAGGTGTTGTCTCTTTCTTTCAATGAGCCCGACGATAGAAGTCGGTTTTCTTGAAGAGTAGAGATGTCAACTTGTCTCTTCAAGAGTTCTTTATTGATGACTGCAGTTTTGCGGGCATCTCTTATATCCAATACGTTGTCAGTTTGCGCGGGCGTCATTGTCCTAACATTCCAGCATCCGAGGTGTAATGCAAGTGTCTTAGTTTTGTTCGTTTTGTTTGGTGCATATGTTTTCAGCCCGCTTGTTAGGATAAATCCCTTAGCTACATGCACCCAATGAAGCAGGAAGGTTGTGGCGGGACAGCACCTAATTGGTTGGGGGCTGCCCAGCTTGAGGCGAGTGGTAGCTGTCCAGTGAGATGAAGACATCTCTCCCACCGACGGAGGTCGCCCCTGGCGCCCAACTCTACGCCAAAAGAGAAAGGGCTTATAACCGGTAACTGCTGACCTCCCGTGCCGTGCCCACAACACAGTGGAGAAGGAGTTTCCCCTCTAGGGCACACACACACACACACATATATATATATATATATATATATATATATATATATATATATATATATATATATATATATATATATGTAAGTTGTAAAACGGAAATGAATCCGACATGTTGAAAAGATAAATAAATAAAGGAAAGAAAATGTTGAATGGATAAAAATGGTTTAATGAAAGGCCAACACGTGTTGCGTCTAAAAAAATTATTTTTTCAAACACTTCTAAATTCTCTATATTTTGACTATTTTAACTTCAAATATCAAACATTTTGCCATGAAGAAGGCCGTTTTCTTTGTATAATTAAATATTTTATATTTTTCTACTATTATTATTTTATTTCATATCTAAAATAATAATAAATAAAATTGTACATGGACAAACTCTCGACCGAAACACGTGCTGGCATTTCATTAAACCATTTTTATCCATTCAACATTTTCTTTCCTTTATTTATCCTTTCAACATATATATATATATATATATATATATATATATATATATATACATATATTATTTTACTTAGACGATAGATATAGGGGCCTAATATGTACTATAGGGTTAGAATGAGGGTGAATTTATCTAATTACATGTCTATATCCACACATATACTTATACACACACACACACACACACACACACATATATATATATATATATATATAAAGGGCCGGGTTATATATATATATATATATATATATATATATATATATATATTAGTAGAGTGTTCGGCTAGAAACCGCAAGGTTCTTAGTTCGATACCGTCCCACGCCAACTCAGCGTATGAGTAGCACAGGGATCTGTAAGTAAGGAGCTGATGGTAGGCGTGGCGCTCCACCTCAGATGCTAAAACATAATCTTCTTTGTCTAGCGCTAGTGAAAAGGGGATAGACTCCCTCGCTGATTGGCTGATACCGACATTAGGCCACCCGACGACTTTACTTTTTAGTTTATATATATATATTATATATATATATGCTCAATTTAATGGGACATAACTCCTATTTTTATGCAATTATCTCCCTTAGATCAGCCGCTTCTTAGGCGAGGAACAGATTTTTATGGTAACTCAAAATCGCTATTTTTTACTATCTCGTATGTAAAAATTAGGGACCGGGATGTTTTTTCTCCAAATGATCAAATGTCAACCCCCGCCCCAGATTCTGAATTGATAAAAAATATATATTTTTCAAGTTTCTTTAATAAAATAAACTAATCGTTATAAGATTAAGTCGTCGGAAAATAATTTGGTGAAAATTTCATTACCAAAAATCAGGGAATTGTCCGATTTTAATGAAATTTTCACCAAATTATTTTCCCACGACTTAATTTTATAAGGATTAGTTTATTTTATGGAAGAAACTTGAAAAAATCCTTTTTTTATAAATCCAAAATGTGACCATTTGAAGAAAAAAAATCCCGGTCCCTAATTTTTACATTTCTTGAAAGATTATATCCTGAAGAATATATAGAACAATAAAAAAAAATAAAAAATATAAATTCAATAACCTAAAAAAGTGATTTTAAAATTTAAAATTCATTTTCTTAAAACTCAAAAAATAAATAATGTAGCAAGTTTGTTTTTTTTTTTTCGTAGTATTATAAAATATAGTTGTCTTTAAATTGATGAAAAAAAAAATTCTATCTTAAGTTAAACTGAGTTTTGGACTACCTTAAAAATTTCAAGGTCAATTTAATATGTCAAAACGCAGTACGGCCTAATTAGCAATTTTAACCAAAGATAGCCCAGAATTTTATCTTTGAAAAAATCTAAGTTAAAAAATGCGGAAACCCTGGGAGGATATTTTAAAAGAATTAAAACGATTTTTTAAAAATCGTCAATTTAAAATATGGAAGCCTAAAAGATCAAAATTATCTCCCCTTCTGACCACGGTCTTTACAGTGTGATTTGTGAACGAATTCAACTCATTTCCCAAGTTATTATGATTCATTCATTAAAGGATCACTTTATTTCCAAAAGTACATTGTTCTTTTATTTTTATTTTTTTTTTTTTTTTACATTCCTTTCAAAAATAGTAAACTTGAAATTAATACCTAATCTAATTAAAAGAGAAAATAAATTATTGAACACTGAAATTAAACTGAATGTTCTTAAAAATATATTTTACACGAGTATTTTTATTGTAGATATTGTTATACTAACACTAAGTAGTAAACATTTTTGTAGTTATATTAATAAAAAAAAAAGCAACCACAAACAAATAACAGTTTTGTTAGACACGTGAAATTTTGGCAGTTTTCATGTAAATTTTAATTCGCATTAACAGGAATTATTGGCAAATGAATTCTCTTTTTGTTTATGAAATTATTCGCTATTGAAATTTTTTAATTAAAATAAGTTTATAGTAAAATTTACACACGATGATGGAATGTAAATTGTTTACAAGTCGCGTGTTTAAGTTTTTATGTTCCCTTCGCGTGGCTGAATATTTTTAAGAAGTTTCTCCTTGCAAATGAAGACATTTATTGTTGGTTAAAATTTATATTTTTATGAAAAATTAAAATTAAAAGAACTTATGAAAATTGTCAAGTGCTAAAAAGTGCTAAAAAAAATTTCGGCGGACCTGACATCTAAAATTTTTGTTTTTAATTTTTTTTCCTTTTTTTCGATAGATTATTATCGATTACACACCAATCTATCAGATTGGGAAAAAAAATATTCTAAAACGTTCTTTATTTTTCGAGTTTTCAGGGGTGCTCATTTCCCGGTAAAAGTTTATCGTAAACCGATCCCCCATATCGGAACCCCTGAAAAAAAATTTTTCTTTGTAATTTCTTTTCTTTTTCTTCAATGGATTATTATCGTTTACACACTAATCTATCAGATTGTAAAAAAAATTCTAAAAAGTTCTTTATTTTTCGAGTTTTCAGGGGTGCTCATTTCCCCGTATAAGTTTATAGTAAATTGATCCCCCATATCGGAACCGATCTAACTTAACAGTTGGGCTGAATTTGCATGAAGGTGTCAAAATTAAGGTGACACAAAAAAAAACAGAACCCACAAATTTTGTAATAAAACTGTTAATTTTAACTAAGGGGGTTTAAGAAAAATAAAACATTTATTGCAAAAACACGGACATAAAATGGGGGTTCAGTTTATTTAATGTTAGGAATTTACGAGCAAATTTTATTACCAAAATGTTTATCTAAACAGCGATTTTTTTTACATGTTTCGTCATTAAATTCTCTTTCAAGAAATGAAAAATTAATTTTCCACTACCAAAAAAAAACCAAAAAAAAAACAACAAAAACAAAAACGAAACAGAAAAACAAATACGAAGAAACTAAGTTTCTTCGCGTTTGTTTGTTTTTTTAATAAGTTACTTATTATTGTACACTGTGGGGGTAAAATACCCGCACTTTTAATTTAAAGTAAAGATTTATTTAAAATATAAGATCTTACTACTTGATAAACAGAACATTTTATTAAATTCGGATTATTAGTTGTTAATTAATGATTAAAAAGTAAAGGTAAAGAAAAAAAAAGTAAATAAAAACCAAAAAAGATTTTACGTGTTTGTTTTTTTCTTAAGACTTAAAAAATTCATAGCGCTTCTTTCTTAAAATAAAAAATAAATCTTTTTAAACTTTGTTTTTTTTAATTATTTTTTATCATAATTGAGGCAATACTTTTAAAATTAACTATTCAACAATCTTTTACTTTAAAAAAGCACATTTGACATCCGGATATTTCAAACATACGAAATAGTATCACTATAAATAAATAAAGGCCTCCATATTTAATATTTTCTATCGTATTCAAAAATGAAGAGCTCCAATGTCTTAAAATAGGAATTTATCTCCCTTACATCCCAGTTTTTGCCGGTAGCTATATATATATATGAGTATGAAAAGGTGGAATGAAAACATCACACAATGCTGATAAAGAAGAAAACAATTTATAATATAATCATAGCTGATACTGTTCAATATTTCGATTTTACAAAAATCATCATCAGAGCTCATTCACTCCGTAGTTGTTTGGGTCGGAGAGGAATGTCAAATCAGTTTACAAAACAAAAAACCTTAATACTGCAAAAAAAGAACGAAAGTCGTTACAATATTCACCAATGTGGGCATTCGCGCCATATATATGTCGGTCATGTCTCTATGTATACCTTTTGTCATCCAAATGTAGCGGATTTTTGAGATTTTGGCAACAAGACGAAACAATTTAAACGGAAGAGGATGGGTATTTAGAAATGTGACGGTTGGAATTCAAAAGATTTTTTGTAAAGGAATTTTTACGATTAATTATTTTTATTTTTTAAATTTTTATTTTTAAGTTCTGTATTTCATAAATGATTAGATATTTACTGTATTTTGTTTTTATATATAAAGTTTTAAAAAAGTTATGGGCGGAATATGTTATTATTTTAGAAAAGGAATTTTTTATTATTTTTATTTTACGATTAATTATTTTTAATTTTTAATTATTATTTTTAAGTTCTGTATTTAATAAATGATTAAATATTTATTGTGTTTTGTTTTTATATATAAAGTAAAAAAAGGTTATGGGCGGAATTTGTTATTATTTTAGATAATGTTAAGCAATTTGGATCTAATGTAAGGTTATTATTTTCAAAACCGAATTCAAAACAAAATAAAACGGAAAAGATCTTATTTATAAAACAAAACAATAAACGTAAATTTAATTTAATGGGAAGTAAATAACGGAAAAAGTTATGTGAAGGGGATTTTATGGTTTCTGACAGTAAGTGTCGCTAAATAAAGGGATATATTAAAGAAACCTTGTCTTTGGGGTATGGTTTTATGGGTAAGAATAACACAAGATTCCATAATTCTACGCAGTGTTTTATCATGTATGTGGGTTAATATTTTGGCACCTTTGAAATCAAAAGTATGATTGAGATCAAAGATGTGTTTAGCTAATGCATTGTTTTGAAAACCACGTTTAATGTGATATTTGTGTTCCGATAGACGTTTAGTTAACTAAACGTCTATCGGAACACATACATATTTCTTGTTACATTTTAAACAGACAATAGTGTAGACTCCAGCTTCAGAATGTGTGTGTCTGGGGTTATTTTTATTTTGAAGAATGTTCTTCACTGTCTTCGTGGAGTGAGGGACAGTTTTTATACCAATCTTACTTAAGTTTCTATTTATTTAATCAGTAATAGGATTATTTGGAAGTATGATGTATCTATCAGAGACGTTATTACTATTATGTTGTGTGTCATTGTTTGGAGATGTGATATTATTATTTTTATTTTTACTATGTATTTTAAATGCTTTTTTTCTGGCACGGTGTACGAAATTTAAGGGGTATTGTAATTTGAGGAAAGACCTCTCAATAAAATTGAATTCTTCATCTAAATGTTGCTTGTTACATATCCTAAGAGCTCTTAGAAAGAAACCAATTATGATACCACTTTTTATCTTAGTGTTATGGTTGGAATAAAAATGGATGTAGTCATTTTTGTTAGTATTTTTGTGATAAACTTTGAATTCTAAACTGTTGTTATTATTTATAATAAGTGTGTCTAAAAATGGTAGGGAGTGGTTATGTTCCAGTTCATGAGTAAATTTGATGGAGGGTTCAACATCATTTAGTTTGTCAATAATGTTAGTTAAATTACAATTTTTCGGGTAAATGAATAGGGTGTCGTCAATGTAACGGAAAAAATTAGAGTTATTTGGTAGAATATATTGAAAGGGACCGGATTCTAAGAATTCAAGAAAAAGGCACGCCAAAACGCCGCTGAGCGGCGTTTTGGCGTGCCTTTTTCTTGCGTGCCTTTTTCTTTGCGTAGAATTATGGAATCTTGTGTTATTCTTACCCATAAAACCATACCCCAAAGACAAGGTTTCTTTAATATATCCCTTTATTTAGTGAACCCATAGGCAACCCGAACTTTTGTCTGTAGAAGGTTCCCTCGTACTGGAAAAAGCAATTCCTAGTGCAAAGTCTACAAATTTGGATTATCTTGTTAGTGGGTAATGAAAAAGAGGTGTTGATTTTGTTGAGATGGTTTTCTAGGCGATTATATATATATATATATATATATATATATATATATATATATATATATATATATATAATATATATATATAAACAAATTTTTAGTACAGCTGAATTTGTATAATATTTTGAAAAATAGGGACATACTTTATTGATCAGCAAAAAAATTTTTCGAAAGAGAAAAGGAAAGAAAAAGAAACTTAAGGGCCATTTCGACCGGTGCTTTGTCAAAAGAAACGACCGGTAGATCGTTTAAAAGTCACGATGTAAATTAATTGTGTTAAAAAGAGATTGAATCAAGCAAATAGTGGGGTAACATGAAGGAAAAAAATTTTTTTGTAAATACCTTCAGGTTATCCCCACTTCATCAATAACATCCCCAGCAAAAATTACCAGGGAGTGCTTAAGATGTCTCTGTCTGCACAAGCATGGAGACTGCCTCGAGGACATTGAGGTGGTGGTTAGTCCTAGGCTTGTGCAGAATAGTAAATTGCTGATCACTGTAGTTTGTTCTACAGCTATTTAAATTACAAAGGTGGTCGCCGATGGCAGAATCTTGTGCTTGGGAGAGCCCGGATGTGGTTTGGGGAAGGCTTCTTATACCCCTCGGGACATGTTGGTTTATTCGGACGTTTAGCCTCTGCGTTGTCCTACCAATAGAGCTGGCAGCACACCAGCATTGATATTTGTAAATTACGTAACTTTGTTCAAAGATTGGCAGGATGTCTTTATGAGCAGAGCGAAATGCAGGTATGGTGGTAAAAATTGTCCGGACTTTAACTGCGTTAAAACAACGTGTTATGGCTAATTTGATTTTGTTTGGCAATGTTTGACCAACAGGTCCTATCCATGGCAATCGTAAATATACGGGACATTTAGATGGACCAAACTCTTTGTTGCTGTTGAAATTTGAAATAGTTTGGTTAATCACCTTTGTAATCAAATCTCCTGGGTACCTGTAGTATCCTGAGATCTCGACCTGGCGGGATTAGGGGAATCTCGATAGGGCGAGATCACGGAAAATAGGGAGTTTACTACTAACTTGAACGCACAGCCACAAGGACCTCGAATGTATATGTTCCCGAAATAAACCCTTCTATAAAACTTTAAACCTGAGTTAACTTCACTACAGTACCCATTGTCGGCAAAGATGTTATTAATTGTTTTGAGTTCATATCCTATCTTGCAGTCAGAGCATATCATAAGGGCTCTGAATGTTAAACATTTGATCAAGTTTATCTTTCTGGATTTGGGGGCCAACGAATTCCAACTCAAGTAGAGGCCAGTAAAGGTGGGCTTAAGGTAGATACTCGTCACAAAGGACGAGGAACGTTTTTCAATAAGAACGTCCAAGAAGGGGAGACTATTATTTTTCTCCTCCTCCATAGTAAACCCCAGGGTGGGATGGAGACCATTAAGACTGTGGAAGAATTTCAGGGCTTCATCACGTAAACCAAAACAAGCAAAGGTGTCGTCCACGTAACGAGCGTAATAGCAAGGTTTGGAAACCTTCTGAAACAACGTCTTTTTGAGAAAACTCACGAACACATTCGCCATTAGGGATCCAAGAGGACTCCCCATCGAGATACCATCGATCTGCCGGTACATCACGTCATTAAAGCTGAAGGACACTGATTTCAACTGATTGAAAATATTTTCAGGAAAATTGGGGGGGGGGGTCAGATGGCTGCGATACAATAAATCTGCGCATATGCCAATAGTTTCATCCAATGGTATGTTGGTAAATAAGGACGTGACATCAAAAGAGACCATAAACTGTGATTCTCTACAAGAAGGCAGTTGACGAATAGAGGAAACAAAACTGAAAGAATCATATATATATATAGATATTAGCTAAAATAGTGTTAAACTATTACAAAATACCAGGCTTCATTTAATTATTTATTTAGTTATCATTCCCACTTTGTTCCCTTAATAACCGACATGTATTATTTATTATATCTCCGTTTCTAGTTAAATAGTGTTAAATAATTACTAAATACCAGGCTTCATTTAATTATTTATTTAGTTATCATTCCCACTTTGTTTCCCTATGTTCTCTTAAAAATAATCAGTCCATTAATACTTTTTCTCGTCTTTTGCATTTCTTCGAGTGGCGTCACGCGTCATGACACCTTCGCGTGAATAGATCGCGACTTGCCTTTCAAAAATAAAACGCTGATCAAATACAGTTACATAACTAAAAAGATTTTCATCTCCTGTCACATATAAAAACATCCATCATTTTCTTCACCCCAAGAGACATCCTGATGAAGGTTCAATGTAACCGAAATGTTTTAAACATCGATTATTAAATTCATCCCAATTTCGGAATACTTGTTTTTTTCAAATTTTCTTTATATTGTCGGATTTAATTTCCATATTTACTCCCATATATATATATATATATATATATATATATATATATATATATATATATATAGGGTTCGTCGATTTTTAACTTTTTTGAATATCAAAATGACACAACAATAGAAAATTGGGTATTGGTATAAGTACTGACACAAAAAAGTAGGTTTTTAATTTGCACCAATTTTTGAGCATTTAGTTTTAAAGATTGTCTAATATGAAGCCCCTCCAAAATCCTTGTTTTTGATACGTTTACATATGAAATTGGTTAAAAATCTTATAATTTCCAGAAAAGTTGGTCAATTTATTTTAATTAACTAAAAATAAAAAAAATATATCAAAAGTAACATTTAAAGTAAAATTATAACCCCCACCCTATCCTAACAGTTCAGACAAGCTGAATTTTATCTGATTAATTGAGCTACGTCATTAATAACATTACAAGTTATTGTTGTAGCGTTAGTTTTTCTGTTATCAATGGAACAAAAGCAAACAAAAGTATGAACTCTGCTAGGAACAAATGTAGGGATGATGATTTTAATATAAGGTACCATTATAATTTGAACACCACTCTAAAATATCTACTGGTCACTAATAGTGGGTCTTTTAAGTTTCTATTTTATATAATAATTGTCAGGCATAAAGTTATAAAACACATGACAAAAATACATGAATATTGTGAGAATAATAGCAACTTTTATCATGCCATCATATTAAACTGATCTACATAAGAACCCTTTGAAGCAAAGGAAGACCTCATTTCATGGCATAAAACTTTTGCAATGATATACCTATGCCATGATTCAATTCCATAGACCGAATGGGAAGCTTATATATATATATATATATATATATATATATATATATATATATATATATATATATATATATATATATATTAGGGACTAGCAAACAGAGGCTAAAATTCGTTTTTGACAAAATGACTTTAGCCCCCCTACAGAAAATAATTTACAAAAAATCAGGGAATTATCGGATTTTAATGAAATTTTCTGTGTTTATGTATCTATGAATGATCGTTATAATGCATTATTTATTTTATTTCAAAACTTTCTCATTTTTTTCAGGTCACTTAATTTTGACCCCCCTTATGTTGGGGGCGTAAAATTGCTTCAAGTTGGTCCTAACTTGATACTAATTACAGTATAAATAAAGAGATAAAAGACCGAAGTTATGAATAGAAACAAAAAAAATTTACGGTTGCGCTTCTATGAGAAAATAAGTACCGAAAATCGAAAAATAAAATGTAAAAAAAAATATAAAATAATTTTTTAGGAGATTTCTTTTTTACTCATTTCGATAATTATTTAATTGACTATTATCTTATAAAAAAAAATTATACATCGATATTTTTTCTGCGAAAATAGAATTTTTCTTCAAAACTTATTACTTCATGAGTATAAAGTAAGGTTTGCATTAAATAGATATTTATTTCTAGAAACTAAAAATATAACATTTTTAATTTAATATCAAGAGTCACATATTTTAAAACAATTAAATTGATTTTCAATATAAAACCATAATGTTATAACATTAATTGTATGGAAGACAATTAAGACCAAATACATAAAACATAAAATATCTTCCTCTCTATTCAGGAGAGTTAATGTTTGTGTCGGTAATTTAACCGAAAGATTCAATATCTAATAAGTTAAGGTAAGTTCATTTCATTATTACTATTTTTAATTCAATTATTCCTTTTTAATTAAAAATATTCAAATTCTAATTGATGTTTCTGACTTTTTATCTTTAAATTAGCAATTTTTTTTTTTTTTTTACTAAAATAAAAAAAGATTGCAATTGTCATGTCTAGCCGAAAAATATTGAACCCCCACCATCTAAAATGTTTGTTTTTAATTTTTTTTCTTCAATGGATTATTATCGATTGCACACCAATCTATCAGATGGTAAAAAAAAATTCTAAAAAGTTCTTTATTTTTCGAGTGTTACGTGGCGGCACCAGTTCGTTATATCAGTACCAATTCGTAATACGTAACGTTACGGCTTCAATTTTCGTAATACGTTACGCAGTGCCTTTTCTTTCACGGCACTACAATTCGTATCTTCGTACGTACGGTCGTTTGTTTACAACTGACACGATCTAGCAGTCATCGTCTGTGGCCCCAAAATTCTTCCACACTCCTTTCGTTTATGGTCAAGCGAAAGGTATCACGTTTTACGGCCGCGTGCTTCTTCGTTACGGCCAATTGACTTTCTCCACGGGTCGTCCCCTTTACGATAGTTACTTTACTATTTTGTTCGTGGCAGAGTTCATTCATAAAACCTGGTGTAGTATCTTTCGTCGTAAGTAGAGGAAATTAATAACACCGTATTTACTTTTCAGAAGTTTATTATATTAAAAAATTCACTATTACTTTTGAGAGAGAGAGAGAGAGAGAGAGAGAGAGAGAGAGAGAGAGAGAGAGAGAGAGAGAGAAGAGAGAGAGAGAGAGATTTCGTTAACACATATGTTTTTCTTTTAGTAATTCTTAGTTGTCTCAATGGTCAGTACTCCAGCGACTTCGTTAATAATAATAATTGTTTTCAACTTCGTATCGCGTAAAAGATTAAAATTAAGGTACTTAGCGACATCAGTTCATCAACTGCCACGTGCTGCCTCCTGGCTCGGATATCTTCTCTGTCTGGACCCGATCTCTGACTGCTCTGACCCTCTCCGATCGCAGACTCTAACTGCCCTGATCCCTCACTGACTCCTTAATATAGTGTGTCTGAATAATCTTCCAGAAGTTTCTATCTCTAGAAAGTTCGAGCCAGCCCTCGACCGAATCGAATGTTCGATTCCTTCGAATCTCTCTGGTCAACTAAGGTTCACAGCCTTTAAAGATCAAAGACTCCTTGTAGTCACTAATCCTATTTTTTCGTTAAACCTAGACTTATCGTCTCCTTTCTCTCGTTAAAAGATTTTATCTTTCCTAACTACTTTTTCGGTGATTCTTCAAAGACCACCCAGTACTATAAGAGAATTTTTAAAGGTTTTTTTTCTAAGTCTGGCACAAGGCCACAAATATAGGTGCTGGGTGGCGATTACATAACATGAGTTCCCCGTCGTAAATATTGGAAACGCTACAATTTTTTTTCCTTCCTTCAATGGATTATTATCGTTTACACATCAATCTATCAGATTTTTTTTTAATTCTTAAAAGTTCTTTACTTTTTGAGTTTTAGGGGTGCTCATTTTCTGTAGGAGACGGTGCTAAATTCATTTTGTCAAAAACCAGATTTTACGTCAATCAAACAACACAAAAAAGTTAAAAATATTATGGCAATGATGGAATACCATACACGAAACGTAAATAATATGCACATTTTATTTTCAATGAAACTAAATATATTTTTGATTTTTTTACATACAAAAAACGGATTTTCCTTGGTTAAAAGTTAAAACGAGTGTGAAAAATTTCAGTAACATTTAATGAATATGTATTTAAAGTAACGCTTTAATTATTTCTAAAAAGAAATGTTTATAAGTATTTTAAAAATATTTTAAAGCCATTATTGAACACGATAAATCAAAATAAATTCAACGTAACTTTTTGTTGAAATTCGGACGATTTTTAATGTATAAAATGTATTAAAAATAAATTGCATATTGTAATAATATTTTTCTTTTTAATGATGGTCATTATGTTACTACTTATCGATTTAAACAAAGTTTGATCTTAAATAATAGATTTAATTATTTTTAATTCGCTTTTAAAACTCGTAGAAGCTGAATTATTTGCCAGTCCCTAATATATATATATATATATATATATATATATATATATATATATATATATATATATATGAGGTAGGTAAAAGGATAGTGAACAGGAAATGATAACTCAAAACAAATCTAAGAGTTGAAATGTTTCGTCCGATTTATACGGACATCCTCAGTCAAAGATTTTTTTTTAAAGCAAAATTACGTGCGAGTAGATGTGATGTGAATGAAGTGTGGGGATAGTCACCACATCACATGTACTCGCACTACACACTTCATTTATGTCAGCCCTTATCCTCCCTCCCTCCACTTCCGCTACTAACTCACCCCCCTCACAAACCTGCTGCAGATCCACAAAGTTTGATGCAAATATGACATAGAAAGAACGTCCGATGGATCAGATCATAAGATTGTATGCTTATGCACCACCATATGTCTCTTAAAACCAGAAGCTGACTTATATACTTTGTTACAGATTGCACAAGACACATTGTTTGTCCCTTGAGTTTGCATGAATTGTGCCTGATGAGATTTCCTATGATTGACATATCCAGCCTTAGAAAGCAGAATTCGACCACATGACCTCTCCAGTATAACAATATAATTTCGAAGTTGACGATTGAGGTTTTCATGCTCAATTCTTTCGCTCCCAAAACTGGTACAGCCATCATCCACATGAATTCTCCAGTCAGTTCTCTTCAATGCTAGCTTTTACCAGTTGTCAGGATCTATTTTTATTTTTACAAGGTTGTTTTTTAAGCAATCCTTATACCTCTTCCTAAGGCTTATGCTGTGGCCTTTTGCCATCATGCAGCTGACCGTAAAATAGTTGCTTTGGCATTCTAACATCACTCATGCGTACAACATGACCTGCCCATCGCATTTGAGCCGTTAGGATAAGAGTTTCAATGCTTGTGCATCCTGCCCTTGTCAGGACTTCTGTGTTAGATGTGTTGGAATTCCACTTGATGTTTAGAATGCGTCAAACATTTCAGGAGTGTCTTCGAAACAATGTTCATGTTTCCGAAGAGTACAATAGAACACTCAACATGCAGGACCAATAAACCTTCAATTTTGTTTTATGGGTAATGCTGGTATTAGACCATAACCATTCTTCAAGCCTTCCATAGGCCACAGATGCCTTTTGGATACGTAGGTGAATCTCAGCATCCAAAGTGCCATCACAAGTCAGTGTACTTCCCAAGTATGTGAAAGATTCAACAACATCCAGACAAGTACCATGAATGGTTATAGTTGGTTTGATATACGGTTCACTTTTGATTAACTTTGTCTTCGTCAAGTTTTTTTTAAATCCAAAAGCAGTGCACGAGACAGCAAAAAGGTTCACATTATTTTAAATATCCTCCTCAGTGTGAGCTAGAAAGTCAACGTCATCGGTGTAAAGGAACTCTCTGATAAGTGTTATAGGATGTCTTTGACTTGAAGTTGAATCTTCTCAAGTCAAAAACTTTCCGTGGTTCTAAATTCCAAGAGGACGCCTTTCTCACAATGCTGGAATGCATGAGTTAATATTACAGAAAAGAATACTGAGAATAGTGTTGGAGCCAAGACATCTCCCTGCTTAACCCCGTTATCTATTGGTATTTCATTTGACAATCTACCACTCATGACAATTCTAGTTTTCATACAATTGCGCAGCCGCTTGAGTATATTCACAAATACTGGTGGGCACCCAACTTTACCCAATATCATCCAAAGTGCATCTTTGTTGACTGTATCAAAAGCTTTCGTCAAATCGACAAAAACCTGATACAGGAGGATCCGTTGCTCAATACACTTCTCCTGCACTTGCCTAACCGAAAATATAATGTCGTTTGTTCCTCTGCCAGACCTGAAACCACTTTGTGATTCAGGAATGACTACAGGACAAATGTACAAAAGCAATCGATTCTACAAGACTCTTGAGAGAACCTTGTTAACAGCACCCAGAAGTGTGATTCCTCGGTAGTTATCACAACTACCTTTTCCTCCTTTGCTCTTGTATAAACACACCAAATCACCATCAATCCTGTCATTTGGTAGATAACCATTCCAACATTAAGTGAGAAGATCAAACAGAGCATGTTTGTTATTAAAACTTTTTACCTACAACAGTTCTACTGGAAGCCCATCTAAAACTGTTGCCATACCAAAATTAATTTGTTTGGTAGCCATTTCAAATTCTGTAAAAGTTGGTAAATAATCCATCTCATATTTGGTCTCATATTGAGGAAGACTCTGCAGAACATCAGCACTAACTACTGAAGGGTTATTGAATAAATGCGTGAAGTGTTGTTGCCATCACTGAAGTATTTCCGGGTTCTTTGATCAAGGTGGTGTTGTCCTTTGACTTTAGAGGAGCAACAGAAGTTAATGGACCAAAAACTTCATGCATGAGGCTATAGAACAGTTTTAGGTCCTTTTTATTAAAGGTGTTCTGAATTTCAAAGGAAATTTTTAACCACCACTCATTTTTCATCCTCCTTAGTTCACATTGTAATATATATATATTGACTCAGTATAATCCTTCAGGGTAGACGGCCGGAGAGAGGGTTTACTATACTGTGTATTTATAAAACATGCTCTTATTTTCCAGTAATTGACTGATGGCAAGTACAATGTCATCAAACCAGTCTTGATGTTTCCTCCCTCTAAATCCAAGGACAGCTGCACCAATGGAATAAACTTCATCTCTAAAGTTATCTATCCCATGTGCCATTAAACTCCAAACAGTCAAGATGTTTAATCAATCTTTCATTCACATCCTTTTGTTTGACTTTGTTTAAATCTAGGCGCTTTGGTGTTTTTACTCCAGGCATGCAAGTCTTTTTGCGAACAGGGAGTTTAAATTTTCCTCGCAATAAACTGTGGTCCGTGTCACACTCTGCACTATGCATAACACGTACATTACAGACATCACAAATATCACGGCATCGTGTTATGATGAAGTCTATATCATATGGCCATGTTTTGATCTTGGGTCCAAGTAATTTTATGTTGAAGTTTTTGCCGGAGAAGAGTATTGCAAATGGTTAAATTGAGCTCAGAACATAGCTCAAGTAGTTTCAGTCCATTTACATTTACTTTACCAATACCATAATGACCAAGTGCATTCCATATCTCAAAATTCCTGCCAATACGTGCATTAAAATCCCCAAGTATAATTAACTTATCATCTTTTGGCGGGGAGACAATAGCAGTGCGAGGTGACAGGCAATGTTTAGTGCGCCTTTCCTAAATAGGGCTGCTTAGACACAAGTCTCCACCGAGGTCAGTCCCTGTCATGGGTGCACACAATAAGGATGTTAGGATAAGACTCCTGCCACCAATGTGTAGATATGTAATTGCATCCTTCCAACTGGTTAGGTCTGCACACGTCGCCTCACATCTATCGACATGGGACTTTTTGAGAGAGGTTGATAGATGAAAAGAAAGCAAGGGAACATTTCTACATCATGGTATTTTAGTGGTCAACGCTTGTACAACACGAATACCACTCTCTAAATTTTCATGATTATTATTCAGTGACGAACTGAAGCAAGATAACCGGTAATCATGTCAATCGCACATGTTAAATCGAAATAATGTTCTAGATGACCATTGAGCCAATAGCTTCCTCTGCCCTTTAAGCAGGTCTTGTTTTTTTGTCCTGCATGGTGTCTAGCCACCCTCCTCATCAGATAAAATCTGTGGGGTTACCGGTTTAGTCACCGATGATTCGACTATGAAACAGATCGTATTGGATTACATAATACCAGTAGCGCATTAAGCAACATGACACAAAGGTATATATATATATATATATATATATATATATATATATATTATTGGTACCGGAAAGTTCTGTCCGCTTTTCTTTAACTAAACTAAAACACCAGATTAAGTCTAGAAGGCTGTTTCAAGGTCAAATCAGATGCCAGAGTCTCAGTTAAACTTCACATTTAGTTAAATCTACTGCTGTTGATAGTTTAAAAACATCTATAGCCCATGGAAGACAAAAGTTTCAAAGTGAATCATATGCGTCATTGCATGTTGTATGAATTCCACAAAGGTAGCAATCCAACAACTGCAGTGAAAAACATAACCGCTGTCCCTCCAGAAGGTGTGAGTGTTAAAAATAGCCGTAGATGGTTTTTGAAATTTAACGAAGGCAATTTCGACCTTACTGATGAGCCTCGATCGGGGAGACCCAGTCTTTTGGATGATGAACTTTTGAAAGCTGCAGTGGAAGAAGATCCCCGACAAACAATCAGAACATTGTCCCAAAGTCTTGATGCACCTTGATCTACAGTTCAGGAGCATCTGAAAAAGATTGGAAATGTGTATAGAGAGGGTAAGGTGGGTTCCTCATGAATTCTCTCTCTCCATCCAATAAAGCAATGCGAGTAACAATCTGCAATAGTCTCCTTTTAAGGAATGGAAAAAACGCCTTTCCTAGATTGTATTGTCGCTGCAGATGAAAAATGGATTGTCTTCTTGTTCTCTTGTGCTTTGGTATACCTTGCCTCTGACGTTTGTTAGGTATGTCCTTGGCTCCCTGTTGGGTTTGAGTTTATTAAGGACAGTGCCAGGTATCCATACGTTGCGTATTGTGTTCCTTACATAGATTGGCTCCATGATGTCCAGTACTTCTTTTTCCTGGCTGGAATGTCTGTCATAATTTTGTTTCTGTTTGGTTTGGTTGTTCATTTTTTTTTAAAGGTGTGTATCCCTTTCAGGGTGTTGTGATTGTAGGGCCCCCTTTGCTGTAGGCAGCATTGTTCTGGGTTTCTGCCGAACAGTAGTTCATATAGGGATGGCATGCCGTTATTTATTGGGGTCGTTCTGTACATCCATAATGCTGTGTATGGGCACTTCCTTTCCTCCTGGGCCTTCTTCCATAGGGCCTTGATAGTTCCTACAGTTCTTTCCGCTACTCCATTTGCTTGGTGGTGTATGGTGAACTGGTTTTCAAGGTTTTGTTGGAGTCGTGGCATTTCCTGTGTCATAGTAGCTGATTATGTGTGCCTTGCATACCTCTGTTTTTACGGCTTCCAGGGCTTTTTGGTGGTGTTGCTGCCATTGGAAGTGTACATTTTTTATTAGTTCTCGGAGTGGTGCGATCATCTGCGATAATTTCACAGAAAACCTAATGAGATCATACCCATCAACGTGTGGAGTTCCTTCGCATTCTTTGTGGGTTGGATGTCCCTGATGGCTTGAAGTTTGTCTTCTGTGGGTGATATTCCTTGTTCTGTGATTGTGTGGCCGAAGAAGGTGACTTTTTCAGCTTGTATTGAAGTTTGTCAGCATTAAATCCAATGTTGTTCTCTTTAGCCCTTTCCAAGACTTTGGTCATGGCTATGTCGTGTTCCTCTTCTGTTGATCTTGTTATCAGAATATCATCCACTATGCCCGTGATGTTTTTGATTCCGCAGAAAACTGTGTCTAGCTTGCGTTGGAATATATCCTGGGATACTGTTAACCCAAACGGTAGACGTTTGAATCTGTACCTTCCAAACGGTGTGTTAAAGGTGCATAGAAGGCTTGATTCATGGTCTAGTTCTTGGTGCCAGTACCCCTTTTTTACGTCTATTACACTAAAGTATTTCTTTCCGTGTAATAGAGGCAGTGGCTCATCTAGGGCTTTTGTGGGGTAGTGTTCCCTCTTTATGTTTTTGTTTAGGTCTCTGGGGTCCAAACAGAGCCTGATCTTGGATGTTCCATCCTTGGCTTGTTATTCGATATGTTATCGAATTTACCCAGTCCGTTGGACCTGTGACTTTCTCTATGATGTCCTCCTGCTCCATTTTCCCCAACTCTGCTTTGTATAGTGGAGGATGTGTATTGGGACTGATCTGGGTGAGTGTATCACTGGCCTGGGATTTTCTATCATTTTTATGTGGTATTTCCTCCCTGGGAAACATCCTATTTTGTTGAAGCAGATTCTGTGTTTTTCAAGCAGGTCCTTTTTGTCTTGTTTTTTTTCAGTCCTGTTGTGCTCTGTCTTTCAATTTCATTTAGGTTGACTGAGATGATTCCTAGTTCTTGTGCTTGTCCAAGAATAGAGGGGTTGCCTGGGGGTGCACTTGCAATGGTTTCAGCTCTGTTTGGGTTGTCCCATTTCATCGTAACGTTGTCTAAGACAGCCATTTTTGTCTCGACTCTGCAGTTTATTAGGGCTCTCTCTGTTCCTTATTTTTGTTAATGTTGAGGTGAAGAATAGTGTTTTCGTATCGTATGTTTATTTGTCATATGCACGAGGCAGTAAGTAGCACCACTGCCACCATGAAATAATTGATACTCACACAGATATATGTTTTCTTAAATATCTTTATTCCCGCGAACCGTAAGCAACCTTCGATATATTTTAGGGACCGTTATCAGACTAGGCGGAAGTAAACAACCTCTTTACACCTACTAGAGTGTTCAGCATTGAATATAGTAGCCGTAGCCACTGGTCAAATCTGTTACAGTTATGAGATATTTCACATTCTTTATTTTCTTCATCAATAAAATGCAATAGATTTTCTAAAAATAAACAATAATCAGCGAGAAACCATGTTGCTGAAAAAATGTAACAAATCCTACAGAAATTGTTTAAACTTTAAAAAGTATTTGACTTACCAAAATAATTCTTTATATTTAATTAAACATAACTAAAAAGGTTTATATGGAGTTCTTGAAACTGGAGACATAAGAATAATTACAAAGTAGACAATTAATTTTTTTCATGAAAAGTTACTAAAAGTACTTAATTTTCAGTAGTCTATTTATTGAAAAATAGTGGCCTTTTTATCTTTCACGAAATAAAGATTCATTCACACTTGTCTAACTAAACTGATTGTTTAAAAAAAAAAGAAATTACAAAGAAAAAAAACGTTTGAACACAGAATAAACAACGAACTTTGACAAAATGCTACTAAATCCTAAAGAGAATTTGTTCTGACTGAAACGTAAAACGAAGGTTTGTTTGTCATAATAATTAATCCAACTCTTGTCTGGAGCTTTTTCGGCAAAACGAATAACCTTTGTTATTTTCTCATGTTTTTAACTCGTCACACATTTTGACCCGATCTCTTTTAGCAACCCAGACTTGTTCTATTTGTGGTGCTGCCCTCTACCTTCTGACATTTTTGGTAACATTTACGAGAAATATAATCTGATTTGTGCTAATATAGAACGTATACCGTTCAAAGTACACATAAGAATACATTCTAAATAAAAAGGTAACAAAAGGTTAGTCTTGTTTGCACTAAAGTGAGCTGATCTATGAAAATTAAAATCGGAAAGTGATTAACTTTCACACACGGGGGTAAATTTCAAATGCCAATATACGAGTAGATCACCAATTTCTAAATATATTGGGGAAATAAATCTAAATTCCATTATATGAGTAAAATACTATATTGGGAAATATTTTAAGGGGGCTTTACTGGGTAAATTTTCAAGATAAGTTTCTATTTGGATTCTGGATGTAAAGATAAGGTAGAAACAAAGGGTATATATGACAAATTTAATAACGATAAAGAGAAAGATGGGTTTGAGAGAAAGCTGCATTGCAAATTTTGTTGGATTTGCGAGAAACTTAACTGAGAGTCAAGTTAATGATGTTCTTGTTTTTAGAGTTGTTGTTTGTTTAAGTCTTGAGTTGAAAATGAATCGTTTCACAGTGGAATTCTTGAAGATTTTATTTCTTTGGGTTTTTCCTTTCTTGTTTTTTCTTTGAAGTTTGTTATTCGAATCTCTCGTAGAATTTTCATAGGGTCTCGACTTCGTCCACTTACTGCTGCGAAGGAGAAATTATTTTTGCTCCCAATCCTCTAGAACGTTACGCCGAGCACTGCCTTGTAGTATTTTCGTTGTTTTGAATTTTCCTTGGAAGCTTCTAACGGCAGAAAAAGCTGAGATGTCCACAAGTCGGACAGTTATCTTTTTACTATCAGTCTGACGGCGTCCGGGAGAGGCACTGATTGTAAAAACTTTCAAAGGTCCCTACCCCAATAGAAGGGGTGACGAGCCGTGACTTAACAAGTAGCAATTCTGATTCCTGACCACTGTGGTGGTGGCAGCAGACGAAAAGCCGAACGGATGCTAACCTTTAAATGCTTACCTCTCTCATCACTTTCAGTCTATGCCAAAAGAATTGCCACATCATGGCTGATTCTTAAGATTTTTTCAACTTCAATGTGCATACAAAAGATATTTAAATCATAAAACGACACAAAACTTCCTCCGAGAATGACAAATGAAAAATGGCGGAAAAACTCTGTTCCTCGTAGTTCGCGCTTTCTGGGTTCCATAACCTTTTGTTGGGAATTTAATAACTTAATCCCACTGAAAAAAAGGGGACATACCTTTTTGTCTTTAGCAAGCGCAGTTATTCATTGAGACCTTTAAAATCGATATTTAGGCGCTGGAAAGGTAGCATGGCTTTTACGAGTGTCCCTTTTCCTCCGGTTATGAATTTTGGTTTCAAATACTGACAGGGCGTGCAGGAGCTGGTTTTACTTTTTATTTGATCTAGAGAGAAATAAAGATTTCTTGTTCCAGTAAAGTGGAAGAGACGTGTAACTCCAGGGTGGCAGAGCTGGATGTGTAAATCACGAAGATCTTGCAATGTGTCGGTGAGAGCGGAGATAAGAGAAAAGGCATTAGCAACGGAATTTTCCGTTCCTGAACGATAGACGATGCTGAATTTAAACTGGGACAGTTCAATGCGCCAACGGCATATTTTATCGGGTTTTTTTTTTTTTTTCGATTTTCTCGTGTTATCAAACATATAACTAATGCTCCTTTGGTCAGTAATAATTTTGAATTGTCTGCCAAGTAGAAAATGACGCAATTTTCGCTGAGCCTCAACTATAGCCTCCTTTTCAATGGCATGGTGTTTGATTTCGTTAGCATGTAAGGTACGAGTGAATAATGCAACAGGTTTGCCTTGTTGATTTAGAGTGGCTGCTATGCAATAATGGCTAGTATCCGTTTCCACTTCAAATTCCTTATCGAGATCAACAGTCACCAGGGAATTTAATAACTTAATCCCACTGAAAAAAGGGACATACCTTTTTGTCTTTAGCAAGCGCAGTTATTCATTGAGACATATTCCAATTAAGATACCTTCCATTGGATTAACGAGGCCATACATTACGACTGCTTTTCATAACACGAGGTGTTTTTATTTATTTAAAAAAACAATGACTGAAATTAATAGGTCAAAGTGCAAGTAACTCACCCGTACAATAAATGGATTAGGGCAGATAACTTCTGACCCTTATTATTATTATTAGAGTATGTTAGAGTTAATTTGTACTGACTAAAGTGAATTTCAACAAATTATGCCGACGGTAAAAAAGGAGCTCATTTCTTTGCCAGAGCGGCAGCAATCTAAGCACGAAGAAAGACTGTGAGCGTGAAGTTACAAGCTATTTCGGCTGGTGCCGGAACCAAGGCTAAGGTACGGCCAGTGATGGATTATAGAGAGGTGAACAGACATGTGGGTGCCTTCACCGCAAACGCGGATGTGCGTGCCGAAAAAAAGAGATGCATGCTGGCTTCGACCGACGGACGATGCTCAGCATATTAACCTGGTGGAATTGGATGCCATGCTGAAAGGTGTTAACCTCGCATTACAGTGGCAAGCTAAGGTGGTGCACATGTACACAGATTCGTTGTGCATGTACCACTGGCTGACGAACACCCTGACAGGTAAAACCCGAGTGAGGACAAAAGTCGCGAGTGAGATGCTCGTGCGCAGACAATTGTCGACACTCCAGAAACTAATTGAGGAGTACGGTCTGGTAGCCGACGTCAAACTGACCACGTCGGAGAGAAATTTGGCTGACAAGTTAACTAGAGTGCCAAAGAGATGGCTTAATATGCTGAAGCAAGGAGCAGAACCGCCGACGTGCGCCACCCTGATGGGCCAGTTAACCAACGAGCAGATCCGTGCCATACATAAAAGAGCGGACATCCTGGCGTTCGACGCACAAATTACTTACTGAATAGTGTGTCCCGCAATCACTAAGTCAATGGTCAGGACGACCATACGAGACTGTGAGAAGTGTTGTGCGTTGGATCCTGCCCCAATACGGTGGAAGAAGTGTAAACTCGAGGTGGACAAGAACTGGTGGCGATTGGGCATGGATGTAACCCACTACGACGACAGTCATTTCCTATCGTTGACAGATTGCGGTCCAACGCGTTTCACCGTGTGGCGCCCACTGGTGCGCCAGGATGCATTGTCAGTTGTACGACAACTAAAAACTATCTTTTGTGAGCGCGGTGCCCCGTTGAGATACTGACGGACAACACCTCGACTTTCTGCAGTCGAGACTTTCGGGACTTCGCGGCCGAATGGGGAGTGCGAGTGCGATACAGAGGCGCATACGCTCCGGAGGGTAACGGGATAGCGGAATGGTGCCACTGCACCGTTAAAAGAATAGCAGCCAGTACACAGTGCTCCATCCAGGAGGCTGTGTACTGGTACAACGTCACGCCCAGAGACGATATGACAATGTCAACTGCGCCAGCCAACGGATATACAGTTACGAGCAGCGGATAAAGGGGATAGACCAAGTGTCGGAGATTCCGAGAGATACGAAAGAACTGTATAAGATAGGTGATCTCGTCTGGGTCAAACCCCCAAACGTACGGTGTACCACCAGATTCGGTAGAGGACGGGTTGACGGAATGATCAGCTCCCACACCGTCCAGGTCAATGGCGTGCCACGCCATGTGAAGGATCTTCACCCACGGCGGCGAGAATCGACTGCTTCGGGAGAACGCCATCAAGAAGAGATGTCATCTAGTAGTGAATGGTAGGCACCGATGCTGTACGTGAGGCCGTCGGAAGACTCGCTTCCTGTATCAGAAGATGCAGGGACAGACCGGAAGACAGCGGTGATGACACCGGGAATGACTCATCCGCACGATATAGACGCGGAAATGTTTGCCACCTGAGGAGCCCCCTCCTCTCCAAAGAAGTACTCGTCGAAGGCGTCGCTCCCTCACTGCCATCTCATGATCAAACGATCATGAGATCAGGAGGGAGTGTGAAGAACAAGCTTACTTACCTCCGGCGAAATGCATCTGCTTAGCTTGTCAGGTTCTGCCTGAATTAAGCTAAAGAAGCATAGTCGCCATTGACGAGCAGATTTATAAGGTGTGGTCTCGTTCTGTCTCGTTCGTGGCGTGAGTATAGCGTCGCCCATGCAAATTATGCCGACGGTATAAAAGGAGCTCATTTCTTTGCCAGAGTGGCAGCAATCTAAGCACGAAGAAAGACTGAGCGTGAAGTTACTGTTACTAGAAGACACAGTACAGAGTAAGGATCTAATTGAATGGAGTGTGTCAGGTAGGACATTTTCCCAGTGATAGGGCTTCATGTTACGAGAGCGTAGGGTTACTTGAATAGCCTTCCATAGAGTACCATTTAGTTTCTCTACTTGTCCGTTACCTTCCGNCAAGAGAGAGCTGGGGTCACAAATATGATTTCGGATCTGGGGAGGGGGTTCTAAGGTCCCGTCCACTACATTTGTTCATATACCGAGACGCCTGGGTAGTCAGAAATCAGGACCAAATATTCTCAGTCAATAAGTAATTTTGACACAGGACCTCTACAGGTTTTGAGATTGTTCATAAATTACCAGGGATCTTGCTTAATTCCATCGCAAAGACAATTTGCCTGGGAGCTATCTTCAATTTGGAAGTGGGAATAATTTATCCATCAGTGGAAAGTTTCCTGAATCTGATACAACAGTATGTTGGGCTCACGTTTCTCAGACTTCTGAGCCTAATAGCTGCATTAAAGATGTTTCGTGGGTTCTTTGCATACGAGTCCAAACCAATCTTATCTCGGTCATGGTAGATCCCTCGAACAGACAGTATCAATATGATCCCTATTAGCAGTTTATTAACAAAACTAGAATAGTGGACAAGAGAGGAAAACTTCTTTAAGAGGATTCTATTCACCATGTAGAGCCAGTAGTTCTATGGACAGATGCATCAGAAAAAAGACTGGGGAGCTCAAACACTCATCAGGTGGCAAGCATTTGGGACAAACCCAGGGAAGGAATCATGTCAATTGCCTAGAGCTAAGAGCGGCCCATCAAAAATTGTTCAGCTACTATTTCATGTAAGAAGGGGAAGAGTTCTTCTCGGATGTGTCAATTACACAGTAGTGACATACATCAACAAAGGCGGCGCAAAATCCCTTCCTTTTTGTCAGTTAACAGAGAATGTTCAATGGGGCAGCAGATTACTTTCCCTTTGTGAAGCTCACATTCCAGGGAAGAGGATTGTTTTGGCAGACAGTCTATCAGGGGCCAAGGTGGGAGCTCAGTTGACAGATAGAGCTTGGACCTGAGAATAGTGAACTTAATTTTTTGTAAGTTTAGTCTTCCAAACAGACCTCTTCGCTACTCCGGAGAACAGAAAGTTGGTGGTGTTTTGCTCCTATATCCAGTGGATGCAGCATATGCTTCAGATACCCGAGCATAAATTGGACAGGGATGTATGCTTCCCTCCTCTAATATTGATTCACCGGCGTCCTTCAGTAAGTGTCACTAGAAAGATGTATTTTTGTCTAGTAGCCCACATGCTCCTCACGTCGTGATATCCTATCCTACCAGACAATAGACTTTCCAAAAGAATTACTAGAAAATTCTAACTCTAAACCGAGTCGAAGAGTTCATTCCAGCCTAGCAAGTCTACAGTTTTGTGCTATGGAAAATATCCAGCATAGCCCACTTAAAGAATCTCTTTTTAGAAAGGGCTCAGAATTATGTCAAGAATGGCAGAAGGTCTTCTGTCATGATGCATGTAGCAAGGCAACAGATACTGGAGTACTGAACGATATATCGTCCGTAGTCCGCTTCTATAAATGACGTGCAGATTTTCGGATTCATTTGCACAAGGTCTGGCGTTACAGAGCTTCAACAATTGCAGAATATAGAACGCGTTGGTAGCTAGGGTTGTAAGAAAATGTTCTATAAATTCAGAGTCTTTTACGGAATTTGATTAAATAAATTTTTAATTAAAATACTTCTCCTTAATTGGGGCTTACCCTATGTTTTAAGGGCTCTCACTTAATCATCTCTTTAAACCCTTAGATTCTACGGAATTAAAGTTTTATGTTGAAAAACAGTACTGCTTGTGGTCTTGGCTTCTGTCGCTAGAGTAGGTGAGATGGAGGTTTCTCCATCAAAGAATCTAATCTTATGCATGAGGAGGCTGGTATTCGACTCTTACGGAACTTTAAAATTTCTGGCCAAGCCTGGGCGTTTGAAGAAAGCTTGATCACCTTGGTCGTTCCAGAATTTACGAAATTTACAGACGGATGAGAATCACCTGTCTTTGTCGTTGTCTGAGAATACATAGAAAAGAATGGAGCAATTACGGCAAGATGATGAAAGGACTGATGTATACTGGCAGCGATTAGTTTCGAGGTATATTATGTCTATATTAGACATAGTTATGAACCTTCAGAATCAATTAAGTTCGAAGCATATTAGAGCCCATGATACTAGGAGATAAGCTTTTCATTCCCTATCAGAAGAACTGATGTATACTGGTAGCGATTAGTTCGAGGTATATTATGTCTATATTAGACATAGTTATGAACCTTCAGATCAATTAAGTTCGAAGCATATTAGAGCCCATGATACTAGGAGATGAGCTTTTCATTCCCTATCAAGAACTGATGTATACTGGTAGCGATTAGTTCGAGGTATATTATGTCTATATTAGACATAGTTATGAACCTTCAGATCAATTAAGTTCGAAGCATATTAGAGCCCATGATACTAGGAGATGAGCTTTTCATTCCTATCAGAAGAACTGATGTATACTTGTGCGATTATTTCGAGGTATATTATGTCTATATTAGACATAGTTATGAACCTTCAGATCATTAAGTTCGAAGCATATTAGACCTCATGATACTAGGAGATGAGCTTTTCATTCCCTATCAGAAGAACTGATGTATACTGGTAGCGATTAGTTCGAGGTATATTATGTCTAATATTAGACATAGTTATGAACCTTCAGATCAATTAAGTTCGAAGCATATTAGAGCCCATGATACTAGGAGAAAGCTTTTCATTCCTATCAGAAGAACTGATGTATACTGGTAGCGATTAGTTCAAGGTATATTATGTCTATTATTAGACATAGTTATGAACCTTCAGATCAATTAAGTTCGAAGCATATTAGAGCTCATGATACTAGGAGATGAGCTTTTCATTCCCTATCAGAAGAACTGATGTATACTGCTAGCGATTAGTTCGAGGTATATTATGTCTATATTAGACATAGATATGAACCCTTCAGATCAATTAAGTTTCGAAGCATATTAGAGCTCATGATACTAGGAGATGAGCTTTTCATTCCCTATCAGAAGAACTGATGTATACTGGTAGCGATTAGTTCGAGGTATATTATGTCTATATTAGACATAGTTATGAACCTTCAGATCAATTAAGTTCGAAGCATATTAGAGCTCATGATACTAGGAGATGAGCTTTTCATTCCCTATCAGAAGAACTGATGTATACTGGTAGCGATTAGTTTCGAGGTATATTATGTCTATATTAGACATAGTTATGAACCTTCAGATCAATTAAGTTCGAAGCATATTAGAGCCCATGATACTAGGAGATGAGCTTTTCATTCCGTATCAGAAGAACTGATGTATACTGGTAGCGATTAGTTCAAGATATTATGTCTATATTAGACATAGTTATGAACCTTCAGATCAATTAAGTTCGAAGCATATTAGAGCTCATGATACTAGGAGATGAGCTTTTCATTCCTATCAGAAGAACTGATGTATACTGGTAGCGATTACTTCAAGGTATATTATGTCTATATTAGACATAGTTATGAACCTTCAGATCAATTAAGTTCGAAGCATATTAGAGCCCATGATACTAGGAGATAAGCTTTTCATTCCCTATCAGAAGAACTGATGTATACTTGTAGCGATTATTTCGAGGTATATTATGTCTATATTAGACATAGTTATGAACCTTCAGATCAATTAAGTTCGAAGCATATTAGACCTCATGATACTAGGAGATGAGCTTTTCATTCCCTATCAGAAGAACTGATGTATACTGGTAGCGATTAGTTCGAGGTATATTATGTCTATATTAGACATAGTTATGAACCTTCAGATCAATTAAGTTCGAAGCATATTAGAGCTCATGATACTAGGAGAAAAGCTTTTCATTCCCTATCAGAAGAACTGATGTATACTGGTAGCGATTAGTTCAAGGTATATTATGTCTATATTAGACATAGTTATGAACCTTCAGATCAATTAAGTTCGAAGCATATTAGAGCTCATGATACTAGGAGATGAGCTTTTCATTCCCTATCAGAAGAACTGATGTATACTGCTAGCGATTAGTTCGAGGTATATTATGTCTATATTAGACATAGTTATGAACCTTCAGATCAATTAAGTTCGAAGCATATTAGAGCTCATGATACTAGGAGATGAGCTTTTCATTCCCTATCAGAAGAACTGATGTATACTGGTAGCGATTAGTTCGAGGTATATTATGTCTATATTAGACATAGTTATGAACCTTCAGATCAATTAAGTTCGAAGCATATTAGAGCCCATGATACTAGGAGATGAGCTTTTCATTCCAGAAGAACTGATGTATACTGGTAGCGATTAGTTCGAGGTATATTATGTCTATATTAGACATAGTTATGAACCTTCAGATCAATTAAGTTCGAAGCATATTAGAGCTCATGATACTAGGAGATGAGCTTTTCATTCCTATCAGAAGAACTGATGTATACTGGTAGCGATTACTTCAAGGTATATTATGTCTATCATTAGACATAGTTTGAACTTCAGATCGATTAAGTTCGAAGCATATTAGAGCCCATGATACTAGGAGATGAGCTTTTCATTCCCTATCAGAAGAACTGATGTATACTGGCAGCGATTAGTTCAAGGTATATTATGTCTATTATTGAGCACATAGTTATGAACTTCGATTAATTAAGTTCGAAGCATATTAGAGCCCATGATACTAGGAGATGACTTTCCATTCCCTATCAGAAGAACTGATGTATACTGGCAGCGATTAGTTCAAGGTATATTATGTCTATTATTAGACATAGTTATGAACCTTCAGATTAATTAAGTTTCGCAGCATATTAGAGCCCATGATACTAGGAGATGAGCTTCCATTCCCTATCAGAAGAACTGATGTATACTGGCAGCGATTAGTTCAAGGTATATTATGTCTATTATTAGACATAGTTATGAACCTTCAGATCAATATGTTCGAAGCATATTAGAGCCCATGATACTAGGAGATGAGTTTTCCATTCCTATCAGAAGAACTGATGTATACTGGTAGCGATTAGTTCAAGGTATATTATGTCTATCATTAGACATAGTTATGAACCTTCAGATCAATTAAGTTCGAAGCATATTAGAGCCCATGATACTAGGAGATGAGCTTTTCATTCCCTATCAGAAGAACTGAAGTATACTGGCAGCGATTAGTTCAAGGTATATTATGTCTATTATTAGACATAGATATGAATCTTCAGATTAATTAAGTTCGAAGCATATTAGAGCCCATGATACTAGGAGATGAGCTTTTCATTCCCTATCAGAAGAACTGATGTATACTGGTAGCGATTACTTCAAGGTATATTATTCTATTATTAGACATAGTTATGAACCTTCAGATCAATTAAGTTCAAGCATATTAGAGCCCATGATACTAGGAGATGAGCTTTCCATTCCCTATCAGAAGAATGATGTATACTGGTAGCGATTAGTTCAAGGTATATATGTCTATTATTAGACATAGTTATGAACCTTCAGATCAATTAAGTTCGAAGCATATTAGAGCCATGATATAGGAGATAAGCTTCATTCCCTATCAGAAGAACTGATGTATACTGGTAGCGATTAGTTCAAGTATATTAATGTCTATATTAGACATAGTTATGAACCTTCAGATCAATATAAGTTCGAAGCATATTAGAGCCATGATACTAGGAGATGAGCTTTTCATTCCCTATCAGAAGAACTGAAGTATACTGGTAGCGATTAGTTCAAGGTATATTATGTCTATATTAGACATAGTTATGAACCTTCAGATTAATTAAGTTCGAAGCATATTAGAGCCCATGATACTAGGAGATGAGTTTTCATTCCCTATCAGAAGAACTGATGTATACTGGTAGCGATTAGTTCAAGGTAATTATGTCTATTCATTAGACATAGTTATGAACCTTCAGATCAATTAAGTTCAAGCATATTAGAGCCCATGATACTAGGAGATGAGCTTTTCATTCCCTATACAGAAGAATTGATAGTATACTGGTAGCGATTAGTTCAAGGTATATTATGTCTATTATTAGACATAGTTATGAACTTCAGATCAATTAATTCGAAGCATATTAGAGCCCATGATACTAGGAGATGAGCTTTCCATTCCCTATCAGAAGAACTGATGTATACTGGTAGCGATTAGTTCAGGTATATTATGTCTATATTAGACATAGTTATGAACTTCAGATCATATGTTCGAAGCATATTAGAGCTCATGATACTAGGAGATGAGCTTTTCATTCCCTATCAGAAGAACTGATGTATACTGGCAGCGATTAGTTCAAGGTATATTATGTCTATTATTAGACATAGTTATGAACCTTCTGATCAATTAAGTTCGAAGCATATTAGAGCCCATGATACTAGGAGATGAGCTTTCATTCCCTATCAGAAGAACTGATGTATACTGAGCGATTAGTTCAGGTATATTATTCTATATTAGACATAGTTATGAACTTCAGATAATTAAGTTCGAAGCATATTAGAGCCCATGATACTAGGAGATGAGCTTTTCATTCCCTATCAGAAGAATTGATGTATACTGGTAGCGATTAGTTCAAGGTATATTATGTCTATATTAGACATAGTTATGAACCTTCAGATCAATTAAGTTCGAAGCATATTAGAGCCCATGATACTAGGAGATAGCTTTTCATTCCCTATCAGAAGAACTGATGTATACTGGTAGCGATTAGTTCAAGGTATATTTATGTCTATATTAGACATAGTTATGAACCTTCAGATCATTAAGTTCGAAGCATATTAGAGCCATGATACTAGAGATGAGCTTTTCATTCCTATCAGAAGAATGATGTATACTGTAGAGATGAGTTCAAGGTATATTATGTCTATATTAGACATAGTTATGAACCTTCAGATCAATTAAGTTCGAAGCATATTAGAGCCCATGATACTAGGAGATGAGCTTTCATTCCCTATCAGAAGAACTGATGTATACTGGTAGCGATTAGTTCAAGGTATATTATGTCTATTATTAGACATAGTTATGAACCTTCAGATCAATTAAGTTCGAAGCATATTAGAGCCCATGATACTAGGAGATGAGTTTTCCATTCCCTATCAGAAGAACTGATGTATACTGGCAGCGATTAGTTCAAGGTATATTATGTCTATTATTAGACATAGTTATGAACCTTCAGATTAATTAAGTTCGAAGCATATTAGAGCCCATGATACTAGGAGATGAGCTTTTCATTCCTATCAGAAGAACTGTGTATACTGGTAAGCGATTAGTTCAAGGTATATTATGTCTATTATTAGACATAGTTATGAACCTTCAGATCAATTAAGTTCAAAGCATATTAGAGCCCATGATACTAGGAGATGAGCTTTTCATTCCCTATCAGAAGAATTGATGTATACTGGTAGCGATTACTTCAAGGTATATTATGTCTATTATTAGACATAGTTATGAACCTTCAGATCAATTAACTTCGAAGCATATTAGAGCCCATGATACTAGGAGATGAGCTTCCATTCCTATCAGAAGAACTGATGTATACTGGTAGCGATTAGTTCAAGGTAATATTATGTCTATTATTAGACATAGTTATGAACGTTCAGATCAATGAAGTTCGAAGCATATTAGAGCTCATGATACTAGGAGATGAGCTTTTCATTCCCTATCAGAAGAACTGATGTATACTGGCAGCGATTAGTTCAAGGTATATTATGTTTATTATTAGACATAGTTATGAACCTTCTGATCAAAGTTCGAAGCATATTAGAGCCCATGATACTAGGAGATGAGCTTTTTTCATTCCCTATCAGAAGAACTGATGTATACTGGTAGCGATTAGTTCGAGGTATATTATATCTATATTAGACATAGTTATGAACCTTCAGATCAATTAAGTTCGAAGCATATTAGAGCCATGATACTAGGAGATGAGCTTTTCATTCCCTATCAGAAGAATTGATGTATACTGGTAGCGATTAGTTCAAGGTATATTATGTCTATATTAGACATAGTTATGAACCTTCAGATCAATTAAGTTCGAAGCATATTAGAGCCCATGATACTAGGAGATAAGCTTTTCATTCCTATCAGAAGAACTGATGTATACTGGTAGCGATTAGTTCGAGGTATATTATGTCTATATTAGACATAGTTATGAACCTTCAGATCAATTAAGTTCGAAGCATATTAGAGCCATGATACTAGAGATGAGCTTTTCATTCCCTATCAGAAGAACTGATGTATACTGGTAGAGATGAGTTCAAGTATATTATGTCTATATTAGACATAGTTATGAACCTTCAGATCAATTAAGTTCGAAGCATATTAGAGCTCATGATACTATGAGATGAGCTTTTCATTCCCTATCAGAAGAACTGATGTATACTGGTAGCGATTAGTTCAAGGTATATTATGTCTATTATTAGACATAGTTATGAACCTTCAGATCAATTAAGTCGAAAGCATATTAGAGCCATGATACTAGGAGATGATCTTTTCATTCCCTATCAGAAGAACTGATGTATACTGGCAGCGATTAGTTCAAGGTATATTATGTCTATTATTAGACATAGTTATGAACCTTCAGATTAATTAAGTTCAAGCATATTAGAGCCCATGATACTAGGAGATGAGCTTTTCGTTCCTATCAGAAGAATGATGTATACTGGCAGCGATTAGTTCAAGGTATATTATGTCTATTATTAACATAGTTATGAACCTTCACATCAATTATGTTCGAAGCATATTAGAGCCCATGATACTAGGAGATGAGCTTTCCATTCCTATCAGAAGAACTGATGTATACTGGTAGCGATTAGTTCAAGGTATATCATGTCTATCATTAGACATAGTTATGAACCTTCAGATCAATTAAGTTCGAAGCATATTAGAGCCCATGATACTAGGAGATGAGCTTTTCATTCCTATCAGAAGAACTGATGTATACTGGCAGAGATTAGTTCAAGGTATATTATGTCTATTATTAGACATAGTTATGAACCTTCTGATCAATTAAGTTCGAAGCATATTAGAGCCCATGATACTAGGAGATGAGCTTTTCATTCCCTATCAGAAGAACTGATGTATACTGGTAGCGATTAGTTCAAGGTATATTATGTCTATTATTAGACATAGTTATGAACCTTCACATCAATTAAGTTCGAAGCATATTAGAGCCCATGATACTAGGAGATGAGCTTTTCATTCCTATCAGAAGAACTGATGTATACTGGCAGCGATTAGTTCAAGGTATATTTGTCTATTATTAGACATAGTTATGAACTTCTGATCAATTAAGTTCGAAGCATATTAGAGCCCATGATACTAGGAGATGAGCTTTTCATTCCCTATCAGAAGAACTGATGTATACTGGTAGCGATTAGTTCAAGTATATTATGTCTATTATTAGACATAGTTTGAACCTTCAGATCAATTAAGTTCGAAGCATATTAGAGCCCATGATACTAGGAGATAAGCTTTTCATTCCTATCAGAAGAACTGATGTATACTGGTAGCGATTAGTTCGAGGTATATTATGTCTATATTAGACATAGTTATGAACCTTCAGATCAATTAAGTTCGAAGCATATTAGAGCTCATGATACTAAGAGATGAGCTTTTCATTCCCTATCAGAAGAACTGATGTATACTGGTAGGAATTAGTTCAAGGTATATTATGTCTATATTAGACATAGTTATGAACCTTCAGATCAATTAAGTTCGAAGCATATTAGAGCTCATGATACTGGAGATGAGCTTTTCATTCCCTATCAGAAGAACTGATGTAATACTGGTAGCGATTAGTTCAAGGTATATTATGTCTATTATTAGACATAGTTATGAACCTTCAGATCAATTAAGTTCGAAGCATATTAGAGCCCATGAATACTAGGAGATGAGCTTTTCATTCCTATCAGAAGAACTGATGTATACTGGCAGCGATTAGTTCAAGGTATATTATGTCTATTATTTAGACATAGTTATGAACCTTCAGATTAATTAAGTTCGAAAGCATATTAGAGCCAATGATACTAGGAGATGAGCTTTCCATTCCCTATCAGAAGAACTGATGTATACTGGCAGCGATTAGTTCAAGGTATATTATGTCTATTATTAGACATAGTTATGAACCTTCACATCAATTATGTTCGAAGCATATTAGAGCCCATGATACTAGGAGATAGCTTTCATTCCCTATCAGAAGAACTGATGTATACTGGTAGCGATTAGTTCAAGGTATATTATGTCTATCATTAGACATAGTTATGAACCTTCAGATAAATTAAGTTCGAAGCATATTAAGCCCATGATACTAGAAATGAGCTTTTCATTCCCTATCAGAAGAACTGATGTAGTATACTGAGCGATTAGTTCAAGGTATATTATGTCTATTATTAGACATAGTTATGAACCTTCTGATCAATTAAGTTCGAAGCATATTAGAGCCCATGATACTAGGAGATGAGCTTTTCATTTCCCTATCAGAAACTGAATGTATACTGGAGCGATTAGTTCAAGGTATATATGTCTATTATTAGACATAGTTATGAACCTTCACATCATTAAGTTCGAAGCATATTAGAGCCCATGATACTAGGAGATGAGCTTTTCATTCCTATCAGAAGACTGATGTATACTGGCAGCGATTAGTTCAAGGTATATTATGTCTATTATTAGACATAGTTATGAACCTTCTGATCAATTAAGTTCGAAGCATATTAGAGCCCATGATACTAGGAGATGAGCTTTTCATTCCCTATCAGAAGAACTGATGTATACTGGTAGCGATTAGTTCAAGTATATTATGTCTATTATTAGACATAGTTATGAACCTTCAGATCAATTAAGTTCGAAGCATATTAGAGCCATGATACTAGGAGATGAGCTTTCATCCCTATCAGAAGACTGATGTATACTGGTAGCGATTAGTTCAAGGTATATTATGTCTATTATTAGACATAGTTATGAACCTTCAGATCAATTAAGTTCAAAGCATATTAGAGCCATGATACTAGGAGATGAGCTTTTCATTCCTATCAGAAGAACGGATGTATACTGGAGCGATTAGTTCAAGTATATTATGTCTATTATTAGACATAGTTATGAACCTTCAGTCAAATTAAGTTCGAAGCATATTAGACCCCCGATACTAGGAGATGAGCTTTTCATTCCCTATCAGAAGAACTGATGTATACTGGTAGCGATTAGTTCAGGTATATTATGTCTATTATTAGACATAGTTATGAACCTTCAGATCAATTAAGTTCAAAGCATATTAGAGCCCATGATACTAGAAGATGAGCTTTTCATTCCTATCAGAAGAACTGATGTATACTGGTCAGCGATTAGTTCAAGTATATTATGTCTATTATTAGACATAGTTATGAACCTTCTGATCAATTATGTTCGAAGCATATTAGAGCTCCATGATACTAGGAGATGAGCTTTCATTCCCTATCAGAAGAACTGATGTATACTGGTAGCGATTAGTTCAAGGTATATTATGTTATTATTAGACATAGTTATGAACCTTCAGATCAATTAAGTTCGAAGCATATTAGACCCATGATACTAGAGATGAGCTTTTCATTCCCTATCAGAAGACTGATGTATACTGGCAGCGATTAGTTCAAGGTATATTATGTCTATTATTAGACATAGTTATGAACCTTCAGATTAATTAAGTTCGAAGCATATTAGAGCCATGATACTAGGAGATGAGCTTTCCATTCCTATCAGAAGAACTGATGTATACTGGCAGCGATTAAGTTCAAGGTATATTATGTCTATTATTAGACATAGTTATGAACCTTCACATCAATTAATGTTCGAAGCATATTAGAGCCCATGATACTAGGAGATAAGCTTTCCATTCCCTATCAGAAGAACTGATGTATACTGGTAGCGATTAGTTCAAGGTATAATTATGTCTATCATATTAGACATAGTTATGAACCTTCAGATCAATTAAGTTTCGAAGCATATTAGAGCCCATGATACTAGGAATGAGCTTTTCATTCCCTATCAGAAGAACTGATGTATACTGGAGCGTAATGTTCAGGTATATTATGTCTATTATTAGACATAGTTATGAACCTTCTGATCATTAAGTTCGAAGCATATTAGAGCCCATGATCTAGGAGATGAGCTTTTCATTCCCTATCAGAAGAACTGATGTATACTGGCAGCGATTAGTTCAAGTATATTATGTCTATTATTAGACATAGTTATGAACCTTCAATCAATTAAGTTCGAAGCATATTAGAGCCCATGATAACTAGGAGATGAGCTTTTCATTCCCTATCAGAAGAACTGATGTATACTGGCAGCGATTAGTTCAAGGTATATTATGTCTATTATTAGACATAGTTATGAACCTTCTGATCAATTAAGTTCGAAGCATATTAGAGCCCATGATACTAGGAGATGAGCTTTTCATTCCCTATCAGAAGAACTGATGTATCTGGTAGCGATTAGTTCAAGTATATTATGTCTATTATTAGACATAGTTATGAACCTTCAGATCAATTAAGTTCGAAGCATATTAGAGCCCATGATACTAGGAGAATGAGCTTTTCATTCCCTATCAGAAGAACTGATGTATACTGGTAGCGATTAGTTCAAGGTATATTATGTCTATTATTAGACATAGTTATGAACCTTCAGATCAATTAAGTTCAAAGCATATTAGAGCCCATGATACTAGGAGATGAGCTTTTCATTCCTATCAGAAGAACGATGTATACTGGCAGCGATTAGTTCAAGTATATTATGTCTATTATTAGACATAGTTATGAACCTTCAGATCAATTAAGTTCGAAGCATATTAGAGCCCATGATACTAGGAGATGAGCTTTTCATTCCCTATCAGAAGAACTGATGTTGCTGGAGCGATTAGTTCAAGGTATATTATGTCTATTATTAGACATAGTTATGAACCTTCAGATCAATTAAGTTCAAAGCATATTAGAGCCCATGATACTAGAAGATGAGCTTTTCATTCCCTATCAGAAGAACTGATGTATACTGGTAGCGATTAGTTAAGTATATTATGTCTATTATTAGACATAGTTATGAACCTTCTGATCAATTAAGTTCGAAGCATATTAGAGCCATGATACTAGGAGATGAGCTTTTCATTCCCTATCAGAAGAACTGATGTATACTGGTAGCGTTACTTCAAGGTATATTAGTCTATTATTAGACATAGTTATGAACCTTCTGATAATTAAGTTCGAAGCATATTAGAGCCCATGATACTAGGAGATGAGCTTTTCATTCCTATCAGAAGAACTGATGTATACTGGTAGCGATTAGTTCAAGGTATATTATGTCTATTATTAGACATAGTTATAACCTTCAGATCAATTAAGTTACGAGCATATTAGAGCCCATGATACTAGGAGATGAGCTTTTCATCCCCTATCAGAAGAACTGATGTAACTGGAGCGATTAGTTAAGGTATATTATGTCTATTATTAGACAGTTATGAACCTTCTGATCAAAATTAAGTTCGAAGCATATTAGAGCCCATGATACTAGGAGATGAGCTTTTCATTCCCTATCAGAAGAACTGATGTATACTGTAGCGATTAGTTCAAGTATATTATGTCTATTATTAGACATAGTTATGACCTTCAGATCAATTAGTTCGAAGCATTATTAGAGCCATGATACTAGGAGATGAGCTTTTCATTCCCTATCGAAGAACTGACATGTATGCTGGTAGCGATTAGTTCAAGGTATATTATGTCTATTATTAGACATAGTTATGAACCTTCAGATCAATTAAGTTCAAAGCAATATTAGAGCCATGATACTAAGAAGATGAGCTTTCATTCCCTATCAGAGAACTGATGTATACTGGTAGCGATTAGTTTCAAGTATATTATGTCTATTATTAGACATAGTTATGACTTCTGATCAATTTAAGTTCGAAGCATATTAGAGCCCATGATACTGGAGATGAGCTTTTCATTCCTATCAGAAGAACTGACTGTATACTGGTAGCGATTACTTCAAGGTATATTATGTATTATTTAGACATAGTTATTACCTTCAGTCAATTAAGTTCAAAGCATATTAGAGCCATGATACTAGGAGATGAGCTTTTCATTCCTATCAGAGAACTGATGTATACTGGTAGCGATTAGTTCAAGTATATTATGTCATTATTAGACATAGTTATGAAACTTCTGATCAATTAAGTTCAAAGCATTTAGAGCCCATGATACTAGGAGATGAGCTTTTTCATCCCCTATCAGAAAGAACTGATGTATACTTTGAACTAATCGCTACCAGTATACATCGTCTTCGATAGGGATGAAGCCATCTCCTAGTATCAGGGCTCTAAATATGCTTTGAACTTAATTGATCTGAAGGTTTAATAACTATGTCTAATAATAGACATAATATACCTTGAAGCTAATCGCTACCAGTATACATCAGTTCTTTCTGATAGGGAATGAAAAGCTCATCTCCTAGTATCATGGGCTCTAATATGCTTCGAACTTAATTGATCTGAAGGTTCATAACTATGTCTAATAATAGACATAATTACTTGAACTAATCGCTACAGTATACATCAGTTCTTCTGAAGGGAATGAAAAGTCATCTTCTAGTATCATGGGCTCTAATATGCTTTGAACTTATTGATCTGAAGTTCATAACTATGTCTAATAATAGACATAATATACCTTGAACTAATCGCTACCAGCTATACATCAGTTTTCTGAATAGGGAATGAAAGCTCATCTCCTAGTATCAATGGCTCTAATATGCTTCGAACTTAATTGATCTGAAGGTTCATAACTATGTCTAATATAGACATAATATACTTGAACTAATCGCTACCAGTATACATCAAGTTCTTCTGATAGGGAATGAAAGCCTCATCTCCTAGTATCATGGGCTCTAATATGCTTCGAACTTAATTGATCAGAAGTTCATAACTATGTCTAATAATAGACATAATATACCTTGAACTAATCGCTCCAGTATACATCAGTTCTTCTGATAGGGGATGAAAAGCTCATTCCTAGTATCATGGGCTCTAATATGCTTGAACTTAATTGATCTGAAGGTTAATAACTATGTCTAATATAGACATAATATACCTTGAACTAATCGCTACAGTATACCATCAGTTTTCTGAATAGGGAATGAAAAGCTTCTCCTAGTATCATGGGGCTCTAATATGCTTCGAACTTAATTGATCAGAAGGTTCATAACTATGTCTAATAATAGACATAATATACCTTGAACTAATCGCTACCAGTATACATCAGTTCTTCTGATAGGAATGAAAAGCTCATTCTAGTATCATGGGCTCTAATATGCTCGAACTTAATTGATCAGAAGGTTCATAACTATGTCTAATAATAGACATAATATACCTTGAACTAATCGCTACCAGTATACATCAGTTCTTCTGATAGGGAATGAAAGCTCATCTTCCTAGTATCATGGCTCTAATATGTTTGGAACTTAATTGATGTGAAGGTTCATAACTATGTCTAATAATAGACATAATATACCTTGAACTAATCGCTCCAGCATACATCAGTTCTTCTGATAGGGAATGAAAAGCTCATCTCCTAGTATCATGGGCTCTAATATGCTTCGAACTTAATTGATCTGAAGGTTCATAACTATGTCTAATAATAGACATAATATACTTGAACTAATCGCTGCACAGTATACACCGTTCTCTGATAGGGAATGAAAAGCTCATCTCCTAGTATCATGGGCTCTAATATGCTTGAACTTAATTGATTGAAGGTTCATAAATATGTCTAATAATAGACATAATATACCTTGAACTAATCGCTACCAGTATACATCAGTTTCTTCTGATAGGGAATGAAAAGCTCATCTCTAGTAATCATGGGCTCTAATATGCTTCGAACTTACAATTGACATGAAGGTTCATAAACTATGTCTAATAATAGACATAATATACCTTGAACTAATCGTACCAGTAATACATCAGTTCTTCTGATAGGGAATGAAAGCTCATCTCCTGTATCATGGGCTTCTAATATGCTTCGAACTTAATTGATCAGAAGGTTCATAACTATGTCTAATAATAGACATAATATACCTTGAACTAATCGCTGCAGTATACATCAGTTCTTCTGATAGGGAATGAAAAGCTCATCTCTCAGTATCATGGCTCTAATATGCTTCGAACTTAATTGATTGAAGGTTCATAACTATGTCTAATAATAGCATAATATACCTTGAACTAATCGCTGCCAGTATACATCAGTTCTTCTGATAGGGAATGAAAAGCTCATCTCTAGTATCATGGGCTTCTAATATGCTTTCGAACTTAATTGATCGAGGTTCATAACTATGTCTAATAATAGACATATTACCTTGAACTAATCGCTCCAGTATAACATCAGTTCTTCTGATAGGGAATGAAAAGCTCATTCCTAAGTATCATAGGGCTCTAATATGCTTCGAACTTAATTGATCTGAAGGTTCATAACTATGTCTAATGATAGACATAAATATACCTTGAACTACATCGCTCAGTATACATCAGTTCTTCTGATAGGGAATGGAAAGCTATCTCCTAGTATCATGGGCTCTAATATGCTTCGAACATAATTGATTGAAGGTTCATAACTATGTCTAAAATAGACATAATATACCTTGAACTAATCGCTGCCAGTATACATCAGTTCTTCTGATAGGGAATGGAAAGCTCATCTCCTAGTATCATGGGCTTATATGCTTCGAACTTAATTAATCTGAAGGTCATAAATATGTCTAATAATAGACATAATATACCTTGAACTAATCGCTGCGTATACATCAGTTCTTCTGATAGGGAATCGAAAAGCTCATCTCCTAGTATCATGGCTCTAATATGCTTCGAACTTAATTGATCTGAGGTTCATAACTATGTCTCAATATAGACATAATATACCTTGAACTAATCCTACAGTATACATCAGTTTCTTCTGATAGGAAATGAAAAGCTCATCTCCTAGTATCATGAGCTCTAATATGCTTCGAACTTAATTGATCGAAGGTTCATAACTATGTCTAATAATAGACATAATATACTTGAACTAATCGCTACAGTATAACATCAGTTCTTCTGATAGGGAATGAAAAGCTCATTCTCTAGTATCATGGGCTCTATATGATTTGAACTTAATTGATCTGAAGGTTCATACTATGTCTATAATAGACATAATAACTTGAACTAATCGCTACCAGCTTACATCAGTTCTTCTGATAGGGAATGATAAGCTCATCTCCTAGTATCGGGGTCTAATATGCTTCGAACTTAATTGATCTGAAGGTTCATAACTATGTCTAATAATAGACATAATATACTTGAACTAATCGCTGCCAGTATACATCCGTTCTTCTGATAGGGAATGAAAAAGCTATCTCCTAGTATCATGGGCTCTATATGCTTTGAACTTAATTGATTGAAGGTTCATAACTATGTCTAATAATAGACATAATATACCTTGAACTAATCGCTACCAGTATACATCAGTTCTTCTGATAGGGAATGAAAAGCTCATCTCCTAGTATTCATGGGCTCTAATATGCTTCGAACTTAATTGATCTGAAGGTTCATAACTAATGTCTAATAATAGACATAATATACTTGAACTAATCGCTACCAGTATACATCAGTTCTTCTGATAGGGAATGAAAAGCTCATCTCCTAGTATCATGGGCTCTAATATGCTTCGAACTTAATTGATCAGGTTTTAACTATGTCTAATAATAGACATAATATAACCTTGAACTAATATGCTGCCAGTATACATCAGTTCTTCTGATAGGGAATGAAAGCTCATCTCCTAGTATCATGGCTCTAATATGCTTTCGAACTAATTGATGTGAAGGTTCAAACTATGTCTAATACATAGACCATAATATACCTTGAACTAATCGCTGCCAGTATACATCAGTTCTTCTGATAGGAATGAAAAGCTCATCTCCTAGTATCATGGGCTCTAATATGCTTCGAACTAATTGATCAGAAGGTTCATAACTATGTCTAATAATAGACATAATATACCTTGAACTAATCGCTCCCAGTATACATCAGTCTTCTGATAGGGAATGAAAAGCTCATTTCCCTAGTATCATGGGCTCTAATATGCTTCGAACTTAATTGATCTGAAGGTTCATAACTATGTCTAATGATAGACATAATCTACCTTGAACTAATCGCTACCAGTATACATCAGTTCTTCTGATAGGGAATGGAAAAGCTTATCTCCTAGTATCATGGGCTCTAATATGCTTCGAACATAATTGATGTGAAGTTCATAACTATGTCTAATAATAGACCATAATATACTCTTGAACTAATCGCTGCCAGTATACATCAGTTCTTCTGATAGGGAATGGAAAAGCTCATCTCCTAAGTAATCATTGGCTCTAATATGCTTCGAACTTAACTTAATCTGAAGTTCAACTATGTCTAATAATAGACTATATACCTTGAACTAATCGTGCCAGTATACCATCAGTTCTTCTGATAGGGAATGAAAAGCTCATCTCCTAGTATCATGGGCTCTAATTGCTTCGAACTTAATTGATCTGAAGGTTCATACTATGTCTAATAATAGACATAATTACCTTAACTAATCGCTACAGTATACATCAGTTTCTTCTGATAGGGAATGAAAAGCTCATCTCCTAGTATCATGAGCTCTAATATGCTTCGAACTTAATTGATCTGAGGTTCAAATAACTATGTCTAATATAAGACATATATATACTTGAACTAATCTCTACCAGTTACATCAGTTCTTCTGATAGGAATGAAAAGCTCATCTCTTAGTATCATGAGCTCTAATATGCTTCGAACTTAATTGATCTGAAGGTTATAACTATGTCTAATATAACATAATATACCTCGAACTAATCGCTACGCAGTATACATCAGTTCTTCTGATAGGGAATGAAAAGCTTATCTCCTAGTATCATGGGCTCTAATATGCTTCGAACTTAATTGATCTGGAAGGTTCATAACTATGTCTATAATAGACATAATATACTTGAACTAATCGCTACCAGTATACATCAGTTCTTCTGATAGGATGAAAAGCTCATCTCCTAGTATCATGGGCTCTAATATGCTTCGAACTTAATTGATCAGAAGGTTCATACTATGTCTAATAATAGACATAATATACCTTGATAATCGCTGCCAGTATACATCATTCTTCTGATGGGAATGAAAGCTCATCTCCTAGTATCATGGGCTCTAATATGCTTCGAACTTAATTGATGTGAAGGTTCATAACTATGTCTAATATAGACATATATACTTGAACTAATCGCTACCAGTATACATAGTTCTTCTGATAGGGAATGAAAAGCTCATCTCCTAGTATCATGGGCTCTAATATGCTTCGAACTTAATTGATCAGAAGGTTCATAACTATGTCTAATAATAGACATAATATACCTTGAACTAATCTCTGCCAGTATACTCAGTTCTTCTGATAGGGAATGAAAGCTCATCTCCTAGTATCATGGGCTCTATATGCTTCGAACTTAATTGATCTGAAGGTTCATAACTATGTCTAATGATAGAACATGATATACCTTGAACTAATCGCTACAGTTACATCAGTTCTTCTGATAGGGAATGGAAAGCTCATCTCCTAGTATCATGGGCTCTAATATGCTTCGAACATAATTGATGTGAAGGTTCATAACTATGTCTAATAATAGACATAATATACCTTGAACTAATCGCTGCCAGTATACATCAGTTCTTCTGATAAGGGAAGAAGCTCACTCATCTCCTAGTATCATGGGCTCTAATATGCTTCGAACTTAATTAATCTGAAGGTTCATAACTATGTCTAATAATAGACATAATATACCTTGAACTAATCGCTGCCAGTATACATCAGTTCTTCTGATAGGGAATGAAAAGATCATCTCCTAGTATCATGGGCTCTAATATGCTTCGAACTTAATTGATCTGAAGGTTCATAACTATGTCTAATAATAGACATAATATACCTTGAACTAATCGCTACCAGTATACATCAGTTCTTCTGATAGGGAATGAAAAGCTCATCTCATAGTATCATGAGCTCTAATATGCTTCGAAATTTAATTGATCTGAAGGTTCATAACTATGTCTAATATAGACATAATATACCTTGAACTCATCTCTACCAGTATACATCAGTTCTTCTGATAGGGAATGAAAAGCTCATCTCTTAGTATCATGAGCTCTAATATGCTTCGAACTTAATTGATCTGAAGGTTCATAACTATGTCTAATATAGACATAATATACCTCGAACTAATCGCTACCAGTATACATCAGTTCTTCTGATAGGGAATGAAAAGCTTATCTCCTAGTATCATGGGCTCTAATATGCTTCGAACTTAATTGATCTGAAGGTTCATAACTATGTCTAATATAGACATAATATACCTTGAACTAATCGCTACCAGTATACATCAATTCTTCTGATAGGGAATGAAAAGCTCATCTCCTAGTATCATGGGCTCTAATATGCTTCGAACTTAATTGATCTGAAGGTTCATAACTATGTCTAATATAGATATAATATACCTCGAACTAATCGCTACCAGTATACATCAGTTCTTCTGATAGGGAATGAAAAGCTCATCTCCTAGTATCATGGGCTCTAATATGCTTCGAACTTAATTGATCAGAAGGTTCATAACTATGTCTAATAATAAACATAATATACCTTGAACTAATCGCTGCCAGTATACATCAGTTCTTCTGATAGGGAATGAAAAGCTCATCTCCTAGTATCATGAGCTCTAATATGCTTCGAACTTCATTGATCTGAACGTTCATAACTATGTCTAATATAGACATAATATACCTTGAACTAATCGCTACCAGTATACATCAGTTCTTCTGATAGGGAATGGAAAGCTCATCTCCTAGTATCATGGGCTCTAATATGCTTCGAAGTTAATTGATCTGAAGGTTCATAACTATGTCTAATAATAGACATAATATACCTTGAACTAATCGCTACCAGTATACATCAATTCTTCTGATAGGGAATGAAAAGCTCATCTCCTAGTATCATGGGCTCTAATATGCTTTGAACTTAATTGATCTGAAGGTTCATAACTATGTCTAATAATAGACATAATATACCTTGAAGTAATCGCTACCAGTATACATCAGTTCTTCTGATAGGGAATGAAAAGCTCATCTCCTAGTATCATGGGCTCTAATATGCTTCGAACTTAATTAATCTGAAGGTTCATAACTATGTCTAATAATAGACATAATATACCTTGAACTAATCGCTGCCAGTATACTTCAGTTCTTCTGATAGGGAATGAAAAGCTCATCTCCTAGTATCATGGGCTCTAATATGCTTCGAACTTAATTGATCTGAAGGTTCATAACTATGTCTAATGATAGACATAATATACCTTGAACTAATCGCTACCAGTATACATCAGTTCTTCTGATAGGGAATGGAAAACTCATCTCCTAGTATCATGGGCTCTAATATGCTTCGAACATAATTGATCTGAAGGTTCATAACTATGTCTAATAATAGACATAATATACCTTGAACTAATCGCTACCAGTATACATCAGTTCTTCTGATAGGGAATGAAAAGCTCATCTCCTAGTATCATGGGCTCTAATATGCTTCGAACTTAATTGATCTGAAGGTTCATAACTATGTCTAATATAGACATAATATATCGAACTAATCGCTGTATACATCAGATAGGGGTATCATGGGCTCTAATATGCTTCGAACTTAATTGATCTGAAGGTTCATAACTATGTCTATAATAGACATAATATACCTTGAACTAATCGCTACCAGTATACATCAATTCTTCTGATAGGGAATGAAAAGCTCATCTCCTAGTATCATGGGCTCTAATATGCTTTGAACTTAATTGATCTGAAGGTTCATAACTATGTCTAATAATAGACATAATATACCTTGAAGTAATCGCTACCAGTATACATCAGTTCTTCTGATAGGGAATGAAAAGCTCATCTCCTAGTATCATGGGCTCTAATATGCTTCGAACTTAATTAATCTGAAGATTCATAACTATGTCTAATAATAGACATAATATACCTTGAACTAATCGCTGCCAGTATACTTCAGTTCTTCTGATAGGGAATGAAAAGCTCATCTCCTAGTATCATGGGCTCTAATATGCTTCGAACTTAATTGATCTGAAGGTTCATAACTATGTCTAATATAGACATAATATACCTTGAACTAATCGCTACCAGTATACATCAGTTCTTCTGATAGGGAATGGAAAACTCATCTCCTAGTATCATGGGCTCTAATATGCTTCGAACATAATTGATCTGAAGGTTCATAACTATGTCTAATAATAGACATAATATACCTTGAACTAATCGCTGCCAGTATACATCAGTTCTTCTGATAGGGAATGGAAAGCTCATCTCCTAGTATCATGGGCTCTAATATGCTGCGAACTTAATTAATCTGAAGGTTCATAACTATGTCTAATAATAGACATAATATACCTTGAACTAATCGCTGCCAGTATACTTCAGTTCTTCTGATAGGGAATGAAAAGCTCATCTCCTAGTATCATGGGCTCTAATATGCTTCGAACTTAATTGATCTGAAGGTTCATAACTATGTCTAATATAGACATAATACCTTGAACTAATCGCTACCAGTATACATCAGTTCTTCTGATAGGGAATGAAAAGCTCATCTCCTAGTATCATGGGCTCTAATATGCTTCGAACTTAATTATCTGAAGGTTCATAACTATGTCTAATAATAGACATAATATACCTTGAACTAATCGCTACCAGTATACATCAGTTCTTCTGATAGGGAATGGAAAGCTCATCTCCTAGTATCATGGCTCTAATATGCTTCGAACTTAATTGATCTGAAGGTTCATAACTATGTCTAATATAGACATAATATACCTTGAACTAATCGCTACCAGTATACATCAGTTCTTCTGATAGGGAATGAAAACTCATCTCCTAGTATCATGGGCTCTAATATGCTTCGAACTTAATTGATCTGAAGGTTCATAACTATGTCTAATAATAGACATAATATACCTTGAACTAATCGCTACCAGTATACATCAGTTCTTCTGATAGGGAATGAAAAGCTCATCTCCTAGTATCATGGGCTCTAATATGCTTCGAACTTAATTGATCTGAAGGTTCATAACTATGTCTAATATAGACATAATATACCTTGAAGTAATCGCTACCAGTATACATCAGTTCTTCTGATAGGGAATGAAAAGCTCATCTCCTAGTATCATGGGCTCTAATATGCTTCGAACTTAATTAATCTGAAGATTCATATCTATGTCTAATAATAGACATAATATACCTTGAACTAATCGCTGCCAGTATACTTCAGTTCTTCTGATAGGGAATGAAAAGCTCATCTCCTAGTATCATGGGCTCTAATATGCTTCGAACTTAATTGATCTGAAGGTTCATAACTATGTCTAATGATAGACATAATATACCTTGAACTAATCGCTACCAGTATACATCAGTTCTTCTGATAGGGAATGGAAAACTCATCTCCTAGTATCATGGGCTCTAATATGCTTCGAACATAATTGATCTGAAGGTTCATAACTATGTCTAATAATAGACATAATATACCTTGAACTAATCGCTGCCAGTATACATCAGTTCTTCTGATAGGGAATGGAAAGCTCATCTCCTAGTATCATGGGCTCTAATATGCTGCGAACTTAATTAATCTGAAGGTTCATAACTATGTCTAATAATAGACATAATATACCTTGAACTAATCGCTGCCAGTATACATCAGTTCTTCTGATAGGGAATGGAAAGCTCATCTCCTAGTATCATGGGCTCTAATATGCTTCGAACTTAATTAATCTGAAGGTTCATAACTATGTCTAATAATAGACATAATATACCTTGAACTAATCGCTGCCAGTATACATCAGTTCTTCTGATAGGGAATGAAAAGCTCATCTCCTAGTATCATGGGCTCTAATATGCTTCGAACTTAATCGATCTGAAGGTTCATAACTATGTCTAATGATAGACATAATATACCTTGAAGTAATCGCTACCAGTATACATCAGTTCTTCTGATAGGGAATGAAAAGCTCATCTCCTAGTATCATGAGCTCTAATATGCTTCGAACTTAATTGATCTGAAGGTTCATAACTATGTCTAATATAGACATAATATACCTCGAACTAATCGCTACCAGTATACATCAGTTCTTCTGATAGGGAATGAAAAGCTCATCTCCTAGTATCATGGGCTCTAATATGCTTCGAACTTAATTGATCTGAAGGTTCATAACTATGTCTAATATAGACATAATATACCTCGAACTAATCGCTACCAGTATACATCAGTTCTTCTGATAGGGAATGAAAAGCTCATCTCCTAGTATCATGAGCTCTAATATGCTTCGAACTTAATTGATCTGAAGGTTCATAACTATGTCTAATATAGACATAATATACCTCGAACTAATCGCTAGCAGTATACATCAGTTCTTCTGATAGGGAATGAAAAGCTCATCTCCTAGTATCATGAGCTCTAATATGCTTCGAACTTAATTGATCTGAAGGTTCATAACTATGTCTAATATAGACATAATATACCTTGAACTAATCGCTACCAGTATACATCAGTTCTTCTGATAGGGAATGAAAAGCTTTTCTCCTAGTATCATGAGCTCTAATATGCTTCGAACTTAATTGATCTGAAGGTTCATAACTATGTCTAATATAGACATAATATACCTCGAACTAATCGCTACCAGTATACATCAGTTCTTCTGATAGGGAATGAAAAGCTCATCTCCTAGTATCATGAGGTCTAATATGCTTCGAACTTAATTGATCTGAAGGTTCATAACTATGTCTAATATAGACATAATATACCTCGAAATAATCGCTACAAGTATACATCAGTTCTTCTGATAGGGAATGAAAAGCTTATCTCCTAGTATCATGGGCTCTAATATGCTTCGAACTTAATTGATCTGAAGGTTCATAACTATGTCTAATATAGACATAATATACCTTGAAGTAATCGCTACCAGTATACATCAGTTCTTCTGATAGGGAATGAAAAGCTCATCTCCTAGTATCATGAGCTCTAATATGCTTCGAACTTAATTGATCTGAAGGTTCATAACTATGTCTAATATAGACATAATATACCTTGAACTAATCGCTACCAGTATACATCAGTTCTTCTGATACGGAATGAAAAGCTCATCTCCTAGTATCATGGGCTCTAATATGCTTCGAACTTAATTGATCTGAAGGTTCATAACTATGTCTAATATAGACATAATATACCTCGAACTAATCGCTACCAGTATACATCAGTTCTTCTGATAGGGAATGAAAAGCTCATCTCCTAGTATCATGAGCTCTAATATGCTTCGAACTTAATTGATCTGAAGGTTCATAACTATGTCTAATATAGACATAATATACCTCGAACTAATCGCTACCAGTATACATCAGTTCTTCTGATAGGGAATGAAAAGCTCATCTCCTAGTATCATGAGCTCTAATATGCTTCGAACTTAATTGATCTGAAGGTTCATATCTATGTCTAATATAGACATAATATACCTCGAACTAATCGCTAGCAGTATACATCAGTTCTTCTGATAGGGAATGAAAAGCTCATCTCCTAGTATCATGAGCTCTAATATGCTTCGAACTTAATTGATCTGAAGGTTCATAACTATGTCTAATATAGACATAATATACCTTGAACTAATCGCTACCAGTATACATCAGTTCTTCTGATAGGGAATGAAAAGCTTTTCTCCTAGTATCATGGGCTCTAATATGCTTCGAACTTAATTGATCTGAAGGTTCATAACTATGTCTAATATAGACATAATATACCTCGAACTAATCGCTACCAGTATACATCAGTTCTTCTGATAGGGAATGAAAAGCTCATCTCCTAGTATCATGAGGTCTAATATGCTTCGAACTTAATTGATCTGAAGGTTCATAACTATGTCTAATATAGACATAATATACCTCGAAATAATCGCTACAAGTATACATCAGTTCTTCTGATAGGGAATGAAAAGCTCATCTCCTAGTATCATGGGCTCTAATATGCTTCGAACTTAATTGATCTGAAGGTTCATAACTATGTCTAATATAGACATAATATACCTCGAACTAATCGCTACCAGTATACATCAGTTCTTCTGATAGGGAATGAAAAGCTCATCTCCTAGTATCATGGGCTCTAATATGCTTCGAACTTAATTGATCTGAAGGTTCATAACTATGTCTAATATAGACATAATATACCTCGAACTAATCGCTACCAGTATACATCAGTTCTTCTGATAGGGAATGAAAAGCTTATCTCCTAGTATCATGGGCTCTAATATGCTTCGAACTTAATTGATCTGAAGGTTCATAACTATGTCTAATATAGACATAATATACCTCGAACTAATCGCTGCCAGTATACATCAGTCCTTCATCATCTTGCCGTAATTGCTCCATTCTTTTCATGTATTTTCTCAGACAACGACAAAGACAGGTGATTCTCATCCGTCTGTAAATTTCGTAAATTCTGGAACGACCAAGGTGATCAAGCTTTCTTCAAACGCCCAGGCTTGGCCAGAAATTTTAAAGTTCCGTAAGAGTCGAATACCAGCCTCCTCATGCATAAGATTAGATTCTTTGATGGAGAAACCTCCATCTCACCTACTCTAGCGACAGAAGCCAAGACCACAAGCAGTACTGTTTTTCAACATAAAACTTTAATTCCGTAGAATCTAAGGGTTTAAAGAGATGATTAAGTGAGAGCCCTTAAAACATAGGGTAAGCCCCAATTAAGGAGAAGTATTTTAATTAAAAATTTATTTAATCAAATTCCGTAAAAGACTCTGAATTTATAGAACTTTTCTTACAACCCTAGCTACCAACGCTGTTCTATATTCTGCAATTGTTGAAGCTCTGTAACGCCAGACCTTGTGCAAATGAATCCGAAAATCTGCACGTCATTTATAGAAGCGGACTACGGGACGATATATCGTTCAGTACTCCAGTATCTGTTGCCTTGCTACATGCATCATGACAGAAGACCTTCTGCCATTCTTGACATAATTCTGAGCCCTTTCTAAAAAGAGATTCTTTAAGTGGGCTATGCTGGATATTTTCCATAGCACAAACTGTAGACTTGCTAGGCTGGAATGAACTCTTCGACTCGGTTTTAGAGTTAGAATTTTCTAGGTAATTCTTTTGGAAAGTCTATTGTCTGGTAGGATAGGATATCACGACTGGTGAGGAGCATGTGGGGCTACTAGACAAAAATACATCTTTCTAGTGACACTTACTGAAGGACGCCGGTGAATCAATATTAGAGGAGGGAAGGCATACATCCCTGTCCAATTTATGCTCGGGGTATCTGAAGCATATGCTGCATCCACTGGATATAGGGAGCAAAACACCACCAACTTTCTGTTCTCCGGAGTAGCGAAGAGGTCTGTTTGGAAGACTAAACTTACAAAAAATTAAGTTCACTATTCTCAGGTCCAAGCTCTATTCTGTCAACTGAGCTCCCACTTGGCCCCTGATAGACTGTCTGCCAAAACAATCCTCTTCCCTGGAATGTGAGCTTCACAAAGGGAAATGTAATCTGCTGCCCATTGGAACATTTCTCCTGTTAACTGACAAAAAGAAGGGATTTTGCGCCGCCTTTGTTGATGTATGTCACTACTGTGTAATTGACACATCCGAGAAGAACTCTTCCCCTTCTTACATGAAATAGTAGCTGAACAATTTTTTGATGGGCCGCTCTTAGCTCTAGGCAATTGACATGATTCCTTCCCTGGTGTTTGTCCCAAATGCTTGCCACCTGATGAGTGTTTGAGCTCCCCAGCTTTTTTCTGATGCATCTGTCCATAGAACTACTGGCTCTACATGGTGTAATAGAATCCTCTTAAAGAAGTTTTCCTCTTCTTGTCCACTATTCTAGTTTTGTTAATAAACTGCTAATAGGGATCATATTGATACTGTCTGTTCGAGGGATCTACCATGACCGAAGATAAGATTGGTTTGGACTCGTATGCAAACGAACCCACGAAACATCTTTAATGCAGCTATTAGGCTCAGAAGTCTGAGAAACGTGAGCCCAACATACTGTTGTATCAGATTCAGGAAACTTTCCACTGATGGATAAATTATTCCCACTTCCAAATTGAAGATAGCTCCCAGGCAAATTGTCTCTTGCGATGGAATTAAGCAAGATCCCTGGTAATTTATGAACAATCTCAAAACCTGGTAGAGGTCCTGTGTCAAAATTACTTATTGACTGAGAATATTTGGTCCTGATTTCTGACTACCCAGGCGTCTCGGTATATGAACAAATGTAGTGGACGGGACCTTAGAACCCCCCTCCCCAGATCCGAAATCATATTTGTGACCCCCCCCCCACCTAGAGGCTATTGCCAGCCCAAAAAACATAGTTTTGAATTCGTAAAATCTCCCTTGAAAGTGAAACCGTAGAAAACTGCCTGTGACCTGGGAAATTAGGAACATAGAAGAAGCATTCTACATGTCTACAGTAATTACTCAATTGCTTTTGCTCAAGGCTTGACAAATAGTCCTGAAGGTTTCCATCCTGATATGAGGAACCTCTCAAGAACTAAAAAAAAAAGATTTTAATTATGAATACCTACTCTTCTTTATACTGGAATATTTAATTTCGAAGCCACTTTCGAAATAAAAGTATCCCATTCTACCGTATGTGTCCAAACTGCGGTATCCTCCGAATTCTGGTCAATTTCTGTCTCAGAGAAAAGACTGTTATCTCAAACTTCCGTCCGAATCTGGGTTAATATTGGTGTGTTTGAGAAGAGGGGAACTTATATCATCCCTGTAACTTTTTACCGACAATCCTTCTGCATAAGCCTTTCTCTTTCTTTGCAAAAAATAAGCTCAAATTTGTTATCTGTAAGCTCATTCAAATCCTTAAACCCCTCTATGTCAGGTAGGAACCTGGGGGGATGATAAATTTGGTTTTCACTGTTGCTCTCTCACCTTTGACACGCATCGGAACCCAGTCAGTATTGGTTATAGTAATGACTCAGTTTATTTTCTCTCAAACGATAAATCTGGTTTTCGCTGTTGTTTCCAAGCGTTTGACTCAAGTCGGAGCCCGGTGTGGAAAGATTTATTCAATTTGTATTGGTCATAGTAAAGTTTTTTCTCGGAGGAAAATTCTAGTTTTCGCTGATAATTTTCTACATTTGACTCGAGTTGGAGCCTGTTGAGTTAGCCATGTTGTGGAATAAGAAAATATTAGGTGAGAGTAGACGAAGGAACAAACAACACGTCCGTTGTCTTGGAAAAGAGAATAGAAAAATATTTCACAAAAGAGAAGAATAACTCAAGGGAGATAACCGCTTGGGTCGTCGAACTTAATGTACAGTTCTAACAGAGCTCAGTCTGAAAAAACTGTATTGCTCTTAATAATAGCCCAATTTACTTATCTATTTTAAAAGTCTTTTTTAAAATTTTTAATTTTGATTAAAAAGAAAGTTCTGAAAAACCCCTGCCCTTTTTGGGCTATGAGAATTGATTTTTATAAAAACCCAACACATAACAAATCGGTTTTCGTTCTTCTGTCATCTTTCTTTTCTTTTTGTCTTCTTAAAAAACCCAACACATAACAAACCGGTTTTTGTTTTTCTGTCATCTTTCTTTTCTTTTTGTCTTCTTAAAAACCCAACACATAACAAACCGGTTTTAGCTTTTCTGTCATCTTTCTTTTCTTTTTGTCTTCTTAAAAAACCCAACACATAACAAACCGGTTTTTTTTCTGTCATCTTTCTTTTCTTTTTGTCTTCTTAAAAACCCAACACATAACAAACCGTTTTAGCTTTTCTGTCATCTTTCTTTTCTTTTGTCTTCTTAAAAAACCCAACACATAACAAACCGGTTTTAGCTTTTCTGTCATCTTTCTTTTCTTTTTGTCTTCTTAAAAAACCCAACACATAACAAACCGGTTTTTGTTCTTCTGTCATCTTTCTTTTCTTTTTGTCTTCTTAAAAAACCCAACACATACAAAACCGGTTTTAGCTTTTCTGTCATCTTTCTTTTCTTTTGTCTTCTTAAAAAACCCAACACATAACAAACCGGTTTTTGTTCTTCTGTCATCTTTCTTTTCTTTTTGTCTTCTTAAAAAACCCAACACATACAAAACCGGTTTTAGCTTTTCTGTCATCTTTCTTTTCTTTTGTCTTCTTAAAAAACCCAACACATACAAAACCGGTTTTAGCTTAAAAAACCCAACACATAACAAACCGGTTTTAGCTTTTCTGTCATCTTTCTTTTCTTTTTGTCTTCTTAAAAACCCAACACATAACAAACCGGTTTTAGCTTTTCTGTCATCTTTCTTTTCTTTTGTCTTCTTAAAAACCCAACACATAACAAACCGGTTTTAGCTTTTCTGTCATCTTCTTTTCTTTTTGTCTTCTTAAAAAACCCAACACATAACAAACCGGTTTTAGCTTTTCTGTCATCTTTCTTTTCTTTTTGTCTTCTTAAAAAACCCAACACATAACAAACCGGTTTTAGCTTTTCTGTCATCTTTCTTTTCTTTTTGTCTTCTTAAAAAACCCAACACATAACAAACCGGTTTTAGCTTTTCTGTCATCTTTCTTTTCTTTTTGTCTTCTTAAAAAACCCAACACATAACAAACCGGTTTTTAGCTTTTCTGTCATCTTTCTTTTCTTTTTGTCTTCTTAAAAAACCCAACACATAACAAACCGGTTTTAGCTTTTCTGTCATCTTTCTTTTCTTTTTGTCTTCTTAAAAAACCCAACACATAACAAACCGGTTTTAGCTTTTCTGTCATCTTTCTTTTCTTTTGTCTTCTTAAAAACCCAACACATAACAAACCGGTTTAGCTTTTCTGTCATCTTTCTTTTCTTTTTGTCTTCTTAAAAAACCCAACACATAACAAACCGGTTTTAGCTTTTCTGTCATCTTTCTTTTCTTTTTGTCTTCTTAAAAACCCAACACATAACAAAACCGGTTTTAGCTTTTCTGTCATCTTTCTTTTCTTTTTGTCTTCTTAAAAAACCCAACACATAACAAACCGGTTTTAGCTTTTCTGTCATCTTTCTTTTCTTTTTGTCTTCTTAAAAAACCCAACACATAACAAACCGGTTTTAGCTTTTCTGTCATCTTTCTTTTCTTTTGTCTTCTTAAAAAACCCAACACATAACAAACCGGTTTTAGCTTTTCTGTCATCTTTCTTTTCTTTTTGTCTTCTTAAAAAACCCAACACATAACAAACCGGTTTTAGCTTTTCTGTCATCTTTCTTTTCTTTTTGTCTTCTTAAAAAACCCAACACATAAAAACCGGTTTTAGCTTTTCTGTCATCTTTCTTTCTTTTTGTCTTCTTAAAAACCCAACACATAACAAACCGGTTTTAGCTTTTCTGTCATCTTTCTTTTCTTTTGTCTTCTTAAAAACCCAACACATAACAAACCGGTTTTAGCTTTTCTGTCATCTTTCTTTTCTTTTTGTCTTCTTAAAAAACCCAACACATAACAAACCGGTTTTAGCTTTTCTGTCATCTTTCTTTTCTTTTTGTCTCTTAAAAAACCCAACACATAACAAACCGGTTTTAGCTTTTCTGTCATCTTTCTTTCTTTTTTGTCTTCTTAAAAAACCCAACACATAACAAACCGGTTTTAGCTTTTCTGTCATCTTCTTTTCTTTTTGTCTTCTTAAAAAACCCAACACATAACAAACCGGTTTTAGCTTTTCTGTCATCTTTCTTTTCTTTTTGTCTTCTTAAAAAACCCAACACATAACAAACCGGTTTAAGCTCTTCTGTCAACTTTCTTTTCTTTTTGTCTTCTTAAAAAACTCAACACATAACAAACCGGTTTTTGTTCTTCTGTCATCTTTCTTTACTTTTTGTCTTCTTAAAAAACCCAACACATAACAAACCGGTTTTAGCTTTTCTGTCATCTTTCTTTTCTTTTTGTCTTCTTAAAAAACCAACACATAACAAACCGGTTTTAGCTTTTCTGTCATCTTTCTTTTCTTTTTGTCTTCTTAAAAAACCCAACACATAACAAACCGTTTTTAGCTTTTCTGTCATCTTTCTTTTCTTTTTGTCTTCTTAAAAAACCCAACACATAACAAACCGGTTTTAGCTTTTCTGTCATCTTTCTTTTCTTTTTGTCTTCTTAAAAAACCCAACACATAACAAACCGGTTTAAGCTCTTCTCATCTTTCTTTTCTTTTGTCTTCTTAAAAAACCCAACACATAACAAACCGGTTTAAGCTCTTCTGTCAACTTTCTTTTCTTTTGTCTTCTTAAAAAACTCAACACATAACAAACCGGTTTTTGTTCTTCTGTCATCTTTCTTTACTTTTTGTCTTCTTAAAAAACCCAACACATAACAAACCGGTTTTAGCTTTTCTGTCATCTTTCTTTTCTTTTTGTCTTCTTAAAAAACCCAACACATAACAAACCGGTTTTAGCTTTTCTGTCATCTTTCTTTTCTTTTGTCTTCTTAAAAAACCCAACACATAACAAACCGGTTTTAGCTTTTCTGTCATCTTTCTTTTCTTTTTGTCTTCTTAAAAAACCCAACACATAACAAACCGGTTTTAGCTCTTCTGTCAACTTTCTTTTCTTTTTGTCTTCTTAAAAAACTCAACACATAACAAACCGGTTTTTGTTCTTCTGTCATCTTTCTTTACTTTTTGTCTTCTTAAAAAACCCAACACATAACAAACCGGTTTTAGCTTTTCTGTCATCTTTCTTTTCTTTTTGTCTTCTTAAAAAACCCAACACATAACAAACCGGTTTTAGCTTTTCTGTCATCTTTCTTTTCTTTTTGTCTTCTTAAAAAACCCAACACATAACAAACCGGTTTTAGTTCTTCTGTCATCTTTCTTTATTTTTTGTCTTCTTAAAAAACCCAACACATAACAAACCGGTTTTAGTTCTGTCATCTTTCTTTTCTTTTTGTCTTCTTAAAATATCCAACACATAACAAACCGGTTTTTGTTCCTCTGTCATCTTTCTTTACTTTTTGTCTTCTTAAAAAACCCAACACATAACAAACCGGTTTTAGCTTTTCTGTCATCTTTCTTTTCTTTTTGTCTTCTTAAAATATCCAACACATAACAAACCGGTTTTTGTTCCTCTGTCATCTTTCTTTACTTTTTGTCTTCTTAAAAACCCAACACATAACAAACCGGTTTTAGCTTTTCTGTCATCTTTCTTTTCTTTTTGTCTTCTTAAAATATCCAACACATAACAAACCGGTTTTTGTTCCTCTGTCATCTTTCTTTACTTTTTGTCTTCTTAAAAAACCCAACACATAACAAACCGGTTTTAGCTTTTCTGTCATCTTTCTTTTCTTTTGTCTTCTTAAAATATCCAACACATAACAAACCGGTTTTTGTTCCTCTGTCATCTTTCTTTACTTTTTGTCTTCTTAAAAAACCCAACACATAACAAACCGGTTTTAGCTCTTCTGTCATTTTTCTTTTCGGTAGACTAAAATCGAGTAAGATTGCATTAGTTATACAGGTAAGTATAGATATTTATATAAACAAATGGGAAAATGCTGATACTTTTGTTAACAGTGATTTGCTTTTGGTTTATACCAGTAGTTCTCAAACTATTATTGTTCGAAGCGGACTTTAAAAGCAACAGAAATATTTTGGTACGCGTAAATTCAAAAATATATTAAAAGTTATCAATGGGGAACACGGGCTTGATATTTCTTAGCAATGTTCTCTATATTATGGCGTACATTGAAGATGTGCATTGAAATAAGGGTCTTTCTTCTATTTCCTTTTCAATCCACATTTCTTTATTGCACTTAAAATTCCAATCCATGAATTGGGAAACTGGACCAAAATAAATAATTTTGTCGTTGTGCATAAGTTGGGAAGTACTAGTTTACATTTTTACGCCTACCATATAAGTATAAGATGGGGAGGTGAGCCAACAGATTTTATTTTAATTTTCTTTTCTTCAGATAACAATAAACATCAATCCACCTTGTCGGGGTTTAGAATATGTTGACAACCCTCTGTAGAGGTTTAAGACCCCTCTCAAAAGGGTATGTTCTCGGTATAATACTAAAACGCATCTAATGGTGAGGCTCCTGTTCTGAGTATAGCCGTTGTGCTTTGTAATAATATGTTCCAATGGTAGTTGACAATGAGAAGTGCAGAAGGAAAGAGAAAATCAATAATCACAGTGAAGGGAAGATATGAGAGAGAGAGAGAGAGAGAGAGAGAGAGAGAGAGAGAGAGAGAGAGAGAGAGAGAGAGAGAGAGAGAGAGGGGGGGGGCATCAAATAGAAAAAAAGAAAAAGAAAGACGTAAAGAAGAAAGCCAGTTAGTAGTTAAGGAAGAAGTAGATAAATGATTTATTTATGAAGGGAATTCAATAGTATAAATATTTGAAAAGGGAAAACCTAATGACTTGAATATCTGGTTTGAAAATGTCAGTTTTGGTACTGAGAAAACATATTATTAACATTTCACGTCTTTATTTTAAAATGTATTATTTTCATGTGCAGAAAACCAAGAAGAAAGAAAATTATAAGATTGCGACTCTTGTGACTAATCATTTCTTTTATCAAAGCAGCCATTGAGTTAGCACACTTCTATTCTGCCCATAAATACAACTGCAATATAAAATGAGCATAAATAATATTTAAAGCGTTAAATGCAGACCCGAAAACAATAAATAACACTGGTCAACAACATTTTTGTTGCATTGATATCAACCACATATATTTTTAATGAACTGATTTAAAATATGAAGTTGTTTTTTCCCTGAATGCTCACATTTTTTCTGCTATCAAGGTATATCAAAATATCAAAATTTCATCTTTTTCTCACTGTCATCATCGTCTATCAGAAGAATCATGATTAAACTCTTATTAAATTTGCGAGTGAATAAAATAAGAAAATGTTACATATTCTACCTTCATTTGCAACACAATTTGAAACAGGCTTATGGTCAAGTCACGTTAAAAGCACCGGTTCCCACTAGATCACCGAAGTTAAGCAACGTCGAGCCTGTTTAATACTTAGACATTTAAGAAACACCAGGTACTGTAAGTGACTACATATCTAAATGATTGGGTTCGGCATTAAATGACCCTAAAAGGGTTGATATGCCGTAAAACAAAACAAATAAACGAATAATTTGAAACATATTCATCAATACAAAGGATAGAATTTATATGAAACTCCTTGTTAGGTAAGAAATTGGATGCTATGAAGATAAACAGCTCACAATCAGTATTTAATGCTCTGACAAATTGTTTTATCAGACCCAGCTCGATGTGCAGAGGAGGAAATATGATCTTTTATCGACTTACGATTGAATCATTGACAATATTTGGCATACCAACTTCCAGAGTCTCACATAATGGTCACTTTTTCTGGTTCCAATGATTGTCTCTTGTTCACATGCAAATAAAGGAGGGATATTTTGTAAATCCTCTTAGTTGACCAAAGAGGAAATTCACTATTTTGAGGTTCACACAAATTGTCCAGTTTTGCTCGTGGTATTTTAGTAGGTCTACCAGAGTTTAAATATCATTATGCTCCTCTCGTAAACACACCAAATGACCTACTGGACATAGCTGCATACACATTGCCACTATGTAGTAGGACAGACATCCGACTACGCTTAGAATTATTTAGAAATAATTTCCAATCATTTAGATAATACAATTGAATTCCTAATTCCTGGAGAAGACCCAAGATATTATGAGAAACTTATTATCCTCTTTAAAAAATTCCACAAAAACCTCTTCCCGATTTCGGAAGTATGAAACATTTGTGGTTTATTTCAGTAGAGCCTTTTCTTGTAGTCAAGAAGCTGAACATTTCTGTTGCCTTTTTTGAGAGACCCAAAATCATGCACAAGTTCAATCAGCTAAAGAGTTGATGAATTTGATGCAACATCAGAAGAATTGTTGGAACCTTTCAGTATTTCATGAGTAACATCATCAGTCTCTTGTATTTCATCGTTACTCTCTTCTTCAGATGGAGATAGCTCAATAAAAACTGGAATTGGTAGCTCATCAGAGTGCAGAGTAGGTTGAATTTCTGATGGGATACTAGGATAAGTGATTTTATGTCTGTTTTCTTTCCAACGCCTTTTGTATTGACCAGACAAAAATAGAAGTCAGTTGTGTGGTCTTTTGGTTTCCGTCAGGTCATGGGAATTCCGAAAGGTAAGCCCTTACAATTCTCTTTCGTCAAGCCAAGCAGCATATCCTCACAATTATGGCATACAGTATGAGGGTCTCATTCTTTGTCTTGGTCACCAAGAGTAAATCCGAAGTACACGTTATACGCTCGCTTCACAAACAATGTTATATTGCACCTCTGGTGAATAAGCGTGAAGTATCAACAAATATAGCAGAAATCAGTTGGGTTGATGTCTTTTTGTAGCCATAATCAAATTTGACAGAGAAAGCAAACAAAATTAGATATTCCCATTGATACCATAAACGCGTAAGTAGTTTATTTAGCTACAAAAGGATAAAAGGTAATATCTTAAATTGCATGAAAACTAGAGCATACAGAACAAAATTGTTTCCATATTTGAAATCAGCAGATCAAAAATAAAGAAAGAAGAGGAAATAGGGCACAACATGTCACTTCCATGACCAAAATGACTTGAAAATAAATAAAGAAAGAAGAGAAATAGGACACAACGTGTCACTTCCATGACCAAAATGACTTGAAAATAAAGAAAGAAAGAAGAGAAAATAGGACACAACATGTCACTTCCATGACCAAAATGACTTGAAAATAAGAAAGAAAGACGAGGAAATGGGCACAACGTGTCACTTCCATGTTCAAAATGACTTGAAAATAAAGAAAGAAAGAAGAGGAAATAGGACACAACGTGTCACTTCCATGACCAAAATGACTTGAAAATAAAGAAAAGAAAGAAGAGGAAATAGGCACAACGTGTCACTTCCATGACCAAAATGACTTGCAAATAAAAGAAAAAAGAAGAGAAAAGAAAAAAGAAAGAAGAGAAAATGGGGCACAACGTGTCACTTCCATGACCAAAATGACTTGAAAATAAAGAAAGAAAGAAGAGAAAATGGGCACAAACACTTCCATGACCAAAATGACTTGAAATAAAGAAAGAAAGAAGAGGATAGGGCACAATGTGACACTTCCATGACCAAAATGACTTGAAAATAAAGAAAGAAAGAAGAGGAAATGGGGCACAACGTGACACTTCCATGACCAAAATGACTTGAAAATAAAGAAAGAAAGAAAGGATAGGGGCACAACGTGTCACTTCCATGACCAAAATGACTTGAAAATAAAGAAGAAAGAAGAGGAAATGGGGCACAACGTGTCACTTCCATGACCAAAATGACTTGAAAATAAAGAAAGAAAGAAGAGGGGCACAAACACCCATGACCAAAATGACTTGAAAATAAAGAAGAAAGAAGAGGATAGGGCACAATGTGACACTTCCATGACCAAAATGACTTGAAAATAAAGAAAAAAGAAGAGGATAGGGGCACAATGTGACACTTCCATGACCAAAATGACTTGAAAATAAAGAAAGAAAGAAGAGGATAGGGGGCACAATGTGACACTTCCATGACCAAAAATGACTTGAAAATAAAGAAAGAAAGAAGAGGATAGGGGCACAATGTGACACTTCCATGACCAAAATGACTTGAAAATAAAGAAAGAAAGAAGAGGATAGGGGGCACAATGTGACACTTCCATGACCAAAATGACTTGAAAATAAAGAAAGAAAGAAGAGGAACACAACGTGTCACTTCCATGACCAAAATGACTTGAAAATAAGAAAGAAAGAAGAGGATAGGGGCACAATGTGACACTTCCATGACCAAAATGACTTGAAAATAAAGAAAGAAAGAAGAGGATAGGGGCACAATGTGACACTTCTGTATAAACACACACCGGGGCCTCTATAAGTTCGAAAGACTAGCGTTTGGAGTCAAGGTCACACCGGTGATATTTCAACAGGTAATGGATACCGAGTTGGGTGATCTGGATTTCACAATTGCCTATCTTGACGATATACTGATCAAGAGTCAAGATAAAGACGAACATAAGCTACATGTAAATCAGGTTTTTAAGCGCATACAAGATTATGGTTTCAAGATTAAGGAATCAAAGTGCGAGTTTAAAAAAAAAAATTAAATACCTAGGACACATAATAGACGAGAACGGGAGAAAGCCAGACCCCGAGATGTCGACAGCCAGAAAAGAGATGCCGGCACCAAATAATGTCGCCTCGCTACAAAGTTTCTTGGGACTCGCGAATTATTATCAATCCTTCATACCCAAAATGCACGACTTACGAGCACCATTGAACGAACTCTTGAAAAAAGACAAGAAATGGGATTGGTCTACCGAATGTCAAGAGGCGTTTAATAAAATTAAAGCTCTAACTTCAGATTTGTTCCTTACTCATTTTGATTCTAACCTGGAATTAATCGTTGCCTGTGACGCTACTTCATACGGCATAGGAGCATGCATCTTACACAAGATGCCGGATGGGACTAACAAACCTATCGCATACGCGTCACGGACCCTCCTCCCCGCTGAGAGAAACTATTCGCAGATTGAAAAAGAAGCCTTAGGAATCATATTTGCCATTACCAAATTTCACCGCTATCTAAATGGTCGACATTTCTTACTCCAAACGGACTACAAGCCGTTACTAACCATTTTTGGCTCGAAGAAGGGTCTGCCGACTCACACAGCCAACAGGTTGCAAAGATGGGGAGTGATCCTACTTAACTACGATTTTAAAATGGAGTTCCTACCATCACAAAAACTCAGCCATGCAGACGGACTATCTAGGCTAATTCCTAAGATGCGAGAGCCCCTAGAGGATACGGTTATTGCACCCCTACGTACTGAAAGAGACATGAGTACCGTATTATGCAATACAGTAAGGGGGCTACCGGTCCGTCTGGAGGAAATCAGAAAGGAGTCTACGAAGGATGAGTTCATCACACAAATGAAGGAAAGAATCGCGAACAAAGACCAACAAGTAGCCAACGCTTATACATTATGCGATGATGTATTGTTGTATCGAGATCGAGTGGTAGTCCCAGCCACTCTCCAAAGACGTATATTAAAAGATTTTCACGTCGGACACCCAGGGATAAGGACAAAAAGCCTAATGAGGTCCTACGTTTTCTGGAAGAACCTCGATAAGGACATCGAAAATATAGTAAGAAATTGTACGGGCTGTGCCCTGGCGGCAAAGTCTCCACTTATTAAATTTAGTCCTTGGCCGAAAACGGACCATCCCTGGTCACGCATTCACGTGGATTTTGCGGGACATTTGGATGGATACTACTATTTAATAGTAGTGTACAGTTATTCCAAATGGCCAGATGTGTTTAAATGTAAAAATGCCAACATTGAAGTGGTTATTATCGCATTACACGAACTGTTAGCTCGTTTTGTTGTAGTGGATTGCATCGTGTCTGACAATTGTACGCAATTCACATCAGGGGATTTTAAGGAATTCTGTGAGGATTTCCAAGTAAACCATATCACCCCCCCCCCTTACCACCCTAGATCTAACGGATTGGCAGAGAGATTCGTTGACACATTAAAGCATGCCCTGAAAAAAGCCAAGGGCACACCAACTGACAAAGCCCTTCAACAGTTTTTACATGTATATAGGATTACACCTAACGCAAATACACCAGCAGAATTACCTCCCGCACAAATAATGTTCGCACGCAAAGTAAGATTTATATTTGAAAAACTACTTCCCAGACAAATCAAACCCAGTAGAAATCAAACAGCGTCAAAACGCTACGTTCCAGGAGAAAACATTTATTTCAAAATTTATAAAGAAAATAAAACGTTATGGGAATTAGGCACCATTAAAAAAAAGAATTGGAAATATGGTGTATATCATCGACGGACCAAAATTCTCGCACAAGAGACATCTGAACCAGCTGAGAAAGCGATGGTCAGACGATATTAACACTGGCCCACAAGAACAAGAGGAGACCATGGACGTAATTTTTGATACTTTTGATCTACCATCTCCACAACCTGCCCCCGAAAAACGTCAGTCTAATAGAAAAAGGAAAAGGACTGAATTAATCAATATTAACCCCAAAAAGAAAAGATATTGAGACTCCTTCGGAGTTTAGGCTTGGGGCTGGGGTGTTGTAGGTGACTCACCTATGACACGAACATGGGCTTACCCAAAGGGTATATATTTAACAGAGTAAAGCTACTCAAACGAGCAATCCCACCCACACCTGTCCTTCGGGACGGGTGTCCAGTGAACTGCTAAATTAATAGCGTCGATCCCAGATGCTTGCCTCATTGCACTTAGAGGCTAAGCTCGGATCGACGCAATTTTTCTCCTACCACCCCATGAGTCTCGGCTTGTGGGTGGTGCCCACATAAAACGGCCTTGTGCCATATCGTGTGTAAGTGGGACACATGTAAATACCAGCAATCCCACCCACACCTGTCCTTCGGGACGGGTGTCCAGTGAACTGCTAAATTAATAGCGTCGATCCCAGATGCTTGCCTCATTGCACTTAGAGGCTAAGCTCGGATCGACGCAATTTTTCTCCTACCACCCCATGAGTCTCGGCTTGTGGGTGGTGCCCACATAAAACGGCCTTGTGTCATATCGTATACATGTGGGGTACATGTAAATACAAGCAGTCCCACCCACACCTGTCCTTCGGGACGGGTGTCCAGTGAACTGCTAAATTAATAGCGTCGATCCCAGATGCTTGCCTCATTGCACTTAGAGGCTAAGCTCGGATCGACGCAATTTTTCTCCTACCACCCCATGAGTCTCGGCTTGTGGGTGGTGCCCACATAAAACGGCCTTGTGCCATATCGTGTACACGTGGGGCACATGTAAATACCAGCAATCCCACAAACACCTGTCCTTCGGGACGGGTGTCTGGTGAACTGCTAAATTAATAGCGTCGATCCCAGATGCTTGCCTCATTGCACTTAAAGAGTTGGGGCTGGGATCGACGCAATTTTTCACCTACCACCCCATGAGTCTTGGCTTGTGGGTGGTGCCCACATAAAACGGCCTTGTGCCATATCATGTGAAAGTGGGACACATGTAAATAGGAGTAGTACCAGAAACAGTTCTTCGTGTAAGCTGAACAAGGAAACCCTTCCATTGTACGTGGATATATATTGCTGAATACAATCTGTTCCCTACATTTTATACCCGTGTTGAGTTATTTATTGACCCTTAAACAGGTCATAACAGTAATAAATAAAGAAAGAAATAAAGAAAAAAGAAAAAAAGGAAAAAATGTAAACATCTTTAATATCGGCAAAATTTAATAGTTAAAACCAAGTTAGTTATTACTCATATTCCTTTCTGTCTCACATATTCATGTATTTTAATATTTTGTTTTACTCATCTCCATTAAATCGTACCCCGTATGCTTGAGCGAACAATTTTCTTTGTTTAAAAAAATCTACTTACCAGCAGGCCAATGCAATCCCAATGAAAAAAGAAAAAAATCTGATCCACGTGAGCCTGTTTTAACACCTACTCTGAACACTGATTGGCTTTAGCATTAACCAATCAGATGTTCAGAAGCCGAGATAAGCGTTGGCAAAAACTCCATTTAAAGCCAGTTTCTTTCTGTTAACGTTGAGTGAAACACGGGTAGCGCATTAAAAGGTGATCATCTCTAATGGAGTCTAACTGGCGAGGGGAGTATTATGTTGGAAGACCCGAAACCCCCCAATGAAACCAGTTAATAACATAACTGACGATGCTACCCAGCGCTGTTTATCAGGCTTATCTCAAACACACACACACACACACACACACACACACACACACACACACACACACACACACACACACACACACACACACACACACATATATATATATATATATTTGCTAGATATCTATTTATTTATATTTTACGTCGGAATTCATTTCTGTTAGTTGTGTCTTGAATTTTAACGTCTATTGTAAAAAAAAGCTGTTTAGAAAGAAAGTAAGAAATATGTTTATTTTCACACATAACATTAAAACAAACACGCCCCTTACACAACATATGATTGATGTGTGGAGGATGATCACTAATTAGGACTGAGCCTATTCTAGTGGTGACCACCTCTGCTATTTCATATGTTTACTTTATCATTTAAACAGTTTAAAATATTAATTGTACGACTTAATAATAATAATAATAATAATAATAATAATAACAATAGATATAATTATAACAATAATAACAACAACAACAACAATAATAATAATCTTATTATAATGGAGATTGTGTGTTTTTCTGTCTGTAACCGAAACTATATTCCTACTCAAGTCACAATCCCCTTAGTTATTGACATCACATTCTCCATGATTTTATTTTTATCTAAACCTCAATTATTAATAAAATTGTCTTACATTATTAATACTGTTAACTATGTCTACATACTGACAACATGCAATTATATTTATATATACAACAAAATAGCGGTTTACAGTGTGAACGGGAAGGCTAATTTGCATATAAATATTAAAAAATCGAATTTAATAAATATGTGCTTAGTATTATTGATTTCTAACTGTTTGGTTTTATTTTAATGAATATAAGCAAAAATCTCTTTAATTAATATTAAATGAAATCCATTAACAAGATAAAATAACTGTCATTTTATTCTTTACTTCCTCTTTTAACTAAATACTTAAATTAGAAAAAATAACAATGAAAGACGAGAGTGATGGAAGAGTAAGTTTCAGTTGTTCCATTTTTTATTATACTCACTCTGTTTCAAATCTTTTATTATACTCCCTCTGTTTCAAATCTTTTTATCTGTATTCTTATTTAGTTTCATTAGCCTTTCTAATTTAATACACTATTTTATTACATTAAAACTTAAATACTTGCACCCGGAGGGTGCATATATTTGCTAGTAATAATAATAATAATAATAGTCTACTTCCACTATATAAAATTCACTACACCAAAACCCACGGTATATGGTAAACATATCATATACCTGATGTCCCGGAGAGGTCAAACTCGGTGATAAAACAACATGTGATCAAAACAAATACCTAACGTATGGCACACGGGGTGCACCTCCTATGGCTAAGGCTCTGTTGTATTGATGGAGAGATTGTGCTTTGCATCGCACAAGCAACAGATCACTCTAAACAAATCGTAGAGCAGGTTGATCAGCAACTGAGTGACTCAAAATCTTGCTAATGTGAGATTTTTTCCCGAAATCCCCTGGCGAGGAAGAGATAGCGACAGGGACAAGCGGAAGATGTCGTGGCAGAGAGTTGGACATCAAAGGCAAAGGCTTTGGAGGAGGCTGCTGACAAACATCATCTTAAATCATTCTATCAAAATCTAAAGGGTGTTTTTGGTCCAATTTTCAATGGTTTATCATCAATCATAGTGGATAACACTCTTTTGACTGACAAAAGTGATATTGTCAAACGTTGGGCGGAACATTTCTACAGTCCTGAATCAGAAATCTTCTTTCGATACTCATATAATAGACAATCTTCCCCAGAGACCTTTTGTAAAACCCCTCTCTGCTAACCCGTCAATACCTGAGGTGAAGAAAGCTATCAATCAACTCTCAAATGGAAAAGCACCTGGCGAAGATGGAATTTCAGCTGAATTGTATAAATGTCGAACCCATCTTTTGGCACACAGGCTCTGCAAATTCTTCAACCTTGTGTCCCTCAACAGTTTAAGGACACATCAATTGCCCATTTGTAAAAGAACAAAGGAAGCAAGTATGACTGTATGACTGTGACAACTAGAGAGGCATATCTCTTCTCTCGGTTGCTGACAAAATCCTTTGTCGCCTCATCCTTAACAGGTTTAATAACTTTATCTCGGGGGCAGCACTACCAGAAACTCAGTGTGGTTTTCACTCAAGTAGAGGAACAGTTGATTTGGTTTACTGTCGTCGTCGACAGGCTCAATTGTAGGCTCGAGAGCAAAAGAAAGACTTTTTTTATGGTTTTCGTAGATTTCACAAAAACCTTTGAGACTGTGTCTCGGACTGCTCTGTGGAAAGTGTTGTCAAAATTAGGAGTTCCAGATAAAGTGCTTCATATCATCGTCTCTTTACGTGAAGGAATGAGGGCTTCTGTGAGATCAGGTAGTGAGCAATCCAGTACTTTTTGTCTCAAATGGTACAAAGCAAGGGTGTGCATTGTTTTTTTTTTCTGCTATGCTCGAGAAAGTAATCTCAGATCTCAGCGAAGGAATGAATGTTGAATTCAGAACAAGTGGTGGCATATACAATCAACAACGTTTTAAAGCAAGGGAAAAAAATTCCTTGCAGCTAGTGTGGGATCTTCTCTTTGTAGACAATGCCGCTCTATTAGCACACAGCCATCCAGACCATTCTTGATAAATTCTCTGAGACATCAAAAGCAGCATTTGGACTTACTATCATTATAAAGAAAACTACTGCACCAGTCCGCAGCTTGCAATCCACGTCTTGTAAATCCATCTGTCTTCATGGATGGAAAACATTAAAAATTGTTGACACTTATTTAAAAGTGTCAACAATTGGATAAACAGTCACTTCTGATGGAAAATTGGACAAAGAGATCCATTTCAGAATAGCTAAAGCAAGCACTGCATTCGGCAATCTGAAGCACCGATTATGGAATACCAAAGATGTATCTCTTAAAATAAAAATTGACATCTACAGAGCAGTTGTGCTTTCAACTCTACTATATGGTGCTGAAACTTGGACACTTTACCGCAAGCACATAAACCAACTTGACGCCTTTCACATGCACTGTCTTCGTGCCATTTGCGGTATAAAATGGAATGATAGAGTGGAAAATAGTACATGTTTCGCTAGATTAAAGAGCTTTGAAGAAAATAGACTGAAACATCGAAATCAGCTCCGTCTAACAATAAAACAAAAACATCTGACTCCCGCTTTAGAAAGTTTCATCTGTCAGTGTGGCTTCGTAGCTCGCAGCAAGGCTGCGGTGCTATCACACTCGAGGAAACACAAAATGTCTTCTTGATAGCACGCACATGTGAGGAAATAAATCACTCACTGGTGACTCTCATCTATCGTTCGCGATAGGAGAGTCCATCATATATATATATATATATATATATATATATATATTTGTTTGGGAATAAAAGGCCTTAAATACCATGGGTATTGTGGTTATGGACCATTTCCACGCGCGAGTATGCCCACGAGCTTCTTCAGACCACTGATATCTTGAAGAAGCTCGTGGGCATACTCGCGAGTGGAAATAGTCCATAACCACGATACCCATGGTATTTAAGGCTTTTTATTCCCAAATAACTTTGCTCTGTTTACAATAATTAAACATTGAGCTCTCATACGGAACCTGAACTCTACATCAAACTACTGGTAGAGAATTAGGACCCGCCTAGAATCACCTTGTACCAAGGAACTTAGTACCGCACCAAAGTGTATATATATATATATATATATATATATATATATATCTTCCAGTTTCGTCAGGCTCGGATGCTAATTAAAAGATGCCAATTAAAGAACCCCTATCATTCATACAAACGTCAACGAACCTATGCCAAGAATTTGCTTTTTCTATTTATATATCGAATGAAAAACTGGTGCCCATGTCAGTCTGTATTTCATTCGTTCACTTTACGTCGTACTTAGAGGGAAAATTGAGTAATAGAAGAAATCAAAGTGCGTATACAATATTAGTCAGAGGTTTACAAAAATGCACCTTGATAATTAGACAGTACTTCAAACTCGGAATAAATTCGGACGAGAAGAAGAAAAATTAACGCTTTAGGTTTACTTGTAATTTCTAGTCTATAATTTCTGTAAATTGATATAAATTGCCCCTTACACAGAAGAGTTGGTGCAAAACATTCTTAGCGTCATGTTCATAGTAATCTTTGTAAAAAGAAAAAAGTCTGTGAAGGAGACAATCCTCCCTCCTTTTCGACCTTGTTAAGTAGGCCATTTCTCTGTTAAAAAATCAGACAGGGGGTCATTAGATGACCCAGTCTGACCACCACTATTCATTTATAATTGAACTTCAACTCTATCTAGAATTTTCAGTTCACAGAAACGACTCTCGCACAAACAACTTCACCTGTAAGACTTTTATTTTTTTACCAAACACCAAGGAAGTTTTCTAAAATTACGTTTTACAAAGTTGAAGTATAGAAATAAACAAACGAAAAAAAAAATGGCTGGCAACATAAATGAAGGTTTGAAACGTCATTGGGAAAGACATTTTAAGAGTTTGGATAAAGATGGCAGCAACATGTTGACGGTGGAAGAACTTTCTCGAGGTTTGGCAGATCGTGGTGTGGAAGTTTCGTCCAATACTCTAAAGGTAAAGTAACAAGAGAATATTATCATTGATAACACTGCACTACCATATATATATATATATATATATATATATATATATATATATATATATATATATATACAAATTCTGTTGAACTGTACAGACAATTCTTGTCAGACAAGTTTTTGGTTGATCCTTTCTAATTTTCGGGCCATCTTTTTGGTGTCGGGGTGTAACTGGTGTAACAGTCCTCCAAAGGTTTCAAAACGAGCGCTTTCGGCAATACAGTTTGCCATCATCAGGTAGGAAACGATGGTATGATTTCGTGTCCTACCTGATGATGGCAAACTGTATTGCCGAAAGCGCTCGTTTTAAAACCTTTGGGGACTGTTACACCAGTTACGCCTGTGTGTGTGCAGTAAAATCTGAAATTAAATCAAACGGAATGAAAGGAGTATTTACAAATTCTTTTTCGTTTTCATTTCGGAGGTAAATTTATGTTGCATTGTAACGTTAAATGCTTTGAAAACATCCGAAGTTTGAATAAAACATTTCACACACACACACACACACACACATATATATATATATATATATATATATATATATATATATATATATATGGGGGGAGTTAATTTGTGTCGTATTAAGAACATTTTATGTTTCTATTTTGCATGTAGACTTATATAAACATGTGCAATTTTTTGTATATATAGCGATTGGTCTTCACTCAGAAATGTATATAAAAGGGTGTATAAGTATTATACATGAAATTAAATAATTATATGGGTGTCTGTATGATTTTTTTATAGTGACGGTTTGGAGTGAATTGCACAATGTTCAGTGAATCACCTTTCCTACTCAGTCATGTCTATTTTTGTATTACGTCTGAACTAATTTTTTCCATTCACTTATTATATGATTACAATCATATAATAAGTGAATGCAGTAAATTAGCTTAGAAATAGTACAAAAATAGACATGACTGAGTAGGAAAGGTGATTCGCAGGGTATTGTGCAAATGACAGAAATTTGACTGTAGATGCGCCAAGAGAAACAGACAATGAAAATGAAAGAATTAAAATTTTATGGGATTTTGGTAATTAAACGGATTACCCAATTCAAACCAGAAAACCAAATTTATTTCTCGGAAACAAGAAGAAAGGCTGCCAAATAATAGGTATCAGGGAAATTTTGAAAAAAAAGTAAAAACTGGAAAAAAAGAAAAAAGAAAAAAGTGTAACATGTCGATGTTAATTGTATACATTATTACTGGTGTAAGAAGAGTTTTTAAAGAATATTGCGAATAGGTTAGGAATATTGGAATTCAGAGGAAAAATCAAAACCAACCAAACAAAAACATTTCTAAAATCAACTAGCACAGCTGGAATATTGAAAAGATTTGTTTTTACTTGATTTTCAGTGAAATCACCAGACACTAATGGAATGAAAACATAAAAACAAAAAAGTAAATAAAAAATTATAATATTCTGTTCGTAATAATCATAAAATGGCATCATAGTGAATACATCATTATTTGTGACATCACGTGATAATTTAATAATTAGAATAATATAAAAAATCATGTTCCAATTTTCAGGGTCAAATAGATAAACCCAAACTCAGAGGTTATCTAAATATAGATAAACAACAGTGAACTATTTCTGTTGTATCACTTACGCACCAAACGGGTTAAAGGAGATGGGCATCACCAAGTGATAAAAATGTAATTATTACAAAGTACATGTGCAACTACATCGATTTTGTGTATATTGGATCCTAGAAATATTATTTATGGGTCAAAGAAGATCTCTTTAATATTTTAGTTTAGCTGAATTTCTATGGAATTTATCAAATTACTTTCCCAATTTATCATCAAATGATTTCATTAAAAAATATTTGAACGAGCTATATAGCTGTTTGTATGATTATCATGTGTCAAGTAGTTGGTAAGAAAAAAAGTGTTTTGAGCATGTGCTGTGATCACGTGATATATACATTATTGCCAGGTATGACAAATTTGCAGTTTATGTTTTGTTAATAAAATGTTTCTACCTTGAGAAAGCAAGTAATGTAAACTCAAACATGTTGAGGCAAAGAATTAGTGACAATTAACAATTGCAGATTATTAGGATGTTAGTATTGCATTGCACGGTAGATAAAGCGGAAGACAATAATTAGTCCTCTGATGTTGTGAGTTAGGGAAGCTTAAGACACAAGTAAAGGATATGCTGATGAATCGGAAGAAAAAAAAATGAATGCTCATGATGATTGTGTGCAGTATTTTGTCAGAAGAAAAGAAATCCAGTTCAACGATTTTGTATTCCTACAAAACCAATAGCATATCAACATCCGAATATTCATAATCATCATTAAAAGTGCAGTAACATTTACAGTGGTGCAATGGTTGAATTGGTAGAAACATCCGCCTTTGGAAGGAGGGTGAATTAGTCCGAAAAGGGTCGGTGTCTATGTAAATAATGGAAGAGCTCAAATATGATCTGCTAGGGGAACTTCATATCATCAACTTAACATCGAAGAATAAATTCTATTTAGTGGTGCTTCAATTTTGATCTAGAGTACCTTCTCATATGATTGCATGCTTTATGTTGTGATATTGCAAAGCAACCTCAATCAACAAAAATACCAGGAGCAAATTCTTGAAAAAGTCGGGGTTTAATTATCAGCCATTGGCATCGTGCCCCATCTCCAATTTAGTTTAGTCCATAAAGCACGTGCAGTTTGGAAACATTTGCAGCGTAACTCAATTTACAGTCTTCGGTGGTTCTGATAGAAAGCTTATAGAAATTTGGGATATTTTGGATCGTAAAGTGCGAGGTAGAACTTACAGAACTTGCCCGAGTACCCCAAGAAAAATGGCGCAATATTCCTCATATGAGGATTCGTTTGGAAAGTGTCAATCGTGCGAAAGTTAGCAATACCAAATATTGGCATCTTCGAGTACAACAAACCCAAAAACGTGTGTTATTTTTGTCTGTTTTTTGTTTAGGAATTGTGATTGTTCAGTTTACAAATAAGCGTGGAGAAGCATACATATTTCTGACATCGTTACCATTTTGCTTTCCCACGTTCCACAGAATATGAGATCATACTTTTTTCATTTACCTGTTCTCACAATTGAGTAAGAGATGTTGCATTTAGTAAGTCTAAATTTCTAGTAAAAATCTACAGTAGCATTTTGTGAATCAAATAAATTTTTGATCTCGTAGAAAAAACGGGTGGTGCTTAACTATTTTAGCGAATATATATATATATATATATATATATATATATATATATAAAGAATGTCGTACATACCACGACATTCTTTATGTACTCAGAATTTCTTGCGTATTTCTGGTCAAATCTTTAAAATATTTATTTGGTTAGAAAGAAAATAAAATAATCCTTCTAAATATGTAATTTTTATGTGTTTTTATTCTTTGAATTATTTTTTTTACAGCTAGTTAAAACAGTATTTTTCTTCGAACAGCCGAAAATACGAAATATGATTTTTTTCCGAGATTGAATTTTACACTTTGATTTGTTTTGCAAAATCAAAGTGGCCAATCCCTATCAATCAATATTCTTGAAATTGTACACTCAATTAGATTTTCTTTCAAATTTTTGAAAACATTAATTCTTAATTTGATCACATGGTTGGTACAAGTAATCAAATTAAAATTCAATAGCAAAATATTGTTTTTTAATGAATACTTTTTAATCAGAAATTTATGAATATATTTTTGTTTATGTGTCAGTATGACACAATATCGCAAATATGAGGCATCCAGCGAGGATCGAATTCACTATTCATTAGTAATGGCTTTGTAAGAGCTAGCTTGCTAAAAGATGAAACCAGAAGGCAAAGGAAAATACGCGTAGATTATTCGCAAATATAAATATATATACTGAACATGATCCATACCCATTGCTGAGGGTTGAATATTAAGTTATACATTTTGCCAAGTAAAAATAGTTTTGAAGTTTTGACTTGAAAAAAGTACTTACCTCCAAGTTGAAATTAAACAAATAGTACACTGTTTTCGAAGCCAATGATCAATTTCATTCTTCTTATTTTTTAGGAAAAAGGAAAAAACGAATACATTTCTTTTAACTTTAACTCAACAAGCAATTAAAAACTGGATCTAAATTGTTGTCATGTACAAAAAATTGTAGAAAAATTAGAATTGTTTTAAAACACAAGTGTACGGTTACATTTAAAAAATGTTTTAAATGTAAATATAATATCATGAACATGTTTTAAACTATTCCTCTGTATAGGGTTACATATTTATATATATGCATTAAATGTAAATGAAAAAAACAAAACAAAACAAAAAAAAACAAACAAAAAAAACGAGTACAATTCATAAAATAATCAAACATTTTCATTTGAATAAAGTGACAAAATCTTTCAATAACAAATATGGACATACTTTTAATTCTTAGCTTCTTTTATTGTTAGAGAAGTAGTTAGAGTTATAACCCTTTGGAAAATTCTTGACTTGTGCTGCTGCTGATTACAAAGTGGCAGTGGTAGTTGGAGTTGGAGTATTTAAGCCCTTGCTCTCCTACTCCCAGCCTCTTTTTCGGTTCGGTGGGCACTGTAAGGGGCTCGTTTGTCGAGTCTTCTTTTTGGCTGGAGCTCGCATTGGATGCGTTCTTCCCAGTTCTAAAGGCCTAGGTATCTTTAAGGGCCTACATTCGACAGAGAAGAATGGGAATTTTCAGATTTTGATAGTTTCCATTCTCCGGAGAGTAAAGCAAAGCTTCTCAGGGACAAGAAAATAAACTACCATAGTTTGTTTAAGATGAGATAATTTATTCCGAGTTAAAAGAAGCAGAATTAAAGCCTTCTTCTGCCCAAGAGATAAACTATCAGGTTATTGGTCCGAGTTAAAAGAAGCAGAAGTAATGCCTTCTTCGAATCTATTACACCACGACAGGACACAATCGTTATTTACCCAACAAGTGACAAAAGTTTAGCGAGAATCGAACTCGCTATTCATTAATAATGGATCTGTGAAACTAACTTGCTAACCCTTGCACCACGATTGGACGTCTCTAATATTCTGAATGTAAAAAAAAATATTTCTAAAATAAACACTGTAATATATGAATTCTTAGCGATTCTTTTAATTCGAGAAGAATATGCTAAATTATTTTCTTCTTTTACTCCTCTCTTCCTCTTTTCTCTCTCACTGATGTACTTAAAATCATCTTACTCCGGTCATTGACCGGGTACCCCTGCTAGAATATATATATATATATATATATATATATATATATATGTGTGTGTGTGTGTGTGTGTGTGTGTGTGTGTGTGTGTATGCCAATCGCAGTCCTTTGTCCTTGTATAGTGAGATAAAGATCACATCGATCCAATTCTGGGGCACAAAAGCACCCAGCCATAGATCAGAAATAAGACTGTGGACCTCCGTTGTGATCCTACCACTACCGTATAGGAATGTCATCAAGACCAAGTGCTTTTCCGGTATTTATTTCCTTAATTGTTTCACGGATCTCACTGATGGTGAGATGATCCATCATCTTATGGATGATGTCCCTTTGAGACAGGCCGCTGATGACCTTATCGTCAATGATTGAGGGGTTGTGAAAAAGGTCAGTGAAGTGATCCATCTATCATTTCATGATAAGTACAATTGATGATGGTCACGGGCTATAAAAGCATGTCTGATTAAGTGAATACAGCATTTTAGCCTTCTTTCTATCATAGGCCTTCTGAGTTTAATGTCTAACCACCACTGGTTTTTCATTCTGTGTAATCTATGTTGGAGTGACGATCGAAAGCCTGTCATGAGAATTCACGGTCTTTGACAGAAATGTTTGGTACAGCTTGTTTTTTCTTCTAGAAGTTTGTTGATCCGTTGATTGTTCTCACCAAACCAGCCGCGATGTTTCCGCTTCTTGGGGTCAAAAATCTTGACACTTGTCTCATCGGTCTTACTCCTGAATTGATCCCAGGTGCCGTCGAACTGCTTATCTTTCAACGCCTCCTGCAGTTCCTTTTGCACAAGCGAGTCCTGAATTTTAGATTCATCAATGCGTTTGGGGACTTTCACCTGTTCAGTGCGAGACTTACCCATGACGTGGAGTTTCAGTTTACTTCGCACAAGTTTGTGGTCCGACAAGTTTGTGGCATGACACAATGCGCACATCCTGAAAGTCTCATTTGCAGGTGATAACATAGTCAAGAGTCCATTCCCGGATCAAGGTTGAATCCAAGTTGCCTTATGAGCCTGTTTCTGGTGCGAGATGACAAATCCGAGTTCCGTACAGAGTTGGAGCAGGTGAAGTTCATTTCTATTCATTCCTTCCCCAGCGCCATCCAGGTTCCATGATCTTGTCACACTCTGGCGTTAAAATCGCCAAGAAGGATGATTTTATAAGCTTTTGGGATGGAGCTTATGACTGACCTGAGACCCTGGTAGAAAGTAAAAATTACCTCTTCATCGCTACCAAGAGTAGAAGCACAGACAGAGATGACAGCCATGAAGTGATTGTCTGGAAATGGGTCTCGAAAGTGCATGATCCTCTCATTGACGCCGTGTCGCTGTTCAAATATGATTGACCAGCTCAGTGCGAATTGCAAAGCCCACTCCGCCCACCCGCCTTTCACCCGCCGGCCTGCCCTTCCAAAAGAAAGTATACCCAGCCCCACCTCTGTCAAACGGTCCTCATCGCTGAAATGGACTTCCGCAAGAGCAGCAATGTCTACCCTGTATCGAGACAGTTCCTTCGCCACGATACCAGTTCGTTGCTCGGAGTTTCCCAACTCCTCACAATCAAGAAGTGTCTGAACATTTCAGGTGGCTATCGTTAACCTGGGGTTTATTTTGTTGTAGTGTCTTGTTTTACCCCTGCTGCTGTGAAGAGCCGCCAACCGCAGGTTTCTGGCCAGCTTGATAGGGGAACAGGAATTTGTTTAGGTCACCTTTTCTAGACTCTTCCCGGATTTCTGGGTGAGCAATGCTACTCCAGGGGCTGCTCAGTTACTCACGACCTCGCTTAAGCACGTTTGCTGTTCGATCAACAATGCAGCGACGTTAGATGGGCCATGAGCCAAACAACGTGTAGATTCATGGTTATATGATTCCAGTCTGTCAAGCCTGTACACGTCACTATTCCTCCATTGCCGTGGGACTTTAGAAATTGATTGGACATGTTGTCCACCTGTGTGAAACGCACAGCATGGTATCCTTCCCCAAAGACTAATATCAGTGACTCAAGCCGAATCAAGATAACTGAAATGCTTTGGTGAACGCAGGTTTTACTTCAGTTCTCTTCTCCTAGATGGATGATCTGACAAGAACTAAGGGTCTATCGCACAAAAAAAAAATATATATAAAAAAAAAAAATGAATAGTGACCTGACACGTGTATATAGTATTTGTTGGGGAGGGGGATCTAATACATCTTTTTACATTATTTGGGGGATTGGTTTTTAGTACATTCATAACAAACAAACTTTTTTTGGGGGGGGGTATTCCCCTCAAAAAAATGTTAAAAAAGTATTAGATAAAACCCACCAAAAACTAAAAATATCCCCCACCCCTTTAGAATGCTGCTCGTTGTAGAAGATATTTAAATTACTGTATATTGACTAGTTTTCATTGAAATGAATTCAAACGTCTCTGCATAAAAAAGTTCTACATTTATCTGAAGAAAAAACACATGGTAGCAAAAGTAAGGAAGTAGGTTATTCTTAAATCTTTCTAAGTAATGCTAACCATTTTCGTAAATGTTATTTTGTATTATGAATGCACTAAAAATTAACCCACAAATAATGTAACACACACACACACACACACACACACACACACATGGTGAGGGAACTTCTGCCAGGATATCCTTGACCGGGTTGCAGGGAATAGACTGAACGAACTCCTGATCAACTTCAGAAGCCCTATTCAGAAGCCCTATTCAGAAGCTCATCAAAATGCTCCCTCCATCTATGAAGAATATTGGAAGAATCTCGAGCGAAACCCACCAGAATTTTCGTCTGCCAAGCTCCTTACCCTTACGGCCGATGGTGACTGTCAGTCAGGGTCGAACAATTAATTGATACATACTTCATGATGTATGTTTTTACAATCACCAGAGAACTCAAGTCTGTAAACAACAGGTGAGTTGCTTTACGCTAAACGGTCAAAGTTCAATTAATGTCTCACCTACAGTGCTGTACCAGGAGAATTGGGAGCATATATATCAGTCATGCACAGACACGAGTTTCGACGTTTACTTCTCATCAGTCTGGCTCGACTTTTTTAACAGCTACCTCTGGCAGTGAAACCCGACAGAATTTTAATCTGCCAAACTCCTTACCCTTACACACACACACACACACACACACACACACACATATATATATATATATATATATATATATATAGCAATAGCATAATCTTTAGAGATCACTGCTATCCCTCACAATCCTATACATATATACATACACATATATATTTACATATATATATATATATATATATATATATATATATATATATATATATACGAGGGTAAACCCAAAAGTAAGGTCTCCAAAGTAATTGGGAAAGCAGGAAACTCTTTGTGATTCTACTGGAAAAACTCTTGTGTTTGTTGTGCATGCGTCTGCGCTTGACTGTCAGTCAGGGTCGAACTTTGACCTGCTCGTGGCCCGCTGTCACACTTAGTCTTGGCTTAGCAGTCGTTTCTGATGGAAATCCCGATTGACACTACAGCCAAGTGTTAAGTTCGCGCATTTATTCAGGGTTTAAACGCAAAAGGCATTAAACAGATTGAAATTCATCGCCATTTAACGGAAATGATCGCCGAGTCGGACATAGATGTCAAAAACGTCCACATGTAGTGTAGGGAGTTTGCAACGACGACGAGGTTCAACGTTTCCTCGACGACATTGCGGTGAGATGGGAATACAAAACCGGCTACAGTGTCTACAAAAATGTATCGACCGAAATGGCGATATGTAGATGAATGTAAAAACTTTTAAATCATGGCAATAAACGTTTCTGTGATTTTTAATTATTTTGGAGACATTACCTTTAGGAATACCCTCGTGTATATATATATATATATATATATATATATATATATATATATATATATATATAATTTAATAAAGAACGAGGAATTTCCCTTGTTTTAGCTAGTTAAGTTTCATATTTCAGAATGAAGTTACCGAAAAAAGAAAAGAAGAAAAATCACCAAAATTCCATATAACATTTCTTTAGATTATTTTTTTTATGTGTACGCTAAAAAAATGCAACAATTTACACAAAGAAAGAAAAAGAAAAAAAAACCCAAAAAACAAAAGGTAAAAATTATATAAAAAACGAACCAAGTTATTTTATTTTTAATTTTTTCGAAATACTTTCTATGATAAACAAATATATTTCCAGTATAGAACACTGAATTTATAAGGTAATACTGTGGCTGGCGAACTGGGACAGTTTGTATTCTGATCACACTAACACCATTAGGAAATACATAAATCCACTCCTCTCTTTCCAGTTATGGGTAAATTGCATGGCATTTGGAACCCTTTGCCTGGCAAATTCATTTTCGGCGTTCGATAATAGGTCAAGTGAAAGATTATTTCTTGTTGCTAATACCATCTAACCCAGTACAACTTGTCACTCGTTGTTTGGTGAAGAGATGGTCATCTTCATTGCTCTGAGAGATATCATTGGGTAAAAAATGACACGGGATGACAATCCGACGAACTAACATTTATGAGACAAGAATGTTTGATTTGTTTTTTATTTTCTATATGATAATCTTTGTATACAAATTTATATATCAATTCTTTGACCAACTCTCACACATCCATGTGTATTGTGAATATAAACTTTAAATTTATTTCACACTCGCTTCGATTTTTGTTATCGAAAAATAAATAAACAATTGTTTTTAAAAGACTTTTTTGTTACCACACATAATTCACTTTCTGATTGATCATTTATTTGATATTTTTGTTTATAACTTTTTTATAATATTGTTCCGTCAAAATTTTAAAAAAGAATTGTTTATTTGAAGGTTGCGTTTGGTTAATCGCATCTTCCAATTTTAAAAAAGAAATTATTGACACAAATTTAATTGAAGAAAAAGTTTATTCCTTTGCAGTTTGAATTTGTATTTCTTGTTGGAAAAATATATTTCAAGAAAAAAGAATCCTAAAACAACATATATATATATATATATATATATATATATATATATATATATATATATATATATTATATATATATATATATATATATACAAATACATATACATATATACATACATATAAAAAGACACACACACACACACACACACACACACACACACACACACACACAAACAAACAAACAAACTTAAAACTCGATATACATGTTCAAGAGTGGGAAAGAATAGCAACGAAACATGTGGTTGTTCATGGATGCTGTAAGGAGTTTAAGGTAAGACGGCTCGAGCACTCCATCCTGAGGCGGGCTTTACGTTGCAGCACATGACGGATGTCCTGGACACATTTCCAACATTTATGCCTCACCGTATATGTGATGTATTTGGCAGTGGTTGCCTGTGAGGGGCTGGGCTACTCAGTTACGTACGGTTCCATACGAGAAGAAACCGGAGACTGACGTGACATATGAGCGACAGGGTGCGAAAAAGCAAAGCTGGGCTCCTGAACCATCTTGCGTGCTCACAACCGAACTGCTTGCTCATAGGAATGGCCTTCTTCTGTGAAGAAGTGGCAATCACTACAATCACCCCCACCCCACCCCACACGCACATATATGTATATATATACACACATATATATACTCATATAATAGTATATATATACATATATAACATATACATATATATATACATATATATATATATACATATATATCCATTTATATATACATATGTATATATATACATACAAAAATATATATTCATATACATATACAGATATAAATATATGTAATTGAACACTAATGCCATTGTGATAGGCATGAATACCCTTCTCCTCTGTCAGCTATATACAAATAGCAGGGCAGTGGATGCCCTTATAAAATAGATCTATCTTAGAGTTCAATAATTGATAAGTTTAAGAAAGGGACCGTTCCTTGCTACTATTAACATGTAAATAACCTGTTATTTTGAAGAGGAGTTGGGCGACACCGTCAAGTACCTACCTCTCATTACTCTGGGAGATACCATGAAGGAAAATTACACGACAATTATCTAATATCTATAATTATTATTATTCTATCAATAGAAGTATTTGACCAGAATAGAAATATCCTAAAGCCTATTTTGTTAAACAAAGATTTATTCTACAAGAGCTTCGGGAGGTTTTCGTTTTAGGGGAGGGATATTGAAGTAACTTTTAAAAATCGCATTTCTAAAAGAAACCGAAATTATCACAAATAGAATTCAAATATATAAATTAAAAATGTCTGTGTCATCTGGTATTATGCAGTTAAGTAGCAGTCTTTCATTGATACAGGATTGAGTAAAGATGATAGATGAATAAAATAAATCTTGACATTTATCTTATCAACCATGATGACTATGCTCTTAGGTATGGTTTTATAATTGAGGCTATCTATCTATCTATCTATCTATCTATCTATCTATCTATCATGATAGGGCAGCTATCGTCAGTTTTTTAAATCTGGATTAATGTTGACTTAAAGATGATTTTTTTCTGTACAATGATATCTATCCGGTTGATTTTGCTGAAAAAAGTTCTGAAGCCCCCTTCCCCACGGAGTGAACTGGGTAGGTGCCCGACCCAGTTCACTCCGTGGGGATGCTAATTTTATTTGTCTTCTTGGAGAATTATATCTTCTGGATCAATTCTAAGCCAAAATGTTTCAAGCACCACTATCAGTAATAGAGTATGAGGGTTTTAAAAGTAAAACCGCTGTTTATGAGATATCTATACTTGCCTGTATAACTAATGCAATTATACTCATGATATCTTTAAGCGTCCGAGTAGAATTTATTTATTCTTAATTATCTCCCTTTCCAAGACGATCTCTTAACCAAAGAAGGTATATACTTTACTTTTATACAAGGCACCCTTTAGCACCTTTATCAATCCGCAGCCTTAAAGACGGGGTAGGGGGCGTATACAGGTAAGTATAGATATCTCATAAACAGAGCTTTTACTCTAAAAACCCTCAGTTTATATCAATATCTATAAAGCTTCATATTGTCCCTGGTATTTGCTTTAGACTTTTGGGTCTCAATACATTATTTGATCCTGTTTTTGAGTTTGGATTTTCGATGTCATAGGTAATTCCCTCGGAAAGTTTATTAGCAGGTCCAGGAGGACAGGATACCATAACTAACACAGAGCATGTGAGGCTACCAAAAGAAGAATACACCTTTCTAGCGACACTTTCTGAAGGACCCGATAAATCAATATTGGAGAAGGGAATACGAAGGAATACATTCCCAACAAACTTATCTTCAGAGCATCTGAAGCATATGCAGCATCCACTGGATAAAGGCAGCAAAACACCTCCAACTTCTGTTTTCCGGAGTAGCGAAGAAGTATATGTCTGGACAACCGAAACTTAGAAAAATTGTCCCCTATCCTCAGATCCAACCTCCATTCTGTCAACCGAGGCCGTGCTTGGCCCCTCAATAGACGGTCAGCCAAAACATTCTTATTTCCTGGAATGTGAGCTGCAGAAAAGGAAATGTCATTTGCTGCCCATTGGAACACTTCCCGCGTCAAGTGACTAAGAGGAAGGGATCTTGTGCCCCCTTCCTTGTTGAATTGTTGCATCTCAGAAGAATTCTCCCCCTCCTATATGAGGCGCGTTGTGTAATGGTTAAAGTCGTGGGAAATGGACTTGTCACCCCGAGTTCAAATCTTGGACGTGGTAATTGCATTTCACCTATTTGTCCACCATTTTAGATATTTTGATAATAAACTATTTATATGAATAATCTTTTGATCTTTATTGCTGACTATCCAGTCGTCTAGGTACCTGAAAATATGTATCAGACGGGACCTGAAAATCCCCCTCCCCCAGTGCCGACTTCATCTTTGTGAACACCCTTGGGAAAGGTATTAATCCTACTATCTCTCCCCAGCTATGGATAAATAGTAGGGCAGACAGGGCTCTTTAACCTTGGTTAGGCAACCAGTCTAGGAGAAGGAAAACTCTGAATTCAAAACTGTTAAACCCCGCTTAAGAAATTGACCTTGTGTCACATCCTGTTCGCGCGGAGGGGTTGGTAAATGTATATATGAGCTGAACAAGTACAAGATAGACTGCTTTTAGCTTTAGCCAATTGATATGGTTCCCTCCCTGGTGTACGTCCAAAACTCCGGCCACCTGGTGAGTAATTAAGTGAGCTCCCCAACTCTTTTCTGAAGCATCTGTCCAAAGAATTAGAGGCTCTACGTGTTTAAGCAGAACTCTGTTGAAGAAGTTTTCCCTTCTTGTCCACCATTTTAGATATTTTGATAATAAACTATTTATATGAATAATCTTTTGATCTTTATTGCTGACTATCCAGTCGTCTAGGTACCTGAAAATATGTATCAGACGGGACCTGAAAATCCCCCTCCCCCAGTGCCGACTTCATCTTTGTGAACACCCTGGGGGCTAATGCAAGCCCAAAAGGCATAGCTTTGAATTGATAACGTCTCCCCTGAAAATGAAACCGTAGAAACTGTCAACTGATAAAATAAGAACATGAAAATAAGCACCTTCAGGTTCACAGTAATTACCCAATCGTCCTTCCTCAAGGCCTGACAAACATTCCTAAAAGTTTCCATCTTGAAATGAAGAACAACGAGATGGGCATTTATCTCTCTCAAATTTAGAATCAGACAGAACCCTCCGTCCTTCTTGGGAACTAAAATGAAGGTGATGCAACACTCGTGACCCTCTTCGGCTCTGAGAACTAATTCTATTGCTTGTTTTCCTAACAAGTATTTTATTTCGTCTGAAATATCGTCGCTCTGGCAAAGCGAACTGAATACGGTTCCTTTTTACACCGCTTTGTTCTGGTGTTGAAGCAAAATGAAGCTTTAGTCCCTCCCGGACTATGCTCAAGATCCAACGGTCGGAAGTGGTCTTCTTCCAACCCTCCAAGTATCCTGTTAGTCCGTCGGAAAAAAAACTTATTTGGTTTTTCGTTCTTGCTTTTCTGAAAATGACTGGAGTCGGAGTCCGTCGGAAAAAAAACTTATTTGGTTTTTCGTTCTTGCTTTTCTGAAAGTAACTGGAGTCGGAGTCCGTCGGAAAAGACTTATTTGGTTTTTCGTTCTCGCTTTTCTGAAAGTGGTTGCAGTCGGAGTTCCGTCGGAAAAGACTTATTTGGACTGCTGAATACTCTTATAAAAAAAAAAAAAAAAAAAAAAAAGACAAACCCCCCAAAAAAAAAAAAAACAAAAAACAAACAACCCCTCTCATTTTAAAAAAGAAACAATACGAATGAAATTAAATACAACGTATGAAACATTCAAAAGGAAAACGAATTACAATTCAACAACTGATTAAAAGGGGAAAAAGGCAGAATAAATGACTTATATTTCGGTACGTGAAAATTCCAAAATAGGAGAGATGAATTTTCAAACTTGTCTCTCCTCACATCCGAGTAAAAAAGTGAAATGTATATCTTCTTTGGTAAAGCGGTCATCTTGGAAAGGGAGATAATCAAGAATAGATAGATAAATAAATAAATTCTACTTAGACGGATAAAGGTAACTTGAGTATGGTTGCATTAGTTATACAGGCAAGTATAGATATTAATATAAACAGAAGTCTGCACTCCAATACTCTTGAAACACTCCTTCTAGTCAAAGGAGTTCACATGTCCAGTTTAGCCATCAAAATTTGCTATTAGTAACTAATTAAGGAAACAAACGTAAATAATCATATATTAGATGTCCGTGTATTAACAACTATTATCATTATTACTTTTATTATTGTATATACATTTGTATAATTATAATGAATATGAATATACGCTGTCATTCGACTCTTACGATTTACTGTATTTTGTTATTTTTCATCTGCAAGTGGCTGTTATAGTTAGGAAAAGTTAAAATGATAACTCATCTTATAAAATTGGAGGTTTTACGACATACATTTTAAAATAGGACACAATCTATGAAAAGAACAAACTGCAGATATAAGAAAGCCAAGAAGAAAATGCAGTTAGATTGTATAATTATGATAACCACAGAGTCTAATAATGCTTCTTGAAGTTCACAAAAACATTGCATACCAAGAAATAGTGAGACATTTTATTCAAAGTTATTTTTATTTGGATTGTTTGTTATGCGTTTAGAAAGTATTCTGAATGAACAAATCTCATTACCCTCATTAATTATATCTTTTTTCTTTTATTCGAACAGCTAATTTTAAATTTGATCTGAAATAATAGATTATTCACTGAAGATTAACGATAATCGAAATAAGATAATGCCAGTAATATCTAAAAAAAAAAAAAAAAAAAAAAAAAAAAAAGATGAATATAAAAAAAAAAAACATTTTTAATCCAGTTTGTTCACTCAAACCATTGCAAATATGATTTCATTTTTGAAGGATTCTCTTTATGCGATGAGGAATGCTATCAAGGTATGTAGGCAGTCAATGAAAATACGAGGTGAGATACTGACCAGCACCGAAGCTCAGCACCAAATGACCTTCCGGTTCAAGGCAGACACATGCGCATTCAAACACACACTATGCATGCTTTAATGACGTATGTTTTTTCTTGGCTAAATGCGATTAGGCAATTCAGAAAAAATATAAATGAAGTCCAAAAAAATTGGTTGATTGTTAAGATTGGATTATGGTTAACATTAATTATATTAGAATAAGATTTAAGCATGAATAAAATGAGCCAATGCCTTATATGTAGGAATATTGCCCTTCAATTATATTAGAATAAGATTTAAGCATGAATAAAATGAGCCAATGCCTTATATGTGGGAATATTGCCCTTCAATTATATTAGAAGAAGATTTAAGCATGAATAAAATGAGCCAATGCCTTATATATGGGAATATTGCCCTTCAATTATATTAGAATAAGATTTAAGCATGAATAAAATGTGCCAATGCCTTATATATGGGGATATTGCCCTTCAATTATATTAGAAGAAGATTTAAGCATGAATGAAATGAGCCAATGTCTTATATGTGGGAATATTGCCCCTCAATTATATTAGAAGAAGATTTAAGCATGAATGAAATGAGCCAATGCCTTATATGTGGGAATATTGCCCTTCAATTATATTAGAATAAGATTTAAGCATGAATAAAATGTGCCAATGCCTTATATATGGGATATTGCCCTTCAATTATATTAGAAGAAGATTTAAGCATGAATAAAATGAGCCAATGCCTTATATATTGGAATATTGCCTTCAATCATATTAGAAGAAGATTTAAGCATGAATAAAATGAGCCAATGCCTTATATATTGGAATATTGCCTTCAATTATATTAGAAGAAGATTTAAGCATGAATAAAATGAGCCAATGCCTTATATGTGGGAATATTGCCCTTCAATTATATTAGAAGAAGATTTAAGCATGAATAAAATGAGCCAATGACTTATATGTGGGAATATTGCCCTTCAATTATATTAGAAGAAGATTTAAGCATGAATAAAATGAGCCAATGCTTATATGTGGGAATTTGTCCTTCAATCATATTAGAAGAAGATTTAAGCATGAATAAAATGAGCCTATGCCTTATATATGGGAATATTGCCCTTCAATCATATTAAAGAGAAGATTTAAGCATGAATAAAATGAGCCAATGCTATATATTGGAATATTGCCTTCAATCATATTAGAAGAAGATTTAAGCATGAATAAAATGAGCCAATGCTTATATGTGGGAATATTGCCCTTCAATTATATTAGAATGAGATTTAAGCATGAATAAAATGAGCCAATGCCTTATATATTGGAATATTGCCTTCAATCATATTAGAAGATTTAAGCATGATAAAAATGAGCCAATGCTTTATCTGTGGGAATATTGCCTTCAATTATATTAGAAGAAGAGATTTAAGCATGAATAAAATGAGCCAATGCTTATATATTGGAATATTGCCCTTCAATTATATTAGAAGAAGATTTAAGCATGAATAAAATGAGCCAATGCCTTATATATTGGAATATTGCCCTTCAATTATATTAGAAGAAGATTTAAGCATGAATAAAATGAGCCAATGCTTATATATGGGAATATTGCCCTTCAATTATATTAGAAGAAGATTTAAGCATGAATAAAATGAGCCAATGCCTTATATATTGGAATATTGCCCTTCAATTATATTAGAAGAAGATTTAAGCATGAATAAAATGAGCCAATGCCTTATATGTGGGAATATTGCCCTTCAATTATATTAGAAGAAGATTTAAGCATGAATAAAATGAGCAATGCTTATATATTGGAATATTGCCCTTCAATTATATTAGAAGAAGATTTAAGCATGAATAAAATGAGCCAATGCCTTATATATTGGAATATTGCCTTCAATTATATTAGAAGAAGATTTAGCATGAATAAAATGAGCCAATGCCTTATATATTGGAATGCCTTCAATTATATTAGAAGAAGATTTAAGCATGAATAAAATGAGCCAATGCTTATATGTGGGAATATTGCCTTCAATTATATTAGAATAAGATTTAAGCATGAATAAAATGAGCCAATGCCTTATATATTGGAATATTGCCCTTCAATCATATTAGAAGAAGATTTGAGCATGAATAAAATGAGCCAATGCTTATATGTGGGAATATTGCCCCTCAATTATATTAGAAGAAGATTTAAGCATGAATAAAATGAGCCAATGCTTATATATTGGAATATTGCCCTTCAATTATATTAGAAGAAGATTTAAGCATGAATAAAATGAGCCAATGACTTATATGTGGGAATATTGCCTTCAATTATATTAGAATAAGATTAAAGCATGAATAAAATGAGCCAATGCCTTATATATTGGAATATTGCCCTTCAATTATATTAGAAGAAGATTTAAGCATGAATAAAATGAGCCAATGCCTTATATATTGGAATATTGCCCTTCAATCATATTAGAAGAAGATTTAAGCATGAATAAAATGAGCCAATGCCTTATATATTGGAATATTGCCCTTCAATCATATTAGAAGAAGATTTAAGCATGAATAAAATGAGCCAATGCTTATATGTGGGAATATTGCCTTCAATTATATTAGAATGAGATTTAAGCATGAATAAAATGAGCCAATGCCTTCTATGTGGGAATATTGCCCTTCAATTATATTAGAAGAAGATTTAAGCATGAATAAAATGAGCCAATGCCTTCTATGTGGGAATATTGCCCTTCATTTATTTTACAAGGAGATTTAAGCATGAATAAAACGAGCCAATGCCTTATTTGTGGGAATATTGCCCTTCAATTATATTAGAAGAAGATTTAAGCATGAATAAAATTAGCCAATGCTTATATGTGGGAATATTGCCTTCAATTATATTAGAAGAAGATTTAAGCATGAATAAAATGAGCCAATGCCTTATATGTGGGAATATTGTCCTTCAATCATATTAGAAGAAGATTTAAGCATGAATAAAATGAGCCTATGCCTTATATATGGGAATATTGCCTTTCAATCATATTAGAAGAAGATTTAAGCATGAATAAAATGAGCCAATGCCTTATATATTGGAATATTGCCCTTCAATCATATTAGAAGAAGATTTAAGCATGAATAAAATGAGCCAATGCTTATATGTGGGAATATTGCCTTCAATTATATTAGAATAAGATTTAAGCATGAATAAAATGAGCCTATGCCTTATATATTGGAATATTGCCCTTCAATCATATTAGAAGAATTTAAGCATGAATAAAATGAGCCAATGCCTTATATGTGGGAATATTGCCTTCAATTATATTAGAATAAATTTAAGCATGAATAAAATGGGCCTATGCCTTATATATTGGAATATTGCCCTTCAATTATATTAGAAGAAGATTTAAGCATGAATAAAATGAGCCAATGCCTTATATATTGGAATATTGCCCTTCAATCATATTAGAAGAAGATTTAAGCATGAATAAAATGAGCCAATGCCTTATATGTGGGAATATTGCCTTCAATTATATTAGAATGAGATTTAAGCATGAAAAAATGAGCCAATGCCTTATATATTGGAATATTGCCCTTCAATCATATTAGAAGATTTAAGCATGAATAAAATGAGCCAATGCCTTATTGTGGGAATATTGCCCTTCAATTATATTAGAAGAAGATTTAAGCATGAATAAAATGAGCCAATGCCTTATATATTGGAATATTGCCCTTCAATTATATTAGAAGAAGATTTAAGCATGAATAAAATGAGCCAATGCCTTATATATTGGAATATTGCCCTTCAATTATATTAGAAGAAGATTTAAGCATGAATAAAATGAGCCAATGCCTTATATATGGGAATATTGCCCTTCAATTATATTAGAAGAAGATTTAAGCATGAATAAAATGAGCCTATGCCTTATATATTGGAATATTGCCCTTCAATTATATTAGAAGAAGATTTAAGCATGAATAAAATGAGCCAATGCTTATATGTGGGAATATTGCCCTTCAATTATATTAGAAGAAGATTTAAGCATGAATAAAATGAGCCAATGCCTTATATATTGGAATATTGCCCTTCAATTATATTAGAAGAAGATTTAAGCATGAATAAATGAGCCAATGCCTTATATGGAATATTGCCTTCAATTATATTAGAAGAAGATTTAAGCATGAATAAAATGAGCAATGCCTTATATTGGAATATTGCCCTTCAATTATATTAGAAGAAGATTTAAGCATGAATAAAATGAGCCAATGCCTTATATGTGGAATATTGCCCTTCAATTATATTAGAAGAAGATTTAAGCATGAATAAATGAGCCAATGCCTTATATATTGGAATATTGCCCTTCAATCATATTAGAAGAAGATTTGAGCATGAATAAAATGAGCCAATGCCTTATATGTGGGAATATTGCCCCTCAATTATATTAGAAGAAGATTTAAGCATGAATAAAATGAGCCAATGCCTTATATATTGGAATATTGCCCTTCAATTATATTAGAAGAAGATTTAAGCATGAATAAAATGAGCCAATGACTTATATGTGGGAATATTGCCCTTCAATTATATTAGAATAAGATTAAAGCATGAATAAAATGAGCCAATGCCTTATATATTGGAATATTGCCTTCAATTATATTAGAAGAAGATTTAAGCATGAATAAAATGAGCCAATGCCTTATATATTGGAATATTGCCCTTCAATCATATTAGAAGAAGATTTAAGCATGAATAAAATGAGCCAATGCCTTATATATTGGAATATTGCCCTTCAATCATATTAGAAGAAGATTTAAGCATGAATAAAATGAGCCAATGCCTTATATGTGGGAATATTGCCCTTCAATTATATTAGAATGAGATTTAAGCATGAATAAAATGAGCCAATGCCTTCTATGTGGGAATATTGCCCTTCAATTATATTAAAAGAAGATTTAAGCATGAATAAAATGAGCCAATGCCTTCTATGTGGGAATATTGCCCTTCATTTATTTTACAAGGAGATTTAAGCATGAATAAAACGAGCCAATGCCTTATTTGTGGGAATATTGCCCTTCAATTATATTAGAAGAAGATTTAAGCATGAATAAAATTAGCCAATGCCTTATATGTGGGAATATTGCCCTTCAATTATATTAGAAGAAGATTTAAGCATGAATAAAATGAGCCAATGCCTTATATGTGGGAATATTGTCCTTCAATCATATTAGAAGAAGATTTAAGCATGAATAAAATGAGCCTATGCCTTATATATGGGAATATTGCCTTTCAATCATATTAGAAGAAGATTTAAGCATGAATAAAATGAGCCAATGCCTTATATATTGGAATATTGCCCTTCAATCATATTAGAAGAAGATTTAAGCATGAATAAAATGAGCCAATGCCTTATATGTGGGAATATTGCCCTTCAATTATATTAGAATAAGATTTAAGCATGAATAAAATGAGCCTATGCCTTATATATTGGAATATTGCCCTTCAATCATATTAGAAGAAGATTTAAGCATGAATAAAATGAGCCAATGCCTTATATGTGGGAATATTGCCCTTCAATTATATTAGAATAAGATTTAAGCATGAATAAAATGGGCCTATGCCTTATATATTGGAATATTGCCCTTCAATTATATTAGAAGAAGATTTAAGCATGAATAAAATGAGCCAATGCCTTATATATTGGAATATTGCCCTTCAATCATATTAGAAGAAGATTTAAGCATGAATAAAATGAGCCAATGCCTTATATGTGGGAATATTGCCCTTCAATCATATTAGAAGAAGATTTAAGCATGAATAAAATGAGCCAATGCCTTATATGTCGGAATATTGCCCTTCAATTATATTAGAAGAAGATTTAAGCATGAATAAAATGAGCCAATGCCTTATATATGGAATATTGCCCTTCAATTATATTAGAAGAAGATTTAAGCATGAATAAAATGAGCCAATGCTTATATGTGGGAATATTGCCTTCAATCATATTAGAAGAAGATTAAGCATGAATAAAATGAGCCTATGCCTTATATATGGGAATATTGCCCTTCAATCATATTAGAAGAAGATTTAAGCATGAATAAAATGAGCCAATGCCTTATATATTGGAATATTGCCCTTCAATCATATTAGAAGAAGATTTAAGCATGAATAAAATGAGCCAATGCCTTATATGTGGGAATATTGCCCTTCAATTATATTAGAAGAAGATTTAAGCATGAATAAAATGAGCCAATGCCTTATATATGGGAATATTGCCCTTCAATTATATTAGAAGAAGATTTAAGCATGAATAAAATGAGCCAATGCCTTATATATGGGGATATTGCCCTTCAATTATATTAGAAGAAGATTTAAGCATGAATAAAATGAGCCTATGCCTTATATATGGGAATATTGCCCTTCAATCATATTAGAAGAAGATTTAAGCATGAATAAAATGAGCCAATGCCTTATATATTGGAATATTGCCCTTCAATCATATTAGAATAAGATTTAAGCATGAATAAAATGAGCCAATGCCTTATATGTGGGAATATTGCCCTTCAATTATATTAGAAGAAGATTTAAGCATGAATAAAATGAGCCAATGCCTTATATGTGGGAATATTGCCCCTCAATTATATTAGAATAAGATTTAAGCATGAATAAAATGAGCCAATGCCTTATATATGGGAATATTGCCCTTCAATTATATTAGAAGAAGATTTAAGCATGAATAAAATGAGCCAATGCCTTATATATGGGAATATTGCCCCTTAATTATATTAGAATAAGATTTAAGCATGAATAAAATGAGCCAATGCCTTATATATTGGAATATTGCCCTTCAATCATATTAGAAGAAGATTTAAGCATGAATAAAATGAGCCAATGCCTTATATATGGGATATTGCCCTTCAATTATATTAGAAGAAGATTTAAGCATGAATGAAATGAGCCAATGCCTTATATATGGGAATATTGCCCTTCAATTATATTAGAAGAAGATTTAAGCATGAATAAAATGAGCCAATGCCTTATATATTGGATATAATATTGCCCTTCAATTATATTAGAAGAAGATTTAAGCATGAATAAAATGAGCCAATGCCTTATATATTGGAATATTGCCCTTCAATTATATTAGAAGAAGATTTAAGCATGAATAAAATGAGCCAATGCCTTATATATTGGAATATTGCCCTTCAATCATATTAGAAGAAGATTTAAGCATGAATAAAATGAGCCAATGCCTTATATGTGGGAATATTGCCCTTCAATTATATTAGAAGAAGATTTAAGCATGAATAAAATGAGCCAATGCGTTATATATTGGAATATTGCCCTTCAATTATATTAGAATAAGATTTAAGCATGAATAAAATGAGCCAATGCCTTATATGTGGGAATATTGCCCTTCAATCATATTAGAAGAAGATTTAAGCATGAATAAAATGAGCCTATGCCTTATATGTGGGAATATTGCCCTTCAATCATATTAGAAGAAGATTTAAGCATGAATAAAATGAGCCAATGCCTTATATATTGGAATATTGCCCTTCAATTATATTAGAAGAAGATTTAAGCATGAATAAAATGAGCCAATGCCTTATATGTGGAATATTGCCCTTCAATTATATTAGAATAAGATTTAAGCATGAATAAAATGAGCCAATGCCTTATATATTGGAATATTGCCCTTCAATCATATTAGAAGAAGATTTAAGCATGAATAAAATGAGCCAATGCCTTATATGTGGGAATATTGCCCTTCAATCATATTAGAAGAAGATTTAAGCATGAATAAAATGAGCCTATGCCTTATATATGGGAATATTGCCCTTCAATCATATTAGAATAAGATTTAAGCATGAATAAAATGAGCCAATGCCTTATATATTGGAATATTGCCCTTCAATCATATTAGAAGATTTAAGCATGAATAAAATGAGCCAATGCCTTATATGTGGGAATATTGCCCTTCAATTATATTAGAAGAAGATTTAAGCATGAATAAAATGAGCCAATGCCTTATATGTGGGAATATTGCCCCTCAATTATATTAGAATAAGATTTAAGCATGAATAAAATGAGCCAATGCCTTATATATGGGAATATTGCCCTTCAATTATATTAGAAGAAGATTTAAGCATGAATAAAATGAGCGAATGCCTTATATATGGGAATATTGCCCCTTAATTATATTAGAATAAGATTTAAGCATGAATAAAATGAGCCAATGCCTTATATATTGGAATATTGCCCTTCAATCATATTAGAAGAAGATTTAAGCATGAATAAAATGAGCCAATGCCTTATATGTGGGAATATTGCCCTTCAATTATATTAGAAGAAGATTTAAGCATGAATAAAATGAGCCAATGCCTTATATATGGGGATATTGCCCTTCAATTATATTAGAAGAAGATTTAAGCATGAATAAAATGAGCCAATGCCTTATATATGGGGATATTGCCCTTCAATTATATTAGAAGAAGATTTAAGCATGAATAAAATGAGCCAATGCCTTATATATTGGAATATTGCCCTTCAATCATATTAGAAGAAGATTTAAGCATGAATAAAATGAGCCAATGCCTTATATGTGGGAATATTGCCCTTCAATTATATTAGAAGAAGATTTAAGCATGAATAAAATGAGCCAATGCCTTATATATGGGGATATTGCCCTTCAATTATATTAGAAGAAGATTTAAGCATGAATGAAATGAGCCAATGCCTTATATATGGGAATATTGCCCCTTAATTATATTAGAAGAAGATTTAAGCATGAATAAAATGAGCCAATGCCTTATATATTGGAATATTGCCCTTCAATCATATTAGAAGAAGATTTAAGCATGAATAAAATGAGCCAATGCCTTATATGTGGAATATTGCCCTTCAATTATATTAGAAGAAGATTTAAGCATGAATAAAATGAGCCAATGCCTTATATATGGGGATATTGCCCTTCAATTATATTAGAAGAAGATTTAAGCATGAATGAAATGAGCCAATGCCTTATATATGGGAATATTGCCCCTTAATTATATTAGAAGAAGATTTAAGCATGAATAAAATGAGCCAATGCCTTATATATTGGAATATTGCCCTTCAATCATATTAGAAGAAGATTTAAGCATGAATAAAATGAGCCAATGCCTTATATATGGGGATATTGCCCTTCAATTATATTAGAATAAGATTTAAGCATGAATAAAATGAGCCAATGCCTTATATGTGGGGATATTGCCCTTTAATTATATTAGAATAAATTTAAGCATGAATAAAATGTGCCAATGCCTTATATATGGGGATATTGCACTCCCATTAATATTTTATGTGCACCTATATGAATATAGCATACGGTTTACGGGCGATAATTTTAGGTTTCATATTCTTCACAAGGAAGGAGGAGAAATAATTTTAATTTAGAGTAAAATTGTCAGTTTTTGTGCTTGTATGATTTTTAACTCTGAATCTTTTGACTTTTTTAAAAATAGTTTTTGGAAGAGAAACTTTTATATAAAAACTGTTCTCATGTTTCATATTTCAAATAACTCCCATGAGAGAGAGAGAGAGAGAGAGAGAGAGAGAGAGAGAGAGAGAGAGAGAGAGAGAGAGAGAGAGAGAGATTTCACCTGATGTTCACCTTGTTTTAATTTTTCTGCTAGTGACGTACTAGTAGTATACATATCTAATTATAAATTGAATATCATATTTTGTATGAAGTCACCAGAATTGTGTCCGCATTTTGCATGAAAGAGGAAAAAGCATGGCTATCGCTTTGTATTTCATTGAATATCAGCAAACAAAGAAAAAACATAAGATATGTATCAAGCATGACTTTAGTGTTAGATTAGGCTTATCAAATGACGCATGTGCATGGAATTAACAGTGGCTATATAAATTTAATGAACGTAATGCTTGGAAATGCAATGAATTGACAAGCATTTATATTACGACAGCTACATCAACCTACAAATAAGTATCGCATGGAATTTATTCTTGATGAACGCAGATATATCAGCATCGTTGATGAATGTAACACAATGACATGTAACAAAAAAGTATTTTTATTTCCTAAAAATAATCCTGTCTCTTATATTCGTCTGTAAAATACGAACAATTCTATCCTTCAATTCCTCTAGCTCACGAACACACGTTTCAGACATTATATTATAAAATGTTACCCTAGTGTTATTAAATATTTTTAGTGTATAGCTGTGTTGTAGTTCTGGAAGGGATGGAATCGCCATTAGGTCATAAATGGAAAACCAATATATTTAGTATAAAAAATTCACTATTTTCCATACATTTCCATTTTTCTCATTACTTTCAATTTTATAAATTAACCCCTTCAAACCAGAACATGAAATAAACGAAAACATTTCATATGAAGTTTTTAAACTAATTTCAAGAAAATCAAAATTAAAGAATACTAGCAAGCATTTAAGTTTTAATGTTATAAAATGTTATAGCAAATTAGAATGACTAACGAAACTAAATAAGAACATATATAAAAAGGTTACATTTATTTTTATTTGATTTTAATTGATTAACATACAAAATTATATATAGGATTCGTTTGCGAATAAAACAATTACATTAAAAATCAATAACACCAAGTAATTATTTATGAAACCCAATTTTGTTAAAACTAACATGCAAATTATATACACCATATACTATATAAACCTTTATTCCTTAGTGATATATAACACAGATTGTGGGATTTTAAACGCATTAATAACATGAGCTGTTTGGAGGATAATTCAGCTAGACGGTAATAGATAAGATGCTAATTAAGATAAAATAATGATTCTCTGATAATAATTGAGAATATAACGTGAATAACAAAGAGAATTTGGACATCGATGGTGACGTAGTTTCGGTTTCAGACAAATGCATAATTCCCTTTATAATAAGATCAAAAGGCTACATTTTTCCTTTGTTAGTTTTATTGTTATGTAATTATACATTTCTTGCTACTGTAATCCAATACTACAACCAGTTGTATGTTACTTAGAGAGGAGAAAGGTACTGCCAAGTAACATTTTAATAGAGAAAATGTATGATTTTTTTTCACATATCTAATATCAATAAATAATAGCATATAAATCAGGAATTAAATTCACTCCTTTGAATATTATAAGTAAAAGTTTGTAAAAGAAACTGAAAAATTTGCAATGCCTTAAGTTTCCTTACAAAAAGAAAATTTTATCTATTAATAACAAACATAACAACTATCAGAAATAATACAATTTTAATGCTTCTTTTAAACTATGTTCCTTTTTTTGTGTGGCTGCGCTGCATGTTTTATCCTTTATTATCACGCTTTACTACTTATATAATCTATTAGTTTCATTTTGCATGGATTAATTCTACTGTGTGTATTGTCAATTTTTATGTCCATTCCTATGTTACTGTCCAATATGTGTTATCTTTTTGAACTTTTTGCTTTCCTTAAAAAGAAGAAGTGATGCAATCAATGACACGAATTGGTCGACGTATGAATTTGAAATTTATAGACACAGAATACATCTCGGATCGTTCATTATTTAAAAAAATAATTGTAAATTATAGATTTGTAACTTTATTTATATTATTTAGTCTCTATGAATTGTAAATGATATAAATTATAAAATTATACGCAGAAACATTTTATAAACTGAAATTTAAAAATGTGTAACAATTTTTGGTCACTATATTTTTCAGTTTTGGATTATACTGCATCTCAAAAATGTTCTTTAAAATATGTGTCCGTTTACTATTTGTAAAATAATAATTTAAAAAAAATCGACCCCCACGAAATCAGTAGATTTAAGAAAAGTAACTTTAAGTATCAAAGAGAAATATTATTCACGACGGGTAATTTGAACTCTTTTGTGTTTTGATTAGTCCATCTTAGTTGAAAAAAAATTGTTGAAAATTAACTATTAATTTAAAATAAACATTAACAACCCTTTAAAAAAATCTTTTTTCGCTACAAAGAAAGTAGTTAAGTTATTTAAAGGCATTTCCACAACACAATATTAAACTTCCTTGAATATTCACGATATTAATTTTTTCTAATTGTTTTTGATGTTGCAACGTAAATCTGATCGCAGAAACATATTATTTTATATTATTTGAACACTGAGAATTTTAATATATTCTTCACTGAACCATATATTAAACTGCTCGATATTATATAATTATATCTAACTGTAAATATATAATTATTGATAAATGTCATAATCAAAAGAGCAATTGCTATAGCAGTAATTTAATTCTTAGGATGTTAATGAGGTATTTGTCTACTTCGAAGTTTGAGTGGGTGGTTATTTCTAGATTTAGTACATGTCATGATACTGATTTTACAGCTAAACAAACATCCATTAAATAAATAAAAATGACTAAAGTCTTTTCAAAACATTTTGTCAGATTTAAGTGTTATTTTGTATCTCTCATAGATGATAACACATAGTCATACATACGTCATACATAATACAAAATACATTTTAGTCAGTTGTGGAAAATACTTGTAAGATCTTAGTTTTTTTAAAAATTATTTTGCGTTAATGCTTGTTGTAATGAGCGACAAAAGATAAATCAATTATTCTTTCAGTAAAATGATACAAATCGATAAATACACACATATTAGGATAATCAGTTAAAACGTTCTAATAATTTTCATTCTTTTTAAATTCTAAAGAGAGAAACAACCACCTTCAGTGAAAAAGTAAAGGTACGTGAATATCTGTTTATTCACGCTTTTGTCCCTTGTTGTTTTTTTTATATTTCCATTGTCTTTTTGTAGACGATTATTTTTTACTCTAAATATGAATGTCATAAGTTAGCAATATAGTAGATCCATTTGCACACACACACACACACACACACACACACACACACGATATAATAAATCACTTTTGAAAAAGAAAGAAACAGTTTGTGTCACCCTAGAACACAGAAAGAAAACGTTGTTATTTGAACCAGTATTTCCTGTTGCTGAATTTCCTTGCATCGTTTCTTGTTAACGAAACAATCTTCAACAAAAGCCATGTACATTTGCAAATCTAGCTGAATGTCTGATTCCAAATTTTCAATGGATTCCGAGTAGGGAAATTGAGATAATTAGATAATATGAGGTGTTACGAAAAGACAAAAGAAAAAAAAAACTAACAAAAAGAAACAAAATACAAAAACAAAACAAAAGACGAATTTTAAAAATAGATTTAGATACTTTCTATTGTCTTTTTATTTGTTTACTTTTTCCTTTGTTTTAAAAAGAAGATAAAGATGGCGGTTTGTCCTCTTTGTAGAATTTATTCAAAATGCTGGGTTCGATTCTGACCCTTGTCAACGCAGTGCACGATTAGCACAGGCTGGATATGTGCGGTAAAGTGGGAGCTGATGCAAAAACAATCTCCTTGGTCTAGTGCTAATTCGGTTGATGCCGACAATTAGGATACTCTACCTACTTTACTTGACTTTCCCACTCTTCTTTTCTTCTTTTCTTCTTTATTTCATTATCTTCATTAGTTTATCCTATTTTCTTTCTGTACTCTTATTTAAAAAAAAAAAATTTTTTTGACTTTTCTCTCCACCTCCACCATTATTCTTGAAAGTGAGGAATAGGGGTGATGATAAAAACGAATTTTTATCATAACTTCTTTCCTCATTTTTATTTCTTCTTTTGATCTCACCAACATATTTCATTATTTTTTTGTTTTATTTTCAGTTTTTTTCTTATTTCTAAAACTTTCTTCCTTATGATTGCTTTCTACAACTGACATTACAATTTTTTGTTATCTTTGTTCAGTAACTGATCAAAACTTAGAGACCAATCATGTTATTTTAACAAATTTCTTCGAAAATTAAAATGAAATAAGTCAAATTTGAAGTGGAAAATAAATAATTTTTCCATTTTGTTTTCAACAATAAATTATCTATAATTTTGTTTTCAAAGGAAAGTGGGACTTCTTTCACCAACAAAATCAAGGTATGTTCAATGCATCCTTACAGCAAATCAAATTTTAATAACTACACGTTTGATGATAATATTAAAGTAGAGATTTTACAGTTCACAATCCAATAATTAAGATTAAAATTACTATTATCATTAATTATGCTAAGAATCTGGAGTCGGTCCCAAGGTTTCTGGCGTCTGGGCAAGCTGAATTTTGCCGATCTTTAAAGTATAGTATTGTCTTAATCGTTTTTTACAGTGAAAAAATGAATATATAGAAATAAGACATCCATTACAATAATCAGTTTAAAGAAAATATTCCACGATTGCCTTAAAACCTTAGATCATCATTAAATGAATAGATTCATTACAAGTTCTACAATTAACCGAGTTCAATACATTTTATCCAATCTGTTGACGGAATGACATAGATAAATATTCTGAAACAATTTATTTACACTTTAACAGTTTATGTCATATATGCAGTCAAAGAGGCGCTCCTCCTGTTATGGTTATCATCAAAGGAAATGGACACGGTGACCCAAGTTTAAATCCTGGACGAGGCTGTTTGCATTTATAAATTCAACCACTCTCCCTCTAGCTACATGTAAATAGTAGGGCAGATTGGTTTTTTTTAACCTTCGTATGGCAAACGGTCTTGGAGAAGGAAAACTCTGAATCCAAGCCGGTTAAACTTCGCTTAAAATTGACTTTGTGTTGCACCCTACTCATGGCGGAGGGCTTGGGTAAATACATAAATTCAGATCATGAAGAGAATTAAAACTTTGGCTGCTACAGTTTGGTGAAGTTAGAGAAGGGGTTCTGAATCTCAAATGATTTGCAAAGTGTGTGGAGAGGAGGAGAGAAACGTGGTAGATAAACTGGCTTGGTATATCGTGAAACGAATGGGAAGTGTGGCACAGAAATTACCCTGTGATCATGTCTTAATACGATTTTTCCAGATTTCAGTTGTCATGAGTACTGATTTTAAATCAGGGAATTTTTTGACGATGTTCAATTTTTTTCTACTTGTATTTGCAAAGTTATCTCAAATATGTGTCAGGTGTCTTATAGCCCTTGGCGTCCTTGGTGACTTCATTCATTATCGGTTCCTTGGACCGGTCCTGTCAATGAAAATGAGCCCGTTTATAACTAGAACTATAATTCAACTCTATTTAAGAAAAATAATTTTTAGAAAACATTTTTAGCTGTGTATTTTAAAATATTTTTCTCAAGTAATAAAAGAAATTAACTTTAAATAATTTTTTCTTAAATTTCTTTTCAGTATACCGACCTTTGTTTAATTACTATTATCTTCTTAACACAACCTACTCTAAAAAATTCGTGAAAAAATAAATAAATAAAAGAAGTTACAAATAGCAGTTGAGAAATATATTGTTAAAAAATTGTTATTTTGAAATAACATTGTGCTGTTTTCTGCATCTTATTTCAAGCAAGAAACTGCGTCAATTGGAAACAAAATCAAGGTACGTTTCTCCTGACAGTTTCTTTTTGTCTTCGGTCATTTTATATTGGAATTATTTTAATATCGCTTTTATATTTACATTCAAAAATGAGATTAATAAACATATTAATATGTGACAAATATTCTGTTTTACTTAGTTTAAATGATCAAAACATAACATGTAATGTAAATGCAATCGATCGAAAATGTTTACAAGATTCTATCACTCTTTAGAAAATAATTTCAGATGAATTACGATATCAATGGAAGAAGTCTTAGGCGTTAGATGATAGAAATATACGACACTGCTGCAACATAGAAAGTAAAAGTTGTCCGTTTTACAAGTTTTCTTTGTTTAAAGATTTGTGTAATTTCGTGATAATTCTAAAACCAAGTTTTAAAATCAAATTTTCTTGATCATTTGGGAAATAGAATATGCAATTGCAGTTGAAGTATTAGTATCTTAGGCACTGCCAAAATGTTGTCTCATTTTCATTTTAAAAATGAATTAAAATTAATTAAATCGATTTATCACGTCTCCTACTTGACGGTCTATATTCTATCCAAGATGTATAGACCGCGTTTTCGTTACGTGTAGGTTTACTCTTCCAACAAAGAAGTACAAAAAACCGTGGGTAGAATCACAAGTCTTTATTCAATGATGAAAGGGTAAAAAAACTGAAAAGGGAAGAAAAAACACATGGCAGACACAGCAAATAAGGTAATGACATTCAAGGGTTTCCTAACGGGTAGGGAAAGATAAGAAATGCTGGGAAACGGATAAAGAGACAAAGTGTTAGGTAACTGACCAACATGGGGTATGGTGATATAGCAGCAACAGTACTCAAAGAGGTAGGGTGGTTGAATATAGGTTGCAGGCAAGTAAGCTAACGAGCTCTGAATAAGCAAAGAAGGAAGGGGTGACTTATGTAGTGTAGCAAGAAGTCTGGTAGTAAATGTCTTAGCCAAAGTGTACAAGTGTAGTCGCCGGGGTTACGAGGAAGGTAAAACCAAGAGTAGGGTCGAAAGTAGCCAAGGTCACAGAGACATATTGTAGCAGAAGACGGCTGTGAAAAGTTAGCAAGTATTATTCTGAATAAATGCTAATTAACGTGGGACAATACCAGGGGAAGATGAATGTATCTTACTAAGAGTTGAAACGAAGATACAGGCAGGGAAAATGTGCGAGGAAATAAACAATAATACACAATAAATCTAAGCATAGCAACTTCAATAAAAATGGAAAACAGCTTATAATATACAAGAAAGTCAGTAAGGTAATGTAATAGTTCGCTAAAATAGCACATAACTTCAAGGGAAAAAAGAGAATGCTTTTCTCTTACCGTGGTGCCGTGAAGATCTTTGTAGAAACAAAGAGGAACAAACGTGTCCACTCTGGACGGTGCTAGATTCGAAAAGAATTAAAATAGGCGCCAAGTCCCAAGAAGCCGGAAATAGCCTGTGTAAGGGAAAACCCGTTCGCTAAGAAGGAAATTACCAAAGGGAGAGAAATAAAGTTTAAGGGGAAGTAACTTTGTAGTTAAATATTTTTTGAGTCAAAGGGAAATAACTAGTACGAGGAAAATCTATCTATACGAGCCATGACAAGATTATGTAAGGTCAAATTTTTGTCAAAGTCGAAAAGTAGTAACAGTAAAAAAAAAAAAAAAAAAAAAAATCAAAATAATATTACATATGTAATTCATTTTTAATATATTTAAACCATTATTTTCGCTCAAATATTTTGCAAGCATGGACACTTTTTGTGACGTATTTAGGGACTATAAAAACACATTATTAGGGATTTTAAGACTTATAACAATTTCTTCTTATAAATCAATAACAAAAGAAAAACATGAAATACACTCTGTACAGAAAAAATAATAACTTTTAAATGAAACATCTTTTTCTTTTTGGTCTAAACACGCAGAAAAAAATGCTCTAAAAATTCTTGTGGGTTTTGTTTACAAAAAAAAAAAAAAAAAATGACCGGAGAAAATGTCACGTGAATTCTTCTCGTACGGAGGACCGACTTTGATAAAAAAACGATTATCAAAAATCAGGGAATTATCTGATTTTAATACCATTTTCTGTGTTGACTTTATTAATTAACGAATTCTTTTTTTGTGGTTTTTTAAATTTCTGAATCATTTCAATCAAACTGATTCAATGGAAATAAATAAAAATTCTTGAAAATAAATATTACTTTTACAGACACCCGTAGTAACGTCTCGAACAACAATTTATATACCTAACTAATTGATAAAATTCATTTTCAAATGTGAAAAACTTAATCTTAAGTTTCAAATTTCATATTTTTAAATTCTAGAAACAAATATTATTTAATAACTTTATTCTTGTTATCTAATACTTAAAAAAAAACTTAATTAAACAGAAAAAATATCGATGTATAATTTTTTTAATCTATAATATAATAGGCAATTATATACTTAAACCACAAAGTAAGAAAAATCTCCCAAAATGTTTTTTTAGTTTTTTTTTTACATTTAATTTTCCGATTTTTGTACTTATATCATATGTACTTATATTCTATGTAGCTCCCTTAAAAATGTTCTTCTATTCACACCTTCGGTCTTTTGTCTTTTTATTTATACTGAATTAATTTCAATTATATATAAACCCACCGATATTTTGAGCGGACCCCCCCCCAAAAAAAAAAAAAAAAAAAAAAAAATTATAGATGGGACAAAATTAAGTGACCTGAAAAAAATCAGAATATTTTGAAATATAATAACTGATGCATTCATTGATAAATCAACACCAAAAATATTCCATTAAAATTGGATAATTCCCTGATTTTTGGTAATTTTTTTTCGGGGCAGGGGATTAAATTTATTTTGTAAAATACGTGTGTGACGTCACATTTGGCAGATCCTCTAGTTTTTGTATAAGAAATGTTGTGGAGGCGCGTGGTCTAATAGTTATTGTCGTAGGAAATGAACTTGGTAACCCAACTGTGAATCCTGGATGACACTGTTTGCATTTTACATCGCGCTACCTTGGGAAAGGCATGAAACTTATTTTCCCTCCAGCTGATTATGCTCCTTTAGGCTTAGTTAAGCAATTGGTCTTAGAGAAGAAAAACTCTGAATTCAATTTAGCCTTCGTTTGTGATTGTGTAAGAAATGATCGGTTGTACATTAATCTAAAGTCCCCCCCCCCAAAAAAAAGTGTCAAGTGTTACAATAAGGAAAAAATGTATTCTTTTTTATTTTTTGTAACTCGTAAGAATATAGATCAGATGATGTACAATCGTCTTTTTGTTTCTTTTTGTCTTTTTGGAAAGTTGTTTGATCATTCTATAAAAAATGATCAAATCAACCAACATTTAAGTCCTGATGATTATAGGTCTTCAAAATGCAAAACAATTGATCAAATGTATTTATCCTTTTTCAGACATCTTAAAAATAAAAAAATTCAGTTGACAATTTGATTTTCAGATAACCATTTTCCAAGGATATGATGTATATGTGATACATCACATCCTTGGAAAATGGTTATCTGAAAATCAAATTGTCAACTGAATTTTTTTTATTACAAGTAATACCAAAGTTATGGAAAGTAATATATAACATACATATTTTTTTGTATTACTATTAAAAATATAAAGTTTCGAGGACATTTCCAAATATTTAGCATACAATGTCTTGTTTTATCGGGGAAAACTTTAGCTTCTCAAAACTGTAAAAAGTTCATGGTCACGTAGGTCATCTAGGTGAGCACACTGGGATTCAAATCTGAATTAACAAAAATTCCCATTTTATAACTGTTATAAATAACATTAAATTTCCGTCTGTTAATTAACAGACGGAAATTTAATGTTATTTATAACAAAAGGAAATTTGATGTTATTTATAGAAAAATGAAGTTATTTGTAATCTGAAACAAGACCTGGGATATTGAGGCATTACTGCTGACAACTGTAAACATATTGATTATAAATCTCAAAATAGGAAAAATAATATTACTAACATTAAACAATAACCAGCTGAAAATTAACTGTTAACTAAAATAATTATCTATATTAAATTAAATGTTATTAATTAGATTTATAGATAGTTTTTCAAGATGAAAATGTAAAATAATTACATTAAAAATATTTATTCATAAAACTTTGAGTCTTTCCTCAAAAAATATTTCTAAGATAATAATAAAGATATAATTGGCAATTATATCTTTTCTGTTATTTTGATTTATCTTTTAGTAAAAATTACTGTTTGTCTCTATTTGGTGTAAATGTTTGATAATTGTAGTCCAATAACTAACTGCAAAGTGTCGAACTTTTACCCATTCGTCTAGGCTACTTAGCTAATATTTTATACGTGGTGTTGCTTTGTTGAACTGTTAGTAGTATATATCCAACAAGAACATTGGATAGAAATTAGTTGAAGGTTTAATCCAGACTCATCCAACTATCTACCTAGTGTTTAATACGTTAATCGTCAGTAATATAATACAAATATATATTTTAGCGTCCAATCACTGAAAAAAAAAAAAACGTGGTAGGAGACGCCCATTGTCACCATATTGCTAATTGGTGCATTTATTGTTTCACAACTAACTTCACTAACAAAAGTGACAATAGCCCTGTTGACGGGGCTAAGAATACGCTGACAGCATATTCTGTAGCAGGTAATGCACTAGGTATACCCAATTCGTCGGAAACTCCGTGTTTTTTCAATACAATTTTGCCCCCCCCCCCGTTTGAAAGAAAATTACCAAAACATCAGGGAATTATCCGATTTTAATGAAATTTTCAGTGTTGATTTATCAATAAATGAATTTTATAACGCATCAGTTATTTTATTTCAAAACTTTCTGATTTTTTTCAGGTCACTTAACTTTAACTCTGTTTTTGAGGCGCAAAATATCGGTGTGGTATATATCTGATTTATACTTTTTTCTGCATAAATAAAAAAAACAAAAGACCGAAGGTGTGAATAGAAGAAAAAAATTATTTTAATGTATCTGCTCGGGTAGTAAATAAGTACCGAAAATCTGGGAAAAAATGAAAATAAAAACTAAAAATATAATTTTTGGAGATCATTTTTTACTCATTCCAATAATTATTTAATTGGCTATAAAAGAAAAAATATAGATCAATATTTGTTCCATTTAAAAGGGGGTGTGCTAAATTTCCAATACAGTCTTCGACCAAAAAATATGGGTGATAGATACTAAAATAAAGTAGTTATTTAAAAAATATATTTTTAGAATCTAATGATATGACATTCTGAACTTAAAATCATACTGCTCAAATTTTAAATTAATTTAATATTTAATATTAATTCATCATAGCAGAAATACTTAAATAAAGTTTTGAAATAAAATAACTAACGCATTATAAAATTCATTAATTGATAAATCAATACTGAAAATTTGATTAAAAGCGTATAATTCCCTGATTTTTTGTAAATTCTTTTGCGATCGCGAATGTTACAATTCATTTTGTAAACACGGATTTTAAGCAAAAAAGGCGGGTAATCCGAACATTAGCTACATAAATAAGAGTAACCTTCCCTTGTTCTTTTACTTTGAAGAAGCCTTGTTTTTGTTTGCCATTTTCATTTCCCCGTAAATCCATACTGAAAATACGAATTTGTTCGAATCAATACAACTGCATGTTTTAACACGAAAATATCATAAAATGTGTTCTTAATTGCACATTATTTGAAATGAACTTAACTGTAATTAAAGCTTCCTCAAAGTGAAAGAAACAAAGGGAGGTTACTCTCATTTATGTAGCTAATGTTCAGATTACCAAAAGGCGGTCATCTTGATCGAAATTGACCGAAAAATCGTTTTAAATGTATTAAAATTAAATTACATGTGTAATTCTTTTTTCACTGATGCCCATTATGTTACTACTTTTCGACTTAGACAAAAATTTGACATTAAATAATCGATTTAATTAATTTTAATTTGTATTTAAAATTCATAGAAGCCGAATTTCTGAGTATACCTAAAACACACCGACCAAGTGGTGTCCGGAGTATAACGCTAACTGGCTTGACTGGTGGTGAGGATCCGGTTCCTCAGGCTCTAGGGACTGTGGTACTACTTCATTTCCATGTAACTATGCAAATTATTTGTGTTAAATAGGAATACTTTATACAAATGAATCATTATTTTAGACAAACAAAAAAGTGCAATTATAAAGATGATTGTTATGGAATGTTGAAAATATAAATAGTTATGAAATCTATAAAACATTTACAAATGAATAAAATGAGGGTATTAAATAACCCACAAGGTGTTGATATGACGTAAACCAAATAAATCCAACCCAACCAAATTAAGAGTGTCAGGAAAATGAACTTCGATTATAATATTAACCGTAGATAGTAAATGTACAACATAATATCTTTGTACTACGATATCACATCAACAGTAATTGTAATTAACCTTTTAATTATTAAACCATAAACCTTAGATTTGAGGACGAATTTAAAACAGAATAGCGTTTGCTAATCTATCTATCTATCTATCTATCTATAAAGGGCAGTTGTGTGAATCTGTATGTTCGGAGGAAACTTCGAAAATAAAACAATTAACGACAAAGTAAATATATTTACACATTAAATATCACCAGGGGTTGGTTTTTGAGCAAAGATAATGAAGATTTGATTCATATTTTCGAATACATTTAAAAATTAAAGAGCATTATAAAATAACGTTAAAATTCTACTCGGCCATTTCCGGCGTTTATTGCTAAAAAGTAAACAAATGGAAGCTCAATCAATTTTTTCTTTTCATTTTTTTTTCATATTAAATCTACATTTTTACTGATTCAAAGTTGTAGTAAATATTTCATTGTACTAGATAAACAATCGTTTATTTAATCTATTTATTTTATTATACAGTTTTTATCGATAGTTTAAGAATTAATCACTTAGTTACACTTTTGACATTACGGTGAGTTGATATTTAACTTCTAAACAAACACAAAATTCTTTCTAATGAGATGTGTGGAAATTTTAATTTTTAAATAAAAAAAGTACATAGGCATGAAACCTCTGTGTAAAATTAATTTCTCCTATTTAAAATATTAAATGCAAAAAAAAAAAAAAATCTAAAAATCACACATCTTATTGGAAGGAATTTTGTATTTGTATGTATAGATAAATTATTGAATTAAAATGTCTTACTATATCATTATATGTGAAGTCATTTTCTCTACCCTGACGAAAGAAATAAAAAAAAATTTCTGACCTCCCACCAGGCCGAATTAACACAAAGTCTTTTTTACGTGGGGATTTTTATGGGGCATCCAGCGAGGATCAAACCGGCTGTTCAGTAGTACTGAATCTACAAGACTATTTTTCTAACCATTACACCACATTTTTTTCTGTTTTTCTTTTTCCCCCTCTACCCAGGTTTTGCTGGGTAGCCGCTTCTAGTATTTTGTATAAAACCTTCAAAAAGAAAAATACTGAATTTTCATATCTAAATTATATCCACGAAAATGTTCATCTCAACTAAATATTTACATATAATATCGATTAATGTAAATGTTGGCGTCAAATTTAATTTTTCCCTCGGTGTTCAGTTTATAACGAGATTAATCAGAGAGTTGAAATTGTTCGTAATTTTTAAATCTATTTTTTATTACTTTTTCAAGCATGAGACACAGATGATCAGCAACAAACTGAAGGTATGTTATACTTCCCAATTCCCAAATATTTACAACCAAATTTGCATTTTTGATTATTGTTATCTTTCGATAATGATAAAATCAATCTTTAGAGAAAAAGGTAAACATAAAACATTTTTTTACAAAGAATTTGTCTTAGCAACATATTTTCCGAGATTTTTATATATTCTAAAGATTATTACTAACGATTGTTTTTTTGTTTACTGATCATCGAACGTATTAAAAGAATTGTATGAAATGATGAACCGGACTGATGAAATACACTATATAATTTTACCGTATGGACTATCATAAATTTTTTATTTATTTACATCCCAAAATCTAGTCCATTTGTATCGATTTTTACGCATTTATCTTCTTTACACCCCTGTTTATGCACGTTTCTATATTTCGACTAACAATGAAAGAAAAGGGTCAGTCAACTCATCGGTTGACAGTGTAAAATATAAAACACTTAAAATTTATTTTTGCATTCACTAAGTAATTCACGTTAAAATGTTGAAAATACTGCCATCTTCTACAAGGAGATAATAATTTTTAATTCAGTAAAATCAGTAAAAAATAAATTGAAAATAAAAATTCTAGAATTTAGCAGATTCATATTTCTTGCGTGTCAAATTTTGAAAGCTTGAGAAACGAAGTTAATGCAACTGTTTATAAAATCGCACAAATAGACTTTATAAGGCACCAGGACTCTAAATTTAATAACATAAAGTTATTTGTGAGAAATATTGTGTATGAATTTTTTTGTGAAAGGACAAATTAATTTTCATTACAGCATAATGTGTCTATTCTTTCTTAAGGAATACAGTGTTTGACCAATTTTCATGTTTATATCAAGACGTTGATGCATACGTTTTACAAAAGCATATTGAATAAGGTGAATATTTATAGATACAATACTTTCTTCGCTTTAGTTAATGAAAAATTAATGTCCAAAAAGGTATAGTCACAATTTTTGAATTTTCTTAAAAGTTCAAATAAGGAATTTTTGAAAGAAAAAAAAACAAGTTATTTTTTAAAACATTTATTGAATGACAGAATGAACGGTAACGAAATTAAATGAAACTTGCAATGAAGACATAGATAAAAGATGAATTGATGAAGAGAATGAAAGACAGAATGAAAATTGATAAAGGTGGAGACAGATGGAAAGGAAGAAATGATGGAGGGAAAGAAAGAAACACAAGGAAAATGGAAAGAAGGAAATCAGAAAACCAGAAATATAAATAAAAAACAATAGAAAACAGAAGACACTTTAAATCAAACCACTATTCATCTTACTATTGATCTTTTCTCCTTTATAAACTTTTTTCTTTTAATTTTCAAAAGTAAAATAACAGCATTATCGTTTAGGAAATTTTAATGTTTCTCACTGTAATATCTTCTGTTTGTATTGAGGATGATTACAGAAAATCTCTTTGGGCTCATCAATACGAACATTTATCATCTGACGGATCAAGTGAAGTGTAATGTACTCTTAATTTTTATAACAAAAACCTAATTGTTCTTTCTCTCCAGCTTCGTTGTATTCCGCTGTGGTCCCACTTAAGAAATTGACCTTGATTCACATACTGTTTGTGCGGAAGGGTTTGATAAATATATACGCAGTGGTAACTGATCTCCGAGACATGATTGTTAACCATTACACTATGCCGATAATCTGTATATACATACGGATTTATTTTTGAATGATAAATGTTGGGATATACGTGTTTTTAAAGATTTACCTTTACATTTTACATACTCTGTTATAATTTGCATATCGGTACTTATACATTTGCCAAAAAATTGATATCCCATAAATAAACAAATTAATATCTATGAATAGATATCTATTTGTTTAATCTTTCAAAATGTATTTGATAAGTCAATATAAGTATTTGAGATTGAGGGTAAACGCATTTGAGTTATCGAAAATTCTATCATTTAATGAAAGAATTATGGGAAGGAAGAGTAACATTTATAGTCGAGACATTAAAAAAATAGAAGAAATATACAAACATTACATGATCGTTTTTCGAACTTTTTTCACTTGAGATTCATCATTATCATCATTATATATATATATATATATATATATATATATATATATATATATATATATATATATATATAAAGCGTCGTTGACTTCCTGTACACCGTACCCAATCTGGGATATACATGCTCTATCAATGATATTGAGAATGATTTACTTATAAATGTATTATACTATATATATATATATATATATAGTATAATACATTTATAAGTAAATCATTCTCAATATCATTGATAGAGCATGTATATCTCAGATTGGGTACGGTGTACAGGAAGTCAACGACGCTTGGTAATTGACAGTTTCTTGCCTATGCAATTTTCAAAACAAGAGGTTATTTTTGTTTCCGTTTTACCTCATATAATATAGTATGGTGCATTGTGAGAAAGGGTGACTCACTTTTTGATTGTTGCATGTTTATTTCCCGATAATAAATATTCTAAAATTCCAGAAATAAAGCCCAGCAGACTGCTTGACTCTGCGCCAACACCTACTAGCTGAACCTGCGCAGCGACATAGAGACAACTGCCAACATGGGAGATGCAAGGGGCATGTACGAGGGCATAAAAAAGCGACCGGCCCACCCATCACAAAAACTACACCACTCAAGACTAAGACGGGTGAAGTCATCACTGACCAAGGGAAGCAGCTGCAACGTTGAGTTGAGCACTACCAAGAGCTATATAAAAACCAAGACGTTGAGACGGATAATGCCCTAAATGCCATCCTCGATCTACCAGTCATGGAGGAATTAGACACACCAACTATGGAAGAACTCAAAGCCATCGACCACTTCGCTAATAGGAATGCAACCGGGCGTGATGGCATACCATCAGAAATGTTGAAGAGCGGGAAAACAGCGCTGCTCCAACCATTACATGATCTACTTTGTGGCTGCTGAGAAAGGGACACATCCCTCAGGACATGAGGGACTCTATCATCATCACTTTATAAATGAATAAAGGAAACTGGAGCGACTGCAACAGTTACCAAGATATTTTCCTCTTTAGCATCGTTGAAAAAGTTTTTGCAGACCCTTGCCTCTCTCATCTACCCGGAGTTCTAGTATGGTTTCTGTTCTGACCGGTCAACGTAATGATCTTCTCTCTACGCCAGCTGCAGGAAAAGTGTCAGGAGAAGTAGTACAATATCTGAGGCATTTCTAGCGAAGCAAAGCTGTGTCCTTGTGCCTACGCTATTCGGGATCTTTTTCTCCATGCTTCTCCAATATGCCTTCAGGGACTGCAGTGAAGGGGTCTACATTCACACCAGAGCTGACGGCAATGAGTGAGGCGGAGAGGATAGTAGCCCCCACAGCAAAGAGAGCCAGAAGGAAAGAGAGAAAACAGCAACCCTAACAAGCATCACAGTTTGTGTGCAGTCATTGCACCAAAGACTGTCACTCAAGGGTTGGCCTGCTCAGTCACTTGCGCAGATGCAGATAATTTTTTTAACACTAAGCCATCGTCCTTAGTAGACGAAAATGTGCCAACAATAGGAAAATGTTTACAAAACTAATAGACAAACACTTCCCTAAATCAAAGTAATTACGGAATATATTCGATAGGCACTAAAACTCACTTATAGCTGCACAGAAAAAAATGCTACAAATAATGAAAAAGCAAAAAGGTATATAACACGCCTCAAGCAACAAAAAAAACCACCTGTAATTGCAAAAACAAACATGTCCTTTAAACGGAAATTGTCTCAAACCTAACGTAGTATATCAAGCCACTGTAAGATCTAAACAAGACACAGAAAAATATACATTGATATAATTAAGGCACTTAGAAACAAAGAAGTTAAACACACAAGACATCATTTAACAATAGAAATATGAACACAGCACAATACTATCTAGATATATTTGGAAAACTAAAAATTCAAACCAAAACACACCAGAAATAACCTGGAAAATAAGGAAAATAGCACCAGGACTAGACACTGAAACCTTGGTCCAGAAGGAAAGTTAGCAATAATAACCTTCCACAAGAAAAAAAAAACTACTCAACAAACGATCAGAACTCATATCAAAATGTAGACATGAAAATAAATACTTATTAAGCCTTATGAAAGCCACATGGCCCCAAAGACTAAAATAAATTCCCAAAAACTTTATGTACAAAAATTTAATGAATGAATAAATAAATACGTAGGAAATAACAACAATAAAACAAAAATATGATAAAAACAACAATAAGAATAAACAAAACAATGATAACTAATAATATGTATTCACATAAATACAAAGTATCAAATCAAAAACAATAAATGTAAAATTTCATATTGCAAAATAAGCAGTGATTATCCGACACAAAGAAAACCAATATTCCCAGCATGCAATACAAACCGAATCAAAAAGCGCTTAATTTAAGCTGACCAATTAAATGAGTAGTAAATTGTTTAGGCAACGTAGATTAAAAAAGAGGGGAAGTAGCTAAGCTACTGCCATGACTCACAACAATGCCGAAAGGAAAGGAGATATCTGAGGATACGAGGAGGAAAGTATTGACTTTTCGCCATCTTGAAGAAAGCTATAAGGCTATCTCAAAATGATTTCAGCTCCATCCATCCATCCAATCTAAGGCAAATAATTTACAATTGGAGGTCATTCAATACGACCGCAATTCTTCTTAGAAGTGGACGCCCATCAAAAAGAAACAATCGAAAAATAATAAACGATGTAAGGGCCACCTGACACATTAACTCTAGAGAGTTAGCGACCACTTTGGCAACATCTGGAATACATGTACATTTGTACATGTGCCTATAATCACTTTGTTACTTAGCAGGTTGCGTAAGAATTATACTTTATTAAGATTTTGACTCGAGTGAAATTAGCAACTATGATGTCGATTTAAAACATTATGACTCAGATACAGACTGTTGAATAGAAAGAAAGAAAAACCCAACAAAAACAAGGTACTAAAAATATACATTGGTCGCTATCGTTGCACTTTTGAATTGTAGATGTTATGAATATTCAAATAAATAAATATTTTAGTCCAACCCAATAAAATCACATTGTGGAGGGAAGTAAGAAGTTTGTGATCTGTTATTAACATGCTCTCACGTTTGCTGGTCTTTTAGATACTCTCTGTCTTCCATTGGTACATGAAATATTAGATGTAATTTATGTTGAATAAATACATCTAACCAACTGAAATCTCAAAATATTATATCACATAGAAAGAAAACTTTTATAACTTATTTACATAAAATATCATGACAGAAATCCAATTGAATTAAAAATGTTTATGATATTGGGATGATATTTGAATTCATTAAAAAAGAAAGAATAGAAAAATAACTTTACCTTATCTTTGAGAGGACAAATACAGACTATGTGCCTAGTCTGACAATTTTCTTTTTTGCATTTCACATTTTTGTCTTTACGACTTAAAATTGGCAAGAAGAAATGTCAAACAATGTATCTAGTATTTTTATCATAATTTTCTTTTGCACTGAAGAAATAGATTTTCTATTTATCTGATGCGCCTTTTCAAAACATGTCCTTTTCAGTTTAATTATAATAGACATTTCGCTTAACAGAGGCAAACGGGGATTAACCGCATTCCAAATATCGATTATATTTTTTGCCATTAATTTTAAAATATTGAAGTTTGTTAAATTTGAACAAGTATTTTTTAGAAAATAACTATATTGAATTATTTGTCTAAATGTTGGCGGTTCTGTCTTATTTAATGGAGAAGGTGGCCCTCCAACATTTGTAGAAGAAGCACTACGAGTTTGTTTTTCAACCATTTTTTTTTTTAGAAAACTATCTGAAAAAAATGTATTTGTTGTTATAAAAAATATATTTTTTGTTATAAGAAATAGAACAAATTGAATTATATGTTCAAGAGTGAAATTTAAAGAAATGGAAAATATAGAAAAAGATAAAATATGTACTTACTTACCATATAAATAAAGGCAAATCGCTTATTTGCAAAAAAAAACTTGCGAATGAAAAATAATGTCTTCAAAAAAAAAAAAATATCTATCACAGGGAATATAAAGCTATTTATTTCTTTTTTCTAATAATTAAGTTTGTTAAAATAAAAAAGCAAAAGATTTAATTATTTTTCTGTTTTAAATCAGCTCAAATGAAATTCAAATGTAAACAACAAAACGTGTTGATACGGTAATTTCCGTTTAAAACGAGGCCGAATTTGGTTAATAAACTTTCTTAAATTAAATATTTTTGCAGCATTTTCTTTTTTATTTACTTTTATTTCATCTACCAAGAATTGCATGCTATTGAATGAAATAAAATCTTTTATTAAGCCTATTTTTTTTTTTTACATGTTTTCAAAACTACGATTTAATCTGACCTACTTATTTTTCGGTAACTGAGCGAAATTCAAAACATTCGATTTTGTGTGTATTTAAATGCGATTGCTCAAACAATGGTAAAGTTTTATCGAAAAATATTTGGTACAATTATTCTTTATGTTAATTAGCAACTTTCTCCGTTTGAAACTAGTGTTGGTATAAAAATCGACCTACCCTAATGTACATGTGCCTATAATCACTTTGTTACTTAGCAGGTTGCGTAAGAATTATACTTTATTAAGATTTTGACTCGAGTGAAATTAGCAACTATGATGTCGATTTAAAACATTATGACTCAGATACAGACTGTTGAATAGAAAGAAAGAAAAACCCAACAAAAACAAGGTACTAAAAATATACATTGGTCGCTATCGTTGCACTTTTGAATTGTAGATGTTATGAATATTCAAATAAATAAATATTTTAGTCCAACCCAATAAAATCACATTGTGGAGGGATCTGCTGAGTAAGAAGTTTGTGATCTGTTATTAACATGCTCTCACGTTTGCTTTCTAGACTGCCCTGAGCGCACTGGACCCTAATAATGACGGACGTGTGACCAAGGATGAGTTTGTTACCATGATGGCCAAGCCAAGCAGGCAGTAAGTTAAACTTATCACTTCCTTTATTCTCACTTTAGCACATTTTAAACGTGCAGCTTTCCAATTTAATCATGGACAAGAATTTTAAAAATCCAAAATTCTTAAATAATTTTTCAAAACACTTCTTAACGATTTTTAAAAGCATGCATCTGAATAAACATAGAGTTGATAAGATATTCTTTAGTCGATAAAAACAAATTCAATATTTTATATTCGAAGAGCCACTGCCCACAAAATGCAAAGACCCAATCAAGCGTTCTTCTCCAGTATTCACAAATAACTTGGGACGCTGCACTCAAGCTTAAGCCACTCTGGCCTTCATACCATCCGCTAAAGCTTGTTTTCTATGCTTCAGTACGATGGGTGGAAATTAAACAAGAAACAGGTTTCTCAGGCATTCATGACCTCCTGACCTTACTGTGACATTGTTATGCCTTAAGGAACCAGCATAGAACAAAAACTCCAATAGGGGACGCGATGTCTGGGCATCGAGTCGATATGGAAAAACCCCATAATGATTCTGTTGTGGTCAAGTACCGACTGCAGGCTTACTGAGATTTTTTTTAATCATTTTGGTCAGAATTTATTTTGGGCATAAAAAGGAAATTCTTTCACATAAATGAATTGAATAAAAGAATTCCTAGGTAATAGAAGACAATGTGTCAAAATTAAAAACACTAAATCAAAATAGGCTCCGGTGACAAGTGGAATCCCACAGGGAAGTGTTCTTGGACCTTGTCTTTTTGTTATTTTTATAAATGATCTGCCGGAAATTATCAAATGCTACACACAAATATTTGCAGATGATACAAAAATATATTCCACTATTATTGATCGAAATGATACCGACAAAATCCCAACTGACATTAACAATCTTGTAGATTGGTCTGATAAATGGCAAATGAGATTCAATACATCTAAATGTAAGGTACTTCACGTAGGAAGAAATAATCTAAAACCTGAATACTCTATGAGAAAAAAATTCTCTAATGAAAGAGAAATACTAAAGGATACAGAGTTAGAAAAAGACCTTGGTGTGAATGTGGACCCTGAATTAAAATTTTCAAAACACAGAAATACAAGTAAATAAAGCAAACAAGATATTAGGATTAATACGGAGGTCATATGAATACATGGATAAAGAAATGCGGAAAAATTTGTTCACTGCATTTGTAAGACCTCATTTGGAGTTTGCTAATGTGGTTTGGAGCCCGAGACTCATCAAGGACACAAAACTCATTGAGGGAGTTCAGAGGAGAGCTACTAAATTAGTGAATAATTTAAAATCCCTTTCGTATGAAGAAAGACTTAGGAACATTGACTTACCAAGTCTGGTTTACCGACCTATAAGAGGGGATATGATTGAAGCCTACAAATACACGCATGGTTTTTATTCAACAAACTCTGACCTACTAAACATTGCTCAAAATATCAATACCAGGGGACATAAATTAAAACTCCTTAAAACATTTTGTAAAGCAAACGCAAGAAAAAATTATTTTAGCAACAGAGTAGTGAACACATGGAATAAACTACCATCATCAGTAGTGAATGCCCCATCTCTAAACTCCTTCAAGGTAATGTTGGATAATCTGTGGAATGATGAGAAATATTCTGTGGAATTAAAATGAATGTTTATAAGGAACAGCTGACAGGTCTCAGTAAAAAAGGAAATTTAGATAAAAATCAAAACAGACTTTTTTAGACTTTCTTTGTTGAAAACTACTTCGGTGGCCGGAAGTGGAACCTACTGATTCTAGGGAAGTAGGAAAGAAAAAGGGGTCATACTTAAGAAGTGAAAGTCAGTGATGCTGGGGAACGGAGGTTGGAGTTGATGGATGGATTAGCCCTCTCACAACCACCAAGGGGGGTTAGACTATTGTCCAAAATTGGTAAATCTCAGAATCCCAGTTGAAATGAATAGCTAATATTTCTATGCCAACCGGAACCTACCCCGTTCCGGGTGAAGAGATTATTTAAGCTGGGTATTTTGACAGAGCAGACAGACAGAGGCTGACAGAGCAGTGACACAGAGCCAATGAGTGGTTAGTGAGAATGAAGAGAAAAGGATCGAACAGACCAACTGACTTCAGCCAAGTCCATCAAAGAACTTAGAGAAAAACACTCCTCGCGTAGATTTGATCTTAGTCGAAAACTTGGCCAAGAGCGATATTTTTCAGAACCCATAGTTGTAATTACCCATTAATTAGACGCCCATCACTCCCACAGCTTTGAGTAAGATTGACCTCTGTATTTTCTTTGTTATATTAATGATTTTTGTTGAATTTGAAAAAAAAATGAGTCGCTGTCTTGTTATATAACCATCAAGCCGCCGTTAACCGTGGTGTACCAGCTTCTGCAGCAGATTTCTGGTCGTTTGAGATCAGGCACTTACACTTCAAATGAATAACAAAATGACTTCACTCCTCTGTTTTATTATTACAATTATATAATAATATTAGAATTTATTATTCAGTTTATTTGATAACTTTGAATAATTCATTTTATTTGCTATGGATAATCCATTAATTCCTTTTGGGAGGAATATATTATGCCGATGTATTGAATTGTAACCTTTTTTTTTTCATACGTATTTTTGTTACTTTTCATTTCTTTTTGTAAATGAATATTCTTGTTGAATTAAGTTTTTAATTACTCATATAATTTCTTTATCAATTCTAATCCGTTGTTCAATCATATTTTCGACCTGACATGTTCCTTTTATTCTTTATATCAGTAAACAGAAAGAAATCAAAATGATAACATTTTCTACATGACGTTTTGATTTAAAAAAAAGATGATTACATCAATCCGGTTATTCATGTTTTGTAATCTGTGACATTGTTGCCATGAGTCACATACTTAAGATGTTTTTGTCAAGTCGACCTTCCAAATCAATTTGGCATACAACTTCTTTTTATTATCTCTTTTTTGCCTTTAAAGCAACAAACTTAAAAGTTATAATTTATAATACTAACTCTTCTTGGAATATTCAATCCATAATAACCGAAAATGATATAGTTGAAGCTAAAGTAGTTAATATAGAATGAACATGAAAACCATTTTTGCGGTGTTCTCTGCTAAAAACTTGCAATAAAGATTTTGGCTACTATTGCATTCTCAGTCACCGAAATTTGGATTAAAATTATCATTTTTTTTGTGTCTATTTTACCGTAATACAACAAAAATGGCACACCATACTGAGATTTTTGTTAGCACAATAATTTAAATGCTCAAAGGTAAAGAATAAAGCAATTGTTACCCCCAATTTGCTGGTTAAATTCGATAAATAAGATAAGACTCGACATTAAGCGTACTTTATTTAGGAATTTACAAAAATAGACAAAAATAAAACACTTCATACATACTTATTTTTTTCCCTCTTAAGTATCTATCTATCTCTCCCCCCTCTTTCTCTCTCTCTCTCTCTCTCTCTCTCTCTCTCTCTATATATATATATATATATATATATATATATATATATATATTTGGGAGAATATGTGCTTAATTGGAGTCGTACCTAATTTTGAAAATTAATTATTAATAATGAATTAGGCGGGAATGCCTATTTAAATGTATGGCTAAACAAATCGAGAAAAATCAATCTCTGTATGTACATTTCGGCCTATTAGGCCTCATCAGCAGAGCTATAGATAGGAAGGCCGCCCTGTGCGTGATTTGAAACCGGACTGCCAAGCTAATTCCCGCCTAATTCATTATTAATTAATTAATTTTCAAAATTAGGTACGACTCCAATTAAGCACATATTCTCCCAAAAATTGTCGGCAAAAAAGCCATTCCAAACATACCTTGTTTACAACTTATCATATATATATATATATATATATATATATATATATATATATATATGAGTGTACGGATGCTGTATGGTTATCGGCATAGAAAATGGAATTGGCAAGCCGAGTTTAAATTCCGGCCAGTCTGTTTGCTTTCACCTTTTACTAACGTTTTATCAAAAGTGAATTGTCACTTCTCCCAGCTAAGAATAGAATAATAAGACAGACTGGGTTGTTTAATCTTGTTAAGGCCACCAATGTATGAAACTAACAATTTTGAATTTAACACCTCCTAACAAAACGTTGCCGTAAGGCGTGAGGGCTGAGAAAAAAGACTTAGATGCTATCTATATCTATCTATCTACTAATCTATCAATCTATCGATCTATCGATCTATCTATCAATCTCTCTCTCTCTCTCTCTCTCTCTCTCTCTCTATATATATATATATATATATATATATATATATATATATATATGTGTGTGTGTGTGTGTGTGTGTGTGTGTGTGTGTGTGTGATATAAAGATAAAACAAATGAAACCCCTCTTACCTCGGGCTAGGAAAAGAAATGGTGCCCGAAAGTTAAGTTTCTTTTATAAGAGTACAGACCAGAAGTGAGGGGGTTTGTAGTGTTACATACGCCTATCGCCCGACGCCGTACGGCGTTTCCATCAGAGACACAGAGAGGGTTACAAGACATGCATACGAAAATTTGGCAATGAATAACGATAAAACATGACATTATTTTAACACATAACATTTTATTCGATGTTTAAAGTCCTTAGAATCTAAATGCGGCCGCCGACAGGCTAGAGGTTTTCGGTGTCCTTTTGGTGGAAATTCTCATTCAGAATCGATATATATACAAGGCACATATGAAGGAAGTTACACTTATCTTGTTTGTATACGAGGGGGTCATTTTCCGTGGTTAGGTCATTTTCCGTGGTTAATTGTTGTTCCGGTGGTCATTCCTTTATCCGGCATTTTCATTTTGGTAATTTAGTTTCGGGAGAGATTCTTCGTCTTCCCTTCCCCCACGAGATGTTCACTGGTCGGCCATCTGGCATACACTGTGTCCAAACCTGATAACAGTGACCCCTTGCCCCTTCCTGTAACCTGTATCCATACGTTTTGCCGACGTAGGCAAGCAGCGAGGTAGTATCAGGCGTTCATTTCGTATCTTCCTCTTTTTAGGGTCACTACAGGCATGGGTAAGCAGTTTTTGAGGTCAAGTTCTGTGACTTCCCCCCCTCTCCCAGCGTCATCACGTCTATCAGAATGTTCTAAACGTTCCATGATTTGATGGAACGTAACAGTAGGATGAGGTGGAGTTATAAATGAGCCGAATTTCTTGGCAGTGGGGCGAGCGATGTGATTGCGAGCAGACAGAAAACGACGTGATTGCGAGCAGGCAGAATAATTTGAGTTGAGATTTCACAAGCTATTTCGGCGACGATAGCTTCTGCACAATTGAGAAACATAATTAAGCCTTTTTGTGGGGATGGAGACGTTATTGCGTGGTTGAAAAAGGTTCAGCTGGTTGCTAAGCTACAGAAGATCACTGACGTTGCTACGATGATTCCATTATTTTTGGAGGGTGACGCATTAGCCCTGTACTTGGAGATGAGCGAGCGAGATCAGGAAGACGCTGATCTTATAAGGAACAGGCTAATAAGTGCATTTGCCGAAGGGCCATTCGTGGCGTACGAAAAGCTAAAGAGGGTGAAATGGACCGGCGAGTCAGTAGATGTGTACGCCAATGAGATAAAGTGGCTGGTGGACTTGGCTGGGTACAGGGGGCTTGGTGCGGAACACACAGCGAAACTAGCCTTCATAACTGGGTTTCCTGAAGAAATTGGAAAAAGGCTCCAACAAGTGACAGGAGTCGAGAAGATGGACGTGTGTGACCTCATTCCGACGGCGAAGGTGTTGACGAGCACTCGACCATCGGAGGTCGGAATGGTAGTGGCAGCCCTGCAAGAGAAGGAGGGACGTGATGGCAGACAAGGGCATGTCAAGTGCTTCGATTGTGCTGGAACCACACCTACGAAAGAATTGTCAAGAATACCAAAAGAAAATTAGGTGTTACAAGTGCAACAACACTGGTCACATCGCCAGGAATTGCCAACTCCAGGGAAACGAGCGAAGGGAAGCTTGAGCGTCAGTGGCTATCCTAGCATGCAGATGATGGCGCACCTCAGACAACCGCCCAAAGTGGAGGTGATTATAGAAGGGGAAAGAGTCAGGGCCCTGGTTGACACCGGATGCACTACCACGATGGTGCGAACGCGACTGGTGACTGGATGGGAGTAGCCGAGTTCTGGCATTTGATGGACGATGAGTGAAGTGTCGCGGGATGAGCAGCGTCAACCTTGAACTGGACGGGCAACAGCTGACCCTGAAAGTAATAGTAACTGACCGCCTGGTGCCTGGTGTTGAGGCGATTATAGGGATTGACGAAATCTATCGACTGGGGGTGGGGGTGGGGGGGGTCACTATAGGAGAGAATGGCGTTGTGCGGTTTAAGAGGAACTGTTGCGCAGCAAGTACGACACCGGATGTCATGGTCACCGAAGAGAATACGAGGAATCTGATAAAGGATAAGGACGTCATTGCAGAGTTTGCTAATGGAAAATGCACGGTACAGTGGAAGTGGGTGGCGGAGCCGCCAGTATTGAAGAACAGGGTGAGTCAATATGAGACAAGACTTAAGGAGGCAGAAGAGGCGGCATTCGAAGAGGAGGTCGAGAGGTGGATTGAGGAGGGGATTTTGGCACCGTGGAAGGATGATGTACGAGAAGGTTTGTTGCCGCTGAGGGCGGTGGTCCAACCAACAAAAAATATGGTCAGACCAATTCTAGATTACCGAGAGTTGAATGATCACGTGTCGTGCCACACTGGAGGAGAATACATTGACGTTTGTGGGGAGACCCTGCGAAGGTGGCGACAAAAGACCGGAGCATCCACAATTGTGGATTTGAAATCCGCTTACTTACAGATCCATGTTGCCGCACACTTGAGAAGATATCAGCTAGTGAGCTACAAAGGAAAAACATACTGTCTCACCAGATTGGGTTTTGGTCTGAGCGTTGCCCCCAAAATCATGACGGCAATATTAAAAGCGGTTCTGAAGGATGAAATGATGGTGGGAGAAGCCACCGACGCGTACATCGATGACATTTTGGTGGATGAGACGGTACTGTCAGCGGAAAGAGTCGTGGGGCAGTTCAAAAAGTTTGGCCTAACAGCGAAAAACCCAGAAATGTTAGATGGTGGTACAGCACTGGGGCTCCGTTTGGAACGAGATGGCGCTGGAGATTTGACATTTAGGAGCGGGAATACTGTGCCAGAAATTGACGACGAGATGAATAGGCGGCAGCTATTTTCCCTTTGTGGGTAATTAGTCGGACATTACCCTGTCGCAGGATGGCTACGTACGACCTGCAGCTACATAAAAAGAATGGCAGAAGGAGTGACCTGTCAAGACAAGGCGGGTGAGAAGACAGTTTCCGTGATACGAGATGTGGTTGAAGAAGTGAAAAAGGAGGATCCGGTGTGAGGAAAGTGGCACGTCCCAAGGACGACGACAGGGGTTGTGTGGTGCAATGCAATTAGTATTGCCACAGGTGTGAGAGTGGAGATTGATGGGAACGTGGTCGAGGACGCAGCCTGGCTGAGGAAGAAAACAGACTTTTCTCACATCAACGTGGCAGAGCTGGATGCGCAATAAAGGGGCTGAACCTGGCCCTGAAATGGGGATTAAAGAAAATAGAGTTGAAAACAGATTCGGCGACCGTGCTGAACTGGACACAGGCCGCCTTTACGGAGCAGCAGCAGATGAGGACGAAGGGTGCTGCTGAAATGATCATCCTGAGGCAAATAGGAATCCGCAATGAGTTCATAGCCGAGTTTGGGTTGACAATAAACGTGACGTTTGTGCCATCAGACAGGAACAAGGCTGACGTATTGACCAGAGTAAGACAAAAGTGGCTGACGATGCTGGAGGGGCCGGTGAGAGTTGCAGGCTGTTGCATATCATACGACGAAGTTAAGGACCTGCATTCTATGCATCACATAAGTGTGGATAAACCTTGTACTTGGCCCGGAAGGTGTCGCACGAAGTGCCAAGTGGAATTGTGCAGCAAGTAGTCAGGTGTGTACGGTGTCAGTCCATTGATCCGTCACCAAGGGTGCACGAGCCAGGAGAATTACAGGTGAAGGAGAATTGGAAACGACTGGCCGTTGACGTCACCCATTATAGAGGAGCGGAATATCTGACTATGGTTGACTGTGAACCTGGGAGATTTGCTCTCTGGAGAAGAATGAAATCAGAAACCGCAGAAGAAATCGTAGGAATACTCAATGGAGTTTTTCTTGAACATGGTCCAGTTGAAGAGGTATTGTCGGACAATGGGACGGCGTTTCGTTCAGAAACATTGCGACGGATGATGGCTTGGTGGAATGTCAGGCAGTACTTCAGAGCAGCCTATAGACCCAGTGGCAACGGCATTGTTGAGCGAAACCACAGGAGCGTTAAAGCGTTGGCAGAGAGGGGGAGATTTCGCCAGAAGAGGCTGTCTTTTGGTACAACATGTCACCCAGGTCAGGACAAACGAAGGAGACAGTGCCGCAAGAATCTGTTTACTGTTATACGAGGTGACATCCGAGAATTGTACCGGTTGAAAGAGAGGGTGGGACGTCGGGTTCCACCCAGATAGGGGATGAGGTCTGGGTGAAACCTCCTAACGTCCGTTGTACGACGCAGTTAGTCCATTTGAAAGAAATTTAGGGTTTGTTGCTAAAGAAGAAGAAAAACAAATTGGACGAGTTAGTCCATTTGAAAGAAATTTAGGGTTTGTTGCTAAAGAAGAAGAAAAACAATTGGAGTTAGTCTATTTGAAAGAAATTTAGGGTTTGTTAGGAAAGAAATTTAGAAAGAAGAAGAAAACAAATTGGACGAGTTAGTCCATTTGAAAGAAATTTAGGGTTTGTTGCTAAAGAAGAAGAAAAACAAATTGGACGAGTTAGTCCATTTGAAAGAAATTTAGGGTTTGTTGCTAAAGAAGAAGAAAAACAAATTGGTGAACAAATTGACGAGTTAGTCCATTTGCTAATTGGACGAGTTAGTCATTTGAAAGAAATTTAGGGTTTGTTGCTAAAAGAAGAAAAACAAATTGGACGAGTTAGTCCATTTGAAAGAATTTAGGGTTTGTTGCTAAAGAAGAAGAAAAACAAATTGGACGAGTTAGTCCATTTGAAAGAAATTTAGGGTTTGTTGCTAAAGAAGAAAAAAACAAATTGGACGAGTTAGTCCATTTGAAAGAAATTTAGGGTTTGTTGCTAAAGAAGAAGAAAAACAAATTGGACGAGTTAGTCCATTTGAAAGAAATTTAGGGTTTGTTGCTAAAGAAGAAGAAAACAAATTGGACGAGTTAGTCCATTTGAAAGAAATTTAGGGTTTGTTGCTAAAGAAGAAGAAAAACAAATTGGACGAGTTAGTCCATTTGAAAGAAATTTAGGGTTTGTTGCTAAAGAAGAAGAAAAACAAATTGGACGAGTTAGTCCATTTGAAAGAAATTTAGGGTTTGTTGCTAAAGAAGAAGAAAAACAAATTGGACGAGTTAGTCCATTTGAAAGAAATTTAGGGTTTGTTGCTAAAGAAGAAGAAAAACAAATTGGACGAGTTAGTCCATTTGAAAGAAATTTAGGGTTTGTTGCTAAAGAAGAAGAAAACAAATTGGACGAGTTAGTCCATTTGAAAGAAATTTAGGGTTTGTTGCTAAAGAAGAAGAAAAACAAATTGGACGAGTTAGTCTATTTGAAAGAAATTTAGGGTTTGTTGCTAAAGAAGAAGAAAAACAAATTGGACGAGTTAGTCCATTTGAAAGAAATTTAGGGTTTGTTGCTAAAGAAGAAGAAAAACAAATTGGACGAGTTAGTCCATTTGAAAGAAATTTAGGGTTTGTTGCTAAAGAAGAAGAAAAACAAATTGGACGAGTTAGTCCATTTGAAAGAAATTTAGGGTTTGTTGCTAAAAGAAGAAAAAAACAAATTGGACGAGTTAGTCCATTTGAAAGAAATTTAGGGTTTGTTGCTAAAGAAGAAGAAAAACAAATTGGACGAGTTAGTCCATTTGAAAGAAATTTAGGGTTTGTTGCTAAAGAAGAAGAATTAGTCCATTTGAAAGAAATTTAGGGTTTGTTGCTAAAGAAGAAGAAAAACAAATTGGACGAGTTAGTCCATTTGAAAGAAATTTAGGGTTTGTTGCTAAAGAAGAAGAAAAACAAATTGGACGAGTTAGTCCATTTGAAAGAAATTTAGGGTTTGTTGCTAAAGAAGAAGAAAAACAAATTGGACGAGTTAGTCCATTTGAAAGAAATTTAGGGTTTGTTGCTAAAGAAGAAGAAAAAAAAAAAGAAGAAGAAAGAAAAATTCTCCTCTGAAGATAATTTCTTGGAAAGGAAAATATTGCATCGAACCCGCAATACTAAGAGAGACAACAGGATAAGAACATTCTAAGAAAGCCCTTTCATTCGAAAATTTTGCAGAGAGCAGAGAAATTCAAGAGATTATCATCCTCTTTTGGCGCCGGATTAGTTCAACACCCATCTCCTCCCTCATAAAGAACTGCTATATTTCGAAGCTTCCCGAGGAAGCGTGTATTTTTATAGGCAATGTTTAGAGAGACAGGCCTAAGAAAGGAATAAGTGATTTTTATTATTCTTTATATTTTTATTTTTACTGTGCAAATCTTTTTGTGTTTCTTTTAACTGTTATTTCTTCTTTGTAAACTTTTTCTTTTTACTTACGTCGGACTCTGGCTAATATGTCGTTAGTTAATTTATTTCAAGGTACTGACCTCAAGGATAAAATCCCGACAATTAACAAATCACAAAATGAATACAATATAGCCAGGTTAATAACCAAGCAGACAGTAAATTAAAATTATCACTTTCTCACATGGCACAAAAAAAATATGCACAGTTCACAAATATTCTCACTTACGCAGATTTCAAACTGCAGCTTTCTAGTTTAATCACGGACAAAAAATTTTAAAAGTCCAAATTTTTGTAAACAATTTTTCAAAATTGTTTCTTAACGATTTTTAGAAGCATGCATCTAAATAAACATTGAGTTGAAAATGAAGATATGCTTTAGTCGATAAAAACAAATTCAATATTTTATATTCGAAAAGCAACTGATTACAAAATGTTATATATCAACGACAAGGGCGTACTTTTCACTGTTAACAGATGGCTTTATCCAGGAACGCTGGAAAACTTGAACACGAAGAAAATAATGAAAATTAGCAAATATAAAAAATATTCTTTATTTTACCCAATCCAGGATGTTTCATGCTATATAATTTCAATTAATTTTAAAGATTATGTGTTATTTATATAATTTAGGTATCCACAAAATGCGCACCGATTTTCACTTTAAAAACGAATTAAAATTAATTAGATCAATTATTCAAGGTCACATTTTTGTTTTAGTCAAAAAGTGGGTCACATAATGAGCATCAGTAAAAAAGCAAAATAATATTACATATGTAATTAATTTTTTTTTGTCGTTTCGTATCGACTTGTTGTTGTTAAGACGTTTTAGACGATATTTTCGTATCGTTGGAGAGCCGTTTCGTTGTTAAATGCTAATTTAGTTATTAAGATTTTCTGTTACTTTAAACAAGCCATGTCCAAAATTAATCAAGGAAGATAATATTTTTTTTAAATTTCATAATTTTAAAAAATCAGAGAATTTTAAAGAATTTTCCCCAATCATTATCAAATTACGTGGTAAAACAAACACGTTATTAAGATTTCAAAATACTTATAACAGTTTCTTCTTAGAAAAAAAGCTTTAAATACACTATGTGCAGAAAAATTACTAACTTGTTGATATTTTATTTAGGTGAAATATCTTTCTTTTGGTTCCAAACACGCAGAAAAACAAAACAAACGCTTCAAAAATTCTTGCGGGTTTTGTTTACAAAAGAATTGACCAGAAAATGCCATGTGATGTATTTTTCTGATGTTAACAGACTGAGATTGATAAAAATAAACAAAAATTTACCAAAAACCAGGGAATTATTCGATTTTAATAACATTTTCAGTGTTGATTTATTAATCAATGAATTCTTTGTTTTAAGTTTCTGAATCGTTTCAATCAAACTGATTCAATGGAAATAAATCGAAATTCTTTAAAATAAATATTACCGTCAATTTGAGCGCAACCATTTATATACCTAATTAATAGATAAAATTCATTTAGAATATAAATCGCATAATCTAAAGTTTTAGATTTCATATTTTTAGATTCTAAAAACAAATAATTATTTAATAACAAGCCTATTGTATTGTTATCTAATAATTATCGGAGAAAACTCAATTGAAAAGTTAGACCCGCGCCCTTTTGAATAGAACACATATCGATGTATAATTTTTTAACTGATAATCTAAAAGAAAAATTATATTTTTTAAAGAACAGAGTAAAAGAAAATCTCTAAAAAAAATTGTTTAGTTTTTTTTTTACATTTAATTTTCAGATTTTCGGTACTTATTTTCGACCAAAATCACTACTTTTCAGACCTTCGGACTTTTGTCTTTTATTTATACTGTGACAAGTTTCACGCCGATATTTTGCACCCCCAAAATAAGGGGCTCAAAATTAAGTGACTTGAAAAAATCAGAAAGTTTTAGAACAAAATAAATAATGCATTATTCAATTAATTCATTGCTAAATCAACACTCAAAATTTCATTAAAATCGCATAGTTCCCTGATTTTTGGTAATTTATTTCAATCAGGGATTGATTTTGTGAAATACGTCTATGGCGTAATTTTTGTTGATACCTAATATTATTGTATGAGGAATATGTATCAATATATACATGTAGCAGGTATTTCCCTTCTAATCAAAGAGTAAACGTGAATTTATAAAAACTACAGAATTATATTCATTTTGTTTCAGGAACAAGATGGATCTGAGAAACGCTTTCCAGAAAATGGATTCTGACAATGATGGTTTTGTGACAAAACAGGAACTGATGCAGGCTATGAGAAACGCCGGCATGGAAGTTGAATCTATGAACTTCCAAAGTGCTATCACCGAAGTCGACAAAGACCGCGACGGTCGGATTAGTTATGACGAATTCATGATGTACATGTAGATGGAAGCAGCAGCATTTATTGAAAAAGCAGAGGAAACAAAAGTCAATCCATTTGTAGAGCGAAATAGACTTTTGTAGAAAATATTTTTGATAGAAAAATCTAAACCGCTTCAAAATATGACATTGTTCGTTTTAACGACGTTCCGCTTCAGTGGTTTTTCTCCCTTTCTCTGCTATCACCAACCTGTTTCCTGTATTCTTTTGATTTAGTTTTTATCTTTCGAAATAATCCTTAATATCATTTTTTTTAGACAAAAAGATCACATTAATTTTTTTTTCAAAAACCAAAATACATGGTTGGCATCTTTATTTATCTATTGTTATAATTTATTTGTATTTCAGCATAATAAATGAGTTTTTATGAATTTTATCAGAATTTTTCGAGTTTTCTTTACCTGTTGGTCCCATAAGATTAATTCTATTAAGTTCAACCCCAACACAGAAGGCAAAACAATCTATGGTAATTGTTTGATGAAGAGTAACGAGACAACAGTTAATCTTGATGTTATAGACAAGTGTGTGGTTGTCATCCGACAAAGAAAGTAAATGTTTTCAGTATATATGTAAATCGTTTCCAGGACTTAGCATAAAAAAAACTCATATCAGGAGTGTTTGATGATCCTGATATCAGGAAACTCATTAATGTTGATGAATTTGTTAATTCAATAAATGACTTGGAATTGCATGCTTGTGTTACATAATTTATGTGGTAGCATACATTGTTGAAAAGACCATGTAATTAGTTTGAAATAGACTCGTTGGAGTTAAAAGCGTAGGTGGGCAGATTTCCGTTGGATGACCCTAGAGAGGCGCGAATCTTGCGCGCCATAAGAAAAACGTAACTAGTTAGATTTAGTTTTCAACCTGACTTTGAGCAGAGAGGATGCCTATCTCTCTGCTGGGGTTGTTGACTCCCCGCGCGGATGAATGAGTTAAATAAATCTCGTGAGTTGATTAATTGCATGACTAAAAACTAGCCCTTAAAAGAAGCCCTTAGAAGAGACTAGACAACATGGCGGCCAGAGAAGAAGAAAAGGAAACAGCCACACAAGATAGGCAGGAAGAAATGAAGTAACAAGTAAGACTCAAGTCAGGTGACATGTACATTTTGAACGTAGAGAGGAAGAGAGAGAGAGAGAGAGAGACAGGATGCATATGTTATGAAAGAAAAAGAGAGAATGAGAATCCACCCACTACCCCCTCGCAGTGATTTTCGATGGAGGGAGAGAGATAAAAGCTAAGAGAACAAGACAGATTTTACCCCCTCTCTCTTTATGCTTACATATAGTAGCGATCAGACCCCCCCCCCGCAATAGAAATTCTTTTTTGATCAACTGGTCAAGTGATTAATTGTTACAATGTACGTTGGCGGCATTCTTGGAATCTGAGAATAATTAAAGGAAACTTTTAAGATTGGAGAATTTTAAGAAAACTTTGCGAGTTTCAGAACATTGAATAATTTTCAGAAAAAGAATGTTTTTAATTCTAATAATTTTATTAATTGAAGAGTAGGATAAAGACAGATTTTAACCTCCCCCCCTCTTCCATTGGCTACAGGCAGCAATGACCGTTGGTGGAAGAGTGAATGTGAGTCACCGCCCACCACAATGGAAATTTTTTTCAGTAACTGGTCATGTCTATAGAATACAATTCTATATTTTTAAATAAATACACGTACACATTTCTCTTTCCAAACTTAAGGAAAAGAGATTAAAAACAAACACACAACACAATCCTTTTTTCCAAGCTTAAGGAAAAGTAATTAAAGCAAACACACGAACACAAATCCCTTTCCAAAGATTTAAGGAAAAGTGATTAAACCAAAGGTTTACACAAAAATCAGAATCGATTGGCTAGGTATTGCTTTCTACTACGTCCGCCCGTTTGCGCCAAAAAGTTAATTACTTTTTGATCCGACTAAAGCATTATAAAAGATGGATAAGAAATCAACAATTAGCCAGAATTCATTTCGCTAGCAGACGAGACAGACTTCACCTCACACTCAAACCGGACATACCCAACGACAAACAAACACAGAGATCTCGTCTCGCTGCCACATAGAACCCGACCAAGAAACAGGTGTTCGAACGAACGATTCCACTGCCTCAACACAATTACTACTACTACCATTATTCTTACCACTTCGTTCTATCTACATCAAGAATCCGTCTCCAGCAGGTCGTGTATACAAATCTGATTCTCATTTCTGTCCACATCTAAACGAACTTTTCCAAACTTAACATACGAACTTTTTACATTTTACATTACACATATCACCTACACTATTCCTTTTGAACATTTACATATTTGTTGAATATTTGCAAATTTATTCTCTGAATAAATTTATTTGCTATTTTATAATTAATTGCATTTTATTACCAATTTATTCTCCGTCATATACACCAGGTCGCCTCTACATGTCACATAAGCGTTGGTCCGCCATCTTAGATTCGAATAATAAAAAAAAAGTTCCTTTTAAAGTAGAAAATATTTTGAGAAAAAAACATTTGAATTTAAAGTGGAAAATAATTTTAAGAAAAAGAAGGTTTTGGCTTAATGATTTTGTTGGGTTGAATTTTAAGAAATATGTGAGTTTAATTGAAGAATAATTTTAAGAAAAAGAAGGTTTTGACTTAGTGATTTTGTTGGATTGAATTTAAGAGAAAAAATTTGGGGATTTATTGTAAATATCTTTAAGAGAAGGAAGGCCTTTGAGTTTGATAGAAATGAATAATTGATTTTGTGCTTTCCATTTTTGCCTGTGAGAAGTAACATAGTTCGGTTTTTGAATTTTTTTCCCGAAAGTTTTGAGATAATTTAAGTTAATCAAGGAGTTGGTCTTAGTAGTAATGGAAATCGATTGTTACATTTGATTAATAATTTGGTGGTATTTTGTTGGATCAGGGTCTGACCTCACGCCTGGCTGTCTGGAGATTTTTTTTCCAATTTGTGTTAGGGATCGGTGTAAACATGGTAAAGAAAGTTGTTTTTTACAGAAAAACTCACCATTCCACAAATAGCGATTCTTAGGAGACACGTCTTATACGTGGGTCACCGCAGTTTCGAGGAGATAGTTTCTGTGTTCCTGGGTTTTTAAGATTCCGATAGGTCGGAATATGTTTTGGGTTTCCGGAATATGTGGAGAAATAGTGACTGCTTGCCCCAGTGTTTTATGAGGAATAATCTTTTGGAGGAATATGTTTTGGGGTTCCGGAAAACGGAATATATGGAGAAATAGCAATTGCTTGCCCCAGTAATTTGTGAGGAAAAATTTTTTGGGGTGGGTGGGTGGTGTTATGATTTTGGGAATGCTTTCCAGGATGTTTCGGTCATAAAGGATATCTCGGGTTCGAACCCGTGCAGCAAGGTCAGTGTATGATTAAATAATGAAGATAGATGAGTGCCCACTTTTGGTGTTGGAGGGTTCCTGAGTAATTTGTAGCCACCGACAATGACCGTATGTGGAAGTCAGTATGTTTAAGCAGGGTAAAATGATTGTCCCTCAAAGTCAGCAAGAGGCACAGAGAAATAGGTAGTACACTTTTTGATAATCATGATAGTGTAATGTTAATAGAGCATAACGGCATTAGTGTGTTGTGGGGTGCATGATGATAGTTGCATAAGAGATAATTAAGACTAGAACGTAGCTAGTAAAATATTTGGTGCGGTGTATTTTGGTTGTCTGTAATTGAAATTGTTATGTATTGTCTTGGGGTCTATGGATGTGATCTTCTTGAATTTTTGTGTATGTCTCCAGTCACTTCCTGTGAAAAAAGTGAATGTTTTTTTTTTGGTCATGTTGAGTCCAGGCGAATGTATTGCTGGAATGACCGGGGGTCACGGGGTTTGTGACCAGGATTTTGGGACCATGAGATGGTCCAGATATGGGTTTTGTTTTTGCGTATAGGAGATTACAGATGGCCCCATTGTGTTTGAAAAAGAATTATTAAAAATCTATTGTTTTGTATGTGCATGTAGAACAACATACCGCGCGGAGAGATAGTATGGTATATAGACAAATTAATGCTTCGCCTTGAAGAAGCGGGTAAAGAGAAATTCATGTCTAGTTATGATAACTAGTCATGAATTAAAAAAATGGGTTAGGATGGAATGTTACATAATTTATGTGGTAGCATAAATTGTTGAAAATACCCTGTAGTTAGTTTGAAATAGGTTCGTTGGAGTTAAAAGCGTAGGCGGGTAGATTTCCGTTGGATGACCCCATTTGACCCCTAAAGAGGCGCAAATCTCGCGTGCCATGAGAAAAACGTAACTAGTTTGGTTTTCAATCTGATGTTGAGCAGAGAGGATGCCTATCTCTCTGCTGGGATTGTTGACTCCCCGCGCGGAAGAAGGGTTAACTAAATCTTGATCAAGAAAATAAAAGTCTTGTGAGTTGATTAATTGCATGACTAAAAACTATCCCCTAGAAGAGACTAGACAACATGGCGGCAAGAGAAGAAGAAAAGGAAACAGCCATACAAGATAGGCAGGAAGAAATGAAGCAACAGGTAAGTCTCTCTACTCTGTATCTCTCTCTCTACTCTGTATCTCTCTCTCTCTCTCTCTCTCTCTCTCTCTCTCTCTCTATCACCCGAGTCTCCTCTCTCGATTATATAACCGACGATGGGGTATATAAGGCTATACAACACTTGGACATCGTCTGTTGACGTGGTGAAAAACTTATTAGGCAATCACCGGTCCGAAAACTACGATGAGTCTATGGAAAAACTGTTAAAAAGTACACAGGACATTGGAGCTAATATGAGTATTGAAGTTCATTTTTTTACATGGCCACCTTGAAAAATGTCCGGATAATTGCGGTGTTGTGAGTGATGAGCAAGGAGAACGATTTTATTAGGATATCAAAAACAATGGAAGAGGACAGTGGGACAAATGAATGATGGCTGACTACTGTTACAGTAGATCAAAAGAGACTTAAATAATATTGAAAAATGACAGACAATCAAGAAAGAAAACATTTTTACCATAATTCTTATGCTCACGAAGGTTTTTATTTCTGCTGTTAGTTTATTTGATGAAAATAATTGTTCTTTGTATATTCAATTGTGTTATTTCTAAAGACTTAGGATTTTATTGTTATTGCAAAAATAGTATTTCTCAATAATCAGACAAATTTTTGTTGGTTTTAGATACGAATTGAGAAGTTTCTACGATTTCACTTTGAGAAATATTGCCATCGGTTAATATCATTTATACAGAAACCCAAAAAACTCTTCTTTAAAAATGAGGCATGTAATGTACAGCAAAGAAAAAGCAAGATTATTTTCAGATTCTGCGCCCTGAAATTAGCTAAAAAAGGTGTTTGGTGTCTCGACACCATTTCAATTCTTTTCTTTTTGTTGACCAAAGTAATAAATCTGCTGTCAGCCAATTAATGGAAAGAAAAAGAGCGCTTTATGTAAGTAAACTGCAGAATAAGCTCTGACTTCTACTATGAATGAATATATAGAGTCCAAATGTATGTTATAACGTGAACTGAGGAAGAGGAAAAATGAGTAGTGTTTAAAATTTTCTTCTGAAATTCAGAGAGATTTTAATAAAAAGGATCTAAAATAGTTCTATGGTCTCGTGCATGAAGTTTTTGTTTCACTAACTTCGTCCGATGCTCCTCTACGATCAAGGGACAATATCATGATTATTTAGGAACCAGAAAAAAATCTTCCAGCGATGGAAACAGCACATCAAAAAATTATTTGATAATTCTTCAATGATTAGTGCTGATGAGGGTTCCTCAATGCGAGACAAAACCTGAGATGAACCAATTGTCAACTTATGCAGAAATTGAAATAGCAATATAACAAATTAACACTGGTAGGGCAACTGGATTAGATGGCTTGCCGGTTGAACTGTTGAAAGTGAAACGTGAAAATGTTAAACATGCTCTGTTTGATCTCATTACTGAGTGCTGGAATAGCTCTCCTTTACGAAATGATTGGATTGATGGTGTTTTAGCATGTTTGTACAAGAGAAAATGAGAAAAAGGAATTTGTAATAACTACCGTGGAATCACTCTTTTGGGGACAGTTAGGAAGGTTGTCTCAAGAGTATTGCTGAATTTATTGCTTTAGAACATCTGTCCTGTATTTATTCCAGAATCACAAAGTGGTTTTAGGTCTGGCAGTGGAACAAACGACATGATCTTTTCGGCCAGGCAATAAAATAAGTGTATTGAGCAACACCGCACCCCCCCCCATTGTATCAGGTTTATGTTGATTTGAAAAAAAGATTTTAGATGCACTTTGGACGATACTGAGAAAAGTAGGGTGCCCACCAATATTTGTGAATATACTCAAGCGGTTGCACAAAGGTATGAAAGCTAGAGTTGTCATGAGTGGTAGATTGTCGGTAGTTAAGCAGGAAAATATTTTGACCCCTACACTATTCTCGATATTCTTCTCTATACGCGTTCAAGCATTGTGAGTAGGATGATCTTTTTGAATTTAAAACCATGGGAAGGATTTTCGACTTGTGAATATTCAACTTCAAGTCGAAGACATTTTACACACTGATTAGAAAGTTTCTTTACACCGACGCCAACGACGTTCACTTTCTGGCTTATACTGAGGATGATATGCAAAATATTTTGGATCTATTTGCAACCTCGAGCAGTGCATTTGGATTAAAAATAAGTTTGACGAAAACGAAGGAAATGTTTACCCTCGTAACAAGTGAGCCGTATATTAAGCCAATTATAGCCGTTCATGGTACTAGTTTTGTTGTTGTTGAAGGTTTTACTTACTTGGGAAATACATTGCATTTAGAATGCATCTGTGGCAAATGAAAGGCTTTAAAAATAGGTATGGACAAATGGTAACATTACCCATAGTTTATAGGTCTTGCGTGTTGAATGTTCTGTTATACTCTTCAGAAACATGGACATTGCTTTGTATACATCTGAAAAGTCTTGAGTACTTCCTTCATAAATGTTTCTAAGACGCATTCTAAACACCAAATGGAAACACCAAAACACTTGAAACAGAAGTCCTGACAAAGGCAGGACCCACAAGAATTGACTCATCATAACGACCCAAATACGATGGGCAGGTCATGTTGTGCGTATGTGTGATGTTAAAATTCCGAAGCAACTCCTTAGTTCAGCAACGGTTAGTTGCATGATGGAAAAAGGCCATAGCATAAGCCTTGGAAAAGGTATAAGGATTGACTAAAAATCAACCTTATAAAGATAAAAATAGATCCTGGTAACTAAGAAAGGCTGGAATTGAAGTGGGCTAAAAGAAGAATCCATGTGGATGATGGCTGTAGCAGTTTTGAGAGTGAAAGAATTGAGCATGAAAACTTCAAGCGTCAACTTCAAAATGAATTCACCTGCCATATTTATGAGAACACGAAGGATTGTGGTTGAATTCTGCTTTCTAAGGCTGGATATGTCAATCATCAGGGACAATTCATGCACATTCCACGAACAATCAATGTGACTGGCAAAATTTGTAATAAAGTTTGTAAATCGACTTCTGGTAATAAGAAACAATATGGTGGTGCACAATCATCAAATTTCAATATCAAATCCAATCGATCCAGTGGACGTTCTTCCTGTGTCATATTTATTTCAGACTTTGTGAATCTGCAGCGGGATTGATGAGTCACTTGGGGGATCATGAGAGGAGGTGGTGCTCGTGGTGAGATTGTAGGATTTTGACGAATGGCTGTGATCAGTAAAGATTATGCGCTTACCATATATATATATATATATATATATATATATATATATATATATATATATATATATATATATATATAAGAACAGTATTTAGAAGGATATTTTGATTTACACGATGCTACAGCGTCTCGGATTTATTCATCAAACCATCATCGGGGCCATCATCTATATAGAAAGAAAATTTTGACAAATAGAAGTCTTTATTTTTGTCAATATTAGTTCCTCGAATAGGAAAAAAGAGATTAATTCCTAGTTATCTGATATATATATATATATATATATATATATATATATATATATATATATATATATATATATTCTGCATTGTGAATTACACATAAGTTCTTGAAATACAACATAGAAGTCACGACAGGAGTTATATATATATATATATATATATATTATATATATATATGTGTGTGTGTGTGTGTGTGTGTTTATGAGGATGTGTGCATGTGTATATATATATATATATATATATATATATATATAGAGAGAGAGAGAGAGAGAGAGATAGATGTATGTGCGTGTATGGGTGTATATATGTGGGTACAAATGTCTGTGTATATATAGGGTATGTGCATGTTTATGGGGATGGAAAGAGTATGTATATATATATGTGTGTGTGTACACGTGTGCGTATGGGTATATATATGTATGTATGTGTGTCTGTATATGTGTACGGGGGTGTGAATGTGTAAGTGAGCATGTATATATGAATGTATGGAGACATATATAAGTGATGTGCACGTGGGTATGTGTGTATATATGTATGCATATATGTATGTATATGGATATGGATATGTGTACATTATGTATAGGTGTGTGAGTGTATATATGTGTAGGTCTATGTATGTATGTGTGTATAGATATATAGATAATTGCAATAGGTGTAGGCAGGCGAATATATGGATATATACATATGGATGAGCATGTGTGTATACATATGTATATGTGTACATGCAGGTACTTGATCTGCATGTTTATGTGCGTATGATATGTGCATGTGTGTATGTGTACTTGTTGGAAATAAAAATGGGACTTGCGAAGATTCCAACAGTAGATTTATAAGCGGCCATCTGTGTAAATATATACAGATATACATAGGGATGCGGCTGGCAGACGATAGCACACTGACTCTCAAATGAAATACACAAGACTTAAATAAATAATAAATAAACAACTAGATATTAATTACAGGGACCCCTGGAAACAATAAAAAATCAGCAGGAAAAATAAGGAATTACCATTAAATTGTAAAATCTTCAAAAGAATATTTATAGAGACAAGGAAAGTCAAGGGCCAATAGACCCCACCCCCAAAGAAATTTAAACCCCCATAGCAAACAAATGTTAAAAAAGCTGTGGAATTTTTGCTCGGATTCGGTTTTGAGTTCATCTGTGTTTGTTGAGTTTTTTATTTTTATTTTTGTTTTTGCTTTTTTTATTTTTTTATTTTTTATTTTTTTAATAATTTTTATCTTTTATTTTTTATTATTTATTTTTTATTTTTTTCATGTACGCCTTTATAACTAATTTGTTATTCTCCAAATCCAGCTAAATTTGTGAATCAGCCAACGGAATGTATTCCCCTATATAAAACATACCTCATCCCTAGCCCAAACTCCCTTATCTCATACAAATATCCTCCCAAATTAAGACACCCGCTCCCAAATTGATAGATTTAAAAACGCTGTTATTTGGGAAATTCTCAGTAAGATCCATGTTTTTGCCATTACCTGATTATGCTGCAGTAATACGGTTGAAATAAGTTATTGTAATGAAGCAAATATATATATATATATATATATATATATATATATATCAGACTTGTATGTTGTCTTTCCAGAACCTATGTGTAATTCAAAATATGAGAGTTGCAAAGACTAAAACGGCGAAGCCAATATATAAATAAATAAGATAAATCAATCAATAAATAAAAAAGGATATGAAATAATATAAAATAAACAATAAAATGGAATATTTTTCACAAAACTATTGCTTTTCATAAGGTTCCTAGAAATTACGTTAGGATAGTGTTTTCAATTATAATTATAGATTATAAATGTCTACCTTTATGTAAATAACACAATTTCTTGTTGGCTGTTTTACTAAATAACTCTATGTTCTATCCAAAATTGCAAAATACACAGTAAAATTTTACACAAGTTCAACAAAATATAAAACCTCTCAATAAGACAGTGAATATTGTAAAAGGAAGATGGAAATATCAAGATTTTGAATAATAAGTTATATCGTTATCACTATTATCTTCAATATAATGAATGACAATGTGTTTCCAAATGCACATGTTGACAGTTGAAAAATATTTTTCCTCCAGATTACAAACAGGGAATTAATCTGGTAAAATATTGAAATAGATTTATACCAAGGAATGTATCAACTGACATCGCGTAGTCTAAACTGATATGATAATGTTCTACTATTTAGATAGATTATGTTAGCAACCTCCATCCAAACTGAAGTTCCTAAAACATGCTTTATTCAGTATCGAAACGTTGTTTGGTAAAATTGCAATTAAATATCAAAGGAATTTCAGGGAACTTTTGGTCTACCTTCACATTCCTGGTATCAAAACTGTAAAGAGCACCCCCCGGCAAACCTCTAAAGCGAACTCGATGCATAAGAAAAATAGTTTTGTCTTGTTTTTGCAATTTTAAATTCACGAATTTCAAACTATATCTGATATGTTTAAGTCAGTTCAAAAGCGTCAGGTAGCTACGAACATAATTTAGCGAACAGTAAATGGAAAACAATCTAATGTAATGTTACATGGCATACGCCAAATTTTACAATTCTCATTCATTTTTCAAAAGTATTGGAAAAGAAAAGGCAGAACGTGTCCATAGTACTAGGCTTAATCACAGTAATTTGGAGACAGTTATCTCTTTAAGATTGCCAATACCGTTCGTGTTCAAGCCTCTTGCAGGTCGGTGATATCCCATCAAGTTGATGAGTGCCATCACTGAGTAGTTTAAAGTGACATATTGAGGTGGTGGCTTAGGAGAGGTCTTACACGTTTTCAAATATCCAAGGTGTGGTTAGCTGAGAATTTTTACATCCTTATCTCTCTTAGTATGAATCACTAAGTCAAGATGAACACCAATTAGCAACGCTACAATGCCAAAGCCAATTTGCCCGAAATTGAATTGATTCCGAGATGTGTGAAAATCTTTTAGGAAGGAGAGAAAGGTTAATTAGAGTTACTGCCCTTAGATTGGCTCCTTTTTACCGACAGGGAGCAGTTGTTGCCCTTTTTGGTCGACCGAACTACTGCTGCTTCCTTTGCCCATGGGAGTAGTAGTAGCAGGCGATGGTTATTTAAACCCGGTTTTGGCGCGAATCTGGCCTTTTTTTTGGAAGATTTCGTGAGATGTAGCAGCAGCTGGGAGAAGGTTGCGAGGATGGTTGGCCCAAGATGGCGGTTTTTTTCCCTCGACACTATGTCCATGTTCGACTTTCCCTGGAACCTGTCTTCGTCAAGGGATGGTGAAGTTTCTATGAAAGAAATTTCCTTTGTCGAAGACAGTTGGTATTCCTTTTTTATTGTTGTAACCGAGGTACTAGCATTCAGCTTGATTCGAAGAATTATCTAAGGTTGACAATTCTCGCTTGCCGGCGAAGACACATGGTTGCAGGAAGAAATCATTGGGACAAAACAGTCCTAAAGAAGAATTTCAACCCTTGAAGTATTTCTACTAAAGACTTTTTGGTATTTCCTCCTTTCGGCAGCATAGCTGTAAAAGACTCTTGTTTTCAAAGAACTATTTCTCATAAAAGAACTGTTTAAAAGAACTGTTTCTCATCTTCATGAGAATTTTCTACTTCTAAAGAACTTTCCATTAGTAGTTTTTGAAACTACAAAGTTTTGTGACCTGGTACGGTGACTGGTCAGACTTGAAAAAGAAAAAAAAAAGGAATAAGTGATTTTATATTTTTTTGCATATTGTAATTTGTATTTTATTGAGTGTAATTTTTGTGTGTATGTTTTGTAAATTATTTTTTGTTTCATAGAAGTTTCTCGGACTTCATGCAAGCGGACTATACTTGCAAGCTAAATAAATCTTTTTTCTGTGTTTACAACATCTATTTTATTCTTATTTTCCTAATACCCACGGAATTTTACCTCGAACTCGTCTCTTCGAGATAAAAAGTTTATTTAATAAAACCACCCACAGTCTGTTCCACCAAGGCAGCCTAGGACACAACTGCATCTTTCGGAATTTTACCTCGAACTTGGTGGAACAGACTGTGGGTGGTTTTATTAGATGAACTTTTTATGTCTTTCTAAGTTGGCACATATCTATGATTTCTAATTATTTTTTTTATTGTGTATCTTTATATAATAATTCTTTTTCAATTACCTGATGTCCCTTGTATTTCTGTATTTAGCCATGTTATGTTACACATATTTATGAACATAGTAATAAACCAAAACTCAACCCAATCTTATAAATTGACTAAAAATGTTAAAAGATATACTGACCTCATTAAAATGAAGATATTATGAAACAAAGTTTTAAAAATAATAAACTACGTTAATTGTACTAAGAGATAGTTTGTTTACATTTAAAGATAGAGCTACGTTTTCACTCAGGATTTTTCGCAATGGTTTACAATTACAAATCTTACACATCAATATAAACCTTTCAAGAAGAGAATAATTATGATGGGAATAGAACTGTGTATAAAATATTAAATTTTACTTATCAAATTTTTAATAAAGAAACAGATCTCGTTCTAAAGTTAAGAGTAAATTCACACCTGTAACATTAATATATTTATCTGCAGAGTCATTCGTAACTAATAACGAATGATGAAAAAAGTTGATATAACGAAGAGGCCACGTTAAAGCCATTATTTTATTGTTACTGTTTAAATCAGCAATACTTTTGAACAACTATAAAAGGACTGCCACTATCAAAGACCATATATATATATATATATATATATATATATATATATATATATATATATATATGTGTGTGTGTGTGTGTGTGTGTACTATGCTGAAGGATCACGACAAAACGGTAATTACTTAATATCTTTTTATCTTTTTTGCATGAATAACAAACTCTTTATGAAATGCAAATAGCCTCGTTCAAGATTTTTGTTTATATAAATATGATTTTAAAGCCAAAGACATACATCTCGATAATAGAGCATACTGCCGTTATTCAAAAGGATTCCATATCAATTGTCGAATAGAAAGAGTTGGAAAGAATTGCCAAAGGTTTACTCGATGAGATTTGATTTCAAACTAATGTAGGAATATTTGCTACTAACGATCGGACATGTAATTGTAAAATTGACATATAAAGATAAAGCATTTTCATCTAGTTTAGTAGAGATTCACACAAAATAAGTGAATGGGTAATAAACTATCAGACAAATAGACCTGCGTCCAAATGACTGAGGAAAACAATGAGCAAAATAGAAGCAATTAAAAAAAGAAGTTGCAAGTGACATGTAATCAACAAAAACTACCTAAATTGGCCATAGTTCTTTATCTGTAAAATAATAAACGATTCTACTCATGAGCAAAAAAATCTCCGATAAGAAAACGATTGTTTTCTATTAAAGTATATCTAAATTAAGATAAATTATAGAGTCAATCTGTACAGCTTCTCGTGTGGTTAACAGTGGTGGTAACAGTGTAGAAAATAGAATCGGCAAGCCAAGTTCAAATTCCGACAAAATCTATTTGCGTCAACTTCAGACTAATAATCGTGAAAATCAAAATAGCCTTTCTTTCTCTGAATCATTTTAATCTCTTCATTCATGAAAGTTTTCCTCATTACTTCTTTGCAAAAAAAAAACAAACAAAAAACAAGGTAATTTACTCGTCATTGAGGATTATGATGATGACGGCTTCTGTTATTAAAAACCCGAAATATTGAATTGTTACACCAAATTGTTACCCCGAAATATTGAATTGTTACGCCAAACTCTGAAGGTCACAAATTCTCCCATTTGGTGTAACAGTTATCATCGTAGGAAATGGATTCGAGTTCAAATCCTGGACGAGGGTGTTTGCATTTAACATCACGCTAATGTACTTTGGAAAAGCATAAATTCTTCCCCCCCTTTTTTTTCTCTCAGTAGGGCAATCTGGGCTTTTTAGCTTTGGTAATGAAATGGGAGAAACAAATGGAGAGAATGAAAAAGGGTAAATAAATGAGATAAACAACAAGGGTTAAAACAAGAACAGTCGGAAAGGTCATTCGTTGACAGAAAGTATTGTAGTGGCATATTCTTTCTGGCTTAAAACCTACTTGATCTTGAAAGCACATAATAATTAGGGACGATGTAGCAGTTCCTCTAAGATTTTGAAGGATATAGTAACAGTTCTAATACCCAGCAGCATTGTTCCTTAAACGTTACTGAATAACTAGAAAAAACGTTAAGCACACACACACACACACACACACACACACACACACATATATATATATATATATATATATGATCCTATATTATCAATATATAACAAGTTAGTCGATGGAAGCTCCAAGAATTCTATGATAACTTTTAAAAGAGAGATTTATATTACTTTCTATTACAGTAAAATTCATTAAATCGATTATTTGTATAAATTGAACCTTGCAATTATTTACCCTTATTAACTATGAGAGAGAGAGAGAGAGAGAGAGAGAGAGAGAGAGAGAGAGAGAGAGAGAGAGAGAGAGAGAGAGAGAGATGTGACCTGATTCAGGTTTGGAAATTAGAAAAAGAAAGAAAAAACGGAAATACTTAGAAAATATTTTTTGTCGGCGATCAGAATCTAGGGAAAGAAAAAAAAAAGAATAAAAGTGATTTTTCACTGAAACGGTAAAGATCAGCAATAATAGTATATTTAGTGCAAGGCCAGAACAAAGGGTTTTTCTCCATTCAGAAAAGATAAATAGCGAAGGTAGATAGGAGACCTATCCTTTTGTGTAGACGTGCTAAAGGCGTCTGGGTGTCTGGCTGACCCGTCAAAAGAATGAAAAGATTTTCGTAGATAAAGGTCAAGCGTAGTTTCTCCGGTAAGCTCTTTTGTTTGAAGTGGCCGGAAGAGATGGCACTTAGATTGTGATGCGGAAGTAAATTTGATTGGCTGATTAGGACAAAAGGAGAGGCGGCGCCCTTGATAAAATGGAAGGTACAGAGAAGGTTACTAATATCTTCACGCTGACCGGAAATAAGAATTTCCGATTGAAATATTATTTAAACTAAGACGATTATGACGAGAAAATCAGAATGAAGCCGAGCGTGCTTGAGAACGGTAGCTAAGAAAGCTTGAAGTGCGAACGTAAAGATCCTGTAGCCGACAGATAAACTGACTTCAGCCAACATTGCCGCGTAATATTATTCCGACCAGAACACATTGAATTGAGGTCCATCACTCCTCCGTCTTGAGAAGTAATTATTTGTATTCTTGTATTTTTGAATATAAATGTTGTTGATTTTTGAAGAAGAAAAGAGACGTTATTTTTATGTGACCACTAGGCCGCCATTAACCTCGGAAATCAGTTTCTATAGCAGATTTCTAGTCGTTTGAGATCTTAGCACAACGTGGGGCATTCGGCTAGACTTCCAGCAATATAGAGACCTGCAATCATTGGTTGATGCAGAAAATCCGATCTTGACGGCCAATTTCGGAGATTCTGTGAGCCCTTTAGCTCTGTAGCCACCGACGGGTTATATATATAAAGAGAGAGCATTTGAAGCAAATATCAGTAAGAAATTTAAAAACAACGAAGCAAAAACATGGCAACTGTGACGCAAAGGAACAAAGCTTTGAAACAGGAAAGGTTCCAGTCGGCCGACACGGATAGCAGCGTGTAACACTATCGGACTGGTCGAGGGCTTATTGCACGTCCTGCTCATTACCTTCTGTACATTTGCTGCAACTTTTCATCTTACTCAGCTTTTCGTCTTTCACATCTCGTTGGCCATGATCATCTGCTAGCTTAAGTTTAGGACCTCAATTCGTTGTGTCTGTGACAAAGGCGCCCCGGGGGCCCCCACCGAAAAAATGTACAAAACAGTCAACAAAGAGAGAACAAAGACAGGACAAATTCAAAGTCAGGTGAACATTCAAAATGGTCAGAGAGGTACATAGGACATGCATCCAACCATTCTTCCATTATCTCAGTCGAGATGGGAGTGGGCGAAACTCCCCTCCCTGCTCCTTTAAAGTCTTCTGCTAAGGTGGTCTTCTACGGGCTCTCTAAAGGTGATCTCTGTTCAGCTACCAAATTCCAACTGATCTCGTCCGGTCCCAGAACTAACTCACTCTCGACTGGAGCTTTGCTCGGCACTTAATTTCATCCCCAGATGTTTTTGCTTCTCATTCTCTAAAAAACTAAAACACTAACAATAACTAGCACCATAAATAAGCGAAAGTCCACGTAACTAAATGCCTACTCTTGAATAAAATAATTCAAACAACAAATAACAGAAATAAATCATCTCCAGACGTTTGTCTCTGATTCTCTGTCT
>CM042152.1:24722957-24730457 GCA_023376005.1 Doryteuthis pealeii
ATTTATTTAACTGGCTGAGTCTGGCTTCAAGCCGCGACAGGAAGATGATAGTGTGCCAAGTGAGAAAGAGGTACCAGCATTTGAAATATGATTTTTCATTTTGGCCAAATTCCTACAAAGAAGATTAAAGACATGTCGTATAATTTTCTCTCACTAAATACAAATCCATTCGAAAGAGAATTAGAAATGCATCTTTTTGTGTGAAGTATATTTTACTATAGAATATAGATATAATAACATTATAACTCGTAGATACATTAACATAACAAGTATGAATGGGGGAAAGAATAGATATTAGTTTTATCATTTGATAGCTGTCGTTCATACGTGGACGTGAGTTCGAGAAATAATCGAAAAAATACATATAATGTTTTATTTTTGATATCTTCAGAAATGTTTGAGAGAGAGAGAGAGAGAGAGAGAGAAGAGAGAGAGAGAGAGAGAGAGAGAGAGAGAGAAAATGGCTTTAAAAGAAAATGAAAACATACCTCTAAAATGGAGTAATCTCTCTCTCTCCTCTCTTAAATTTTACTTATCAAATTTTTAATAAAGAAACAGATCTCGTTCCTAAAGTGATAACAAGTTAATGAGAGTAAATTCACACCTGTAAACATTAATATATTATCTGCAGAGTCATTCGTAACATAATTAACGAATGATGAAAAAAGTTGATATAACGAAGAGGCCACGTTCAAAAGCCATTAATTTTATTGTATACTGTTTAAATCAGCAATACTTATGAACAACTAAAAAAGGACTGCACTTATCAAAGACCATATATATTATATTTGGTATATTATAGGTTACATATATATATATAAATATATATTATTATATTAATTTTTTTGTGTGGATATTGTGTGTAGTTTGTTGTAATATGCTGAAGGATCACGACAAAACGGTAATTACTTAATATCTCTTTTATCTTTTTTGCATGAATAACAACTCTTTATGAAATGCAATAGCCTCGTTCAAGAATTTTGTTATATAAATATGATTTTTAAAGCAAAGACATACATCTCGATAATAGAGCATACTGCCGTTATTCAAAAGGATTCCATATCAATTGTCGAATAGAAAGAGTTGGGAAAGAATTGCCAAAGTTTATATGATGATTTTGATTTCAAACTAATGTAGGAATATTTGCTACTAACGATCGACATGTAATTGTAAAATTGACATATAAAGATAAAGCATTTTCATCTAGTTTAGTAGAGATTCACACAAAATAAGTGAATGGGTAATAAACTATCAGACAAATAGACCTGCGTCCAAATGACTGAGGAAAACAATGAGCAAAATAGAAGCAATTAAAAAAAGAAGTTGCAAGTGACATGTAATCAACAAAAACTACCTAAATTGGCCATAGTTCTTTATCTGTAAAATAATAAACGATTCTACTCATGAGCAAAAAAATCTCCGATAAGAAAACGATTGTTTTCTATTAAAGTATATCTAAATTAAGATAAATTATAGAGTCAATCTGTACAGCTTCTCGTGTGGTTAACAGTGGTGGTAACAGTGTAGAAAATAGAATCGGCAAGCCAAGTTCAAATTCCGACAAAATCTATTTGCGTCAACTTCAGACTAATAATCGTGAAAATCAAAATAGCCTTTCTTTCTCTGAATCATTTTAATCTCTTCATTCATGAAAGTTTTCCTCATTACTTCTTTGCAAAAAAAAAACAAACAAAAACAAGGTAATTTACTCGTCATTGAGGATTATGATGATGACGGCTTTCTGTTATTAAAAACCCGAAATATTGAATTGTTACACCAAATTGTTACCCCGAAATATTGAATTGTTACGCCAAACTCTGAAGGTCACAAATTCTCCCATTTGGTGTAACAGTTATCATCGTAGGAAATGGATTCGAGTTCAAATCCTGGACGAGGTGTTTTGCATTTAACATCACGCTAATGTACTTTGGAAAAGCATAAATTCTTCCCCCCTTTTTTTTCTCTCAGTAGGGCAATCTGGGCTTTTTAGCTTTGGTAATGAAATGGGAGAAACAAATGGAGAGAATGAAAAAGGGTAAATAAATGAGATAAACAACAAGGGTTAAAACAAGAACAGTCGGAAAGGTCATTCGTTGACAGAAAGTATTGTAGTGGCATATTCTTTCTGGCTTAAAACCTACTTGATCTTGAAAGCACATAATAATTAGGGACGATGTAGCAGTTCCTCTAAGATTTTGAAGGATATAGTAACAGTTCTAATACCCAGCAGCATTGTTCCTTAAACGTTACTGAATAACTAGAAAAAACGTTAAGCACACACACACACACACACACACACACACACACACACATATATATATATATATATATATATATGATCCTATATTATCAATATATAACAAGTTAGTCGATGGAAGCTCCAAGAAATTCTATGATAACTTTTAAAAGAGAGATTTATATTACTTTCTATTACAGTAAAATTCATTAAATCGATTATTTGTATAAATTGAACCTTGCAATTATTTACCCTTATTAACTATGAGAGAGAGAGAGAGAGAGAGAGAGAGAGAGAGAGAGAGAGAGAGAGAGAGAGAGAGAGAGAGAGAGAGAGAGATGTGACCTGATTCAGGTTTGGAAATTAGAAAAAGAAAGAAAAACGGAAATACTTAGAAAATATTTTTTGTCGGCGATCAGAATCTAGGGAAAGAAAAAAAAAAAGAATAAAAGTGATTTTTTTCACTGAAACGGTAAAGATCAGCAATAATAGTATATTTAGTGCAAGGCCAGAACAAAGGGTTTTTCTCCATTCAGAAAAGATAAATAGCGAAGGTAGATAGGAGACCTATCCTTTTGTGTAGACGTGCTAAAGGCGTCTGGGTGTCTGGCTGACCCGTCAAAAGAATGAAAAGATTTTCGTAGATAAAGGTCAAGCGTAGTTTTCTCCGGTAAGCTCTTTTGTTTGAAGTGGCCGGAAGAGATGGCACTTAGATTGTGATGCGGAAGTAAATTTGATTGGCTGATTAGGACAAAAGGAGAGGCGGCGCCCTTGATAAAATGGAAGGTACAGAGAAGGTTACTAATATCTTCACGCTGACCGGAAATAAGAATTTCCGATTGAAATATTATTTAAACTAAGACGATTATGACGAGAAAATCAGAATGAAGCCGAGCGTGCTTGAGAACGGTAGCTAAGAAAGCTTGAAGTGCGAACGTAAAGATCCTGTAGCCGACAGATAAACTGACTTCAGCCAACATTGCCGCGTAATATTATTCCGACCAGAACACATTGAATTGAGGTCCATCACTCCTCCGTCTTGAGAAGTAATTATTTGTATTCTTGTATTTTTGAATATAAATGTTGTTGATTTTTGAAGAAGAAAAAGAGACGTTATTTTTATGTGACCACTAGGCCGCCATTAACCTCGGAAATCAGTTTCTATAGCAGATTTCTAGTCGTTTGAGATCTTAGCACAACGTGGGGCATTCGGCTAGACTTCCAGCAAATATAGAGACCCTGCAATCATTGGTTGATGCAGAAAATCCGATCTTGACGGCCAATTTCGGAGATTCTGTGAGCCCTTTAGCTCTGTAGCCACCGACGGGTTATATATATAAAGAGAGAGCATTTGAAGCAAATATCAGTAAGAAATTTAAAAACAACGAAGCAAAAACATGGCAACTGTGACGCAAAGGAACAAAGCTTTGAAACAGGAAAGGTTCCAGTCGGCCGACACGGATAGCAGCGTGTAACACTATCGGACTGGTCGAGGGCTTATTGCACGTCCTGTTCATTACCTTCTGTACATTTGCTGCAACTTTTCATCTTACTCAGCTTTTCGTCTTTCACATCTCGTTGGCCATGATCATCTGCTAGCTTAAGTTTAGGACCTCAATTCGTTGTGTCTGTGACAAAGGCGCCCCGGGGGCCCCCACCGAAAAAAATGTACAAAACAGTCAACAAAGAGAGAACAAAGACAGGACAAATTCAAAGTCAGGTGAACATTCAAAATGGTCAGAGAGGTACATAGGACATGCATCCAACCATTCTTCCATTATCTCAGTCGAGATGGGAGTGGGCGAAACTCCCCTCCCTGCTCCTTTAAAGTCTTCTGCTAAGGTGGTCTTCTACGGGCTCTCTAAAGGTGATCTCTGTTCAGCTACCAAATTCCAACTGATCTCGTCCGGTCCCCAGAACTAACTCACTCTCGACTGGAGCTTTGCTCGGCACTTAATTTCATCCCCAGATGTTTTTGCTTCTCATTCTCTAAAAAACTAAAACACTAACAATAACTAGCACCATAAATAAGCGAAAGTCCACGTAACTAAATGCCTACTCTTGAATAAAATAATTCAAACAACAAATAAACAGAAATAAATCATCTCCAGACGTTTGTCTCTGATTCTCTGTCTAACCACTACACACACACACACACACACACACACACACACACGCTTGCATGCCTCCAAATGTATTCTGCACCAATGAATATTGTCATAAGCGGGAGATTTCCTACAGGGAGTTGAAAGAAATGGCTAAAGACCTAAATCTGACTGAAGATTAAATTTAGGTATGTGGCTTTGCTACTGAATCTATTCTGTATATCAGTAAATTTATGCGTATGAGTTAACTGCTTGAATGTGTTTTGTCAAAGCAGGTCAATGGGGAAATGCACAGGCGTAGTTAAACATGGTTAATTCTTCTATGTGTTATGATATATAGATATTTATTTAACTGGCTGAGTCTGGCTTCAAGCCGCGACAAGGAAGATGATAGTGTGCCAAGTGAGAAAGAGGTACCAGCATTTGAAATATGATTTTTCATTTTGGCCAAATTCCTACAAAGAAGATTAAAGACCATGTCGTATAATTTTCTCTCACTAAATACAAATCCATTCGAAAGAGAATTAGAAATGCATCTTTTTGTGTGAAGTATATTTTACTATAGAATATAGATATAATAACATTATCACTCGTAGATACATTAACATAACAAGTATAGAATGGGGGAAAGAATAGATATTAGTTTTATCATTTGATAGCTGTCGTTCATACGTGGACGTGAGTTCGAGAAATAATCGAAAAAATACATATAATGTTTTATTTTTGATATCTTCAGAAATGTTTGAGAGAGAGAGAGAGAGAGAGAGAGAGAGAGAGAGAGAGAGAGAGAGAGAGAGAGAGAGAGAGAGAGAGAGAAAATGGCTTTAAAAGAAAAAAATGAAAACATACCTCTAAAATGGAGTAATCTCTCTCTCTCCTCTCTCTCTCTCACTCTCTCTTTCTTTTATATATATATATATATATATATATATATATATATATATATATTATTATTATTATTATTATTATTATTATTATACTAAAGCTGAGCGAATCACCTTTTACACCCTAAAGGCTTTTTTGCTGTTTAGTTTAATGACACGAAAATTATGTTTAGTTATTCCTTAGGTCTATGATTAGATTATGTTTGAAAAAAAATCATTTTCATCCTTCTAATTAGCAGTAATGGGCAATTAAGTCATAAAGTCACCAATCCCTCTCTTGAGTTCTGCATATCAATTTAACCTTCGCTATATATATCTTAACTAAACACTCCCTATAAAAGTGTGAGTTGTTACCATTCCAGAACTGATAATCGCTATCGCCACTTCTTACTACTACAAAAATAAACGGTCTTAAATTTCAAAAAAAAAGGTACAAGTTTTTCATAACTAGAAGGTGAGAATTAATCCAAATTAACTTATTTTGTAATAAAATCCTGATTTGTGATGTTTGCGAATTAAAAGATGTACGAATTAAATGAAAAAAGAAAAAAGAAAAAGAAAAAGAAAACAAAACAAAAATAAACGCAAACCCCTTTTTATGATAACTTACGTTTTTATTTGTCGGAAATGTTGAAAAAATGTGCTTTCTTTTAAAAATGTTATCTTATTTTTTTTACAGTTTATGTTGAGCTAAATGGCTCACTGAGTATCCAAAAATTGCCGTCAAGATCCGATTCTCAATCGGTTTCTCAAGCCATAACCGGGTCACACACACACACATACACACACACTCATATATATATATATATATATATATATATATATATATATATATGTGTGTGTGTGTGTGTGTGAGTGAGTAGAGAAATGTAGACAGACATGGGATGTTTGGCAAAATGGATGTTATTGTAGGTGGTGATGTCGACGTCATGACATTTCGGTGTGTTAGACCATCTTCAGGACGTTGGATTAAGTTTTTGCTTCAATGGTGAACATTTTCACACTTTCTCCACATACTGTTGGGTTAATTTCATCTTATTCTTCCCATATATATATATATATATATATATATATATATATATATATATATATATACAGGCGCGTTATAAATAAATATATATATATATATATATATATATATATATATATATATATGTGTACAGGCGCGTTGTCTTGAAGAAAAGTGGCTAACCAATGGTAACAATTTCTTGGTAACCAATGGTAACAATTGCACCTTAAATGTATTGTACACTATAATGAATAAATAGATACAGCTCTTACACACGTAATCAAACACTTTATTTTCATTTTCCCAATACATAAAAAGACGATATATATATATATATATATATATATATATATATATATATATATATATGGGAAATATTTGGTTGCTTTAGAATTACGAATATTGTGTTCTTAATCTTATTTATTTACCAATATGTCGAAGTACATTCCTGTTTCGCGAAACTTTGTAATCGAGTGACTGTTCATTCGCTTGTCTGTGTTCTTGGGGTCACGTGGTATTCTAGAGGTTAATTGGCTAGTTGTCTTTGATGTTTTTTTTTTGTGTGCTGCCCCTTGTCTGTGGATTCTACGCTCTATTGGAAGAGGCGGGAGTGGAGGTTGGGGGAAAGGAGTGTTTTTTTGTGTGTGTTTTGCTGTGTTTGTTTGTAGTGCTATGTGGGTGGTAGAGATTGGTTAAAATATTTATATGTGTTCAAATTATCTAGATCTGTGTTTAAACCTAGTGCGTATGAATTCAAATGAACTATCCATTTGGTTTCTTTTTGTTTGCACTTTTGAGTTGATGGAATCTATCAGGATTCATATTAAGTAGTCTAAATGTTTCGCTATAGGTGCATATTGAAACCCTTGTTGAATAGTTAGTTTGTGGTTGTTAAATATATGTCTGAAAGCTGTTTTGGTCTCTCCTATGTATCCATTGTCGTTGCATATAGGTGCTAGGGCTTGACGTGACCAGACGATTGATCGGAGGGGGCCTCTCCGACCGCCCGTCTAGCCCAAGATAGGACCAAAGTGGAGTATTGCAAGTCATGAACTGCTCATCCACATGGGTTATATCCTCAAGCATCGCGGGTCACCACCCACGGCTAACAGGTGGCCCCATTGGGAGAGTCTTACCCCTTTATAGAGGTGCAGTCGGTGCATTCTAACTATATATATATATATATATATATATATATATATATATATATATATATACGTGTGTGTGTGTGTGTGTGTGTGTGTGTGTGTGTGTACCGGTAATATC
>CM042152.1:24735457-24752957 GCA_023376005.1 Doryteuthis pealeii
TTATAATCTCCAAAAATAACAACAACAATAAAAGATGGTTTAGAGTGAGCTTTGTGGAATGAAGGTTTAAAGGAATTAAAAGGAATCAGGGTTTAAAGGAATTAAAAGGAATGAAGGTTTAAAGGAATTGCAGATTAGAAAATTGAGTTGTGGTCAGTGAATTTAGGTGGTGGAAAAAAATTCTCATATAAAAAAAAAATGTAGCAGAAAATCTCAGAAAGGGTCAATAATTTTGAAAGGAGTTTCTTTTTTTTTGGGGCAATGAATAAAATTTCATTTTTTTTTTTTTCAGCAATGAACAAAATAATAAGAAATTTCAAAAGAATCATATTTTTTTTATTTCAGCAACCGAAACAAAAAATGAAGATGAAGTTTAAAAATTCCCAGTATTTTTATTGTACGTGTATGTGTAGGATTTGAATTAAATTTTATTTTCATTTTTTATTTTGACAAACATTTTTTAATTTTATCTTTTCATTTAGTTGGAAAAGAAACAAACAAATCATTAGTTAGACAAAAATTTTGCTTATTAAAAAAAAAAACATTACTCTTTATTGGTTTAATTGGTGTATATAATTTCAAAATTTTTTTGGGGGACACTATCTCATTTTGTTTCATATTATGAAAAATTTAATTTCTGGCACTATTTATCCTGATTTCTTTCAAAATTGCAGAGACTTAAACATAGAATTATATTCAATATTATTTTCAATATCCTAGTTGCAAGTTTATTATGCAATGATGGCAATATTAATGTAATTTTAACATTTCTTTGTGCAAATATTACAAACTTTGCTGCTTTGAATTTTCTTCTTTATGTTTAATACTTTTAATACATTATATAAAAATTCCCGAACTATTCATTAAATTACACAGAGTGAATCATGAAAGGAGGTGGTGTAATAACAGATCTGGGTTACTGGTTGAATAGATATGATGTTGCAAAACCCGAAATCTGTAAAGATGCTAGTGTAACATCACTGATGACCTCCTTTAGTGTATTTTGGCGATGTTTAACAACAGTCTGAATATTAAACTAAAGATAAAATTGAGATACAAAATTTGTACTTTATATCTTCCTTTTGCTTTAAATAAAGTAATTATAATGAATTATTTCATTCAAAGGAAAAGGAAAAGATACAGTATCAATTTTGTATCTTAATTTTCATCTTTAGTTTAATATTCAGAAAATATTAAACATAAACAAGAAAAGGCAAAGGAAGAAAGTTTTGAAGTTTTTGGCTATTTGGATTAAAAATGTTCTGCTCCACAAAATTGACACAAATGATATTTTCTTTGCCATTGAATAATTATAAAATTTTATTTATTAAGTTTGATATGACCTAAAATTTTATTCTTAAATCATCAGAAACATTTATAACAAATTTCTCATCACTCTATAGTGAGACCAGATTGTTGGATGGATAAATTGATAAAGCAAAGTATCTTTTCATAATATGAAACAAACTGAAAAATGACCATCTTTTATTACTTTATTAATTTAATCATCTCAAACCAAACAAATCAATCCTGATAAAAAATCGCTCAGTTATGTTATTATGACAGGATGTACTGTGCTTTGTTTAATTTATTTTTTTTTACATTTTTTTTCATAAAAAACATTTTGGCAAAAACATAACAATTATACCTGAGGGATGAAAAACAGTGTTGGTAAAAAAAAAAGAAAAAAATTAATTAAAAAAGAGATATGTTCAAATTATAGATTAGATGGCTCCTCCAGATTTTTGGTTTAATACAAGACAAACAGTCAATATTTTATATACAAAGGGAGAAATTAATAAAGAAAAAAAAAGAAAGAAAAAAATCTTCCATAAAATATCTCATCTTCTTATCTGTACGTGTGGTTATTAGTATGGTCTTTTATGGTAAGCATCTTCTTTATATGAATGTTTACAGGGACATCGTAAAATGGCCTTCTCCACTTGATTTATTAAAGGATTATACAATTTTATTATACAATATAAATCTTATATATATATATATATATATATATATATATATATATATATATATATATATATTATATTATATTATATTATATTATATTATATTATATTATCATCAATATACATTATAACTGAACTCAAGTGTTGAGATTCTGACAGTTTTGTGGCATTATTTTAAACTCGACCCCAAAGCTGCTTAAACTGTTTGAAAAACTTTGGAAATGGAAGGAAATGAAACAATATCTGACTGTACTGTCCAAAAGTTGTTCAAACATTTTTGTCCTTTTGAATAAAATCCAGAAGTGGATGATTATCAACTGTCAATTATGATGCTTTAAAATTTAAAGTTAGAGGAGAACTTGTTCACACAAGCACTTGAAAACATTCAGAAGGGCTAGGATCATCGAAAGATATCATATGTAGAGGATAAAATGAGCTTCAAGAAACATACAGGAGCTCTTGAGTAGTTTCCTCTGAAATTTCAGTCACTTAAAAAATGAGAATATTTTTGATACACCCTAATATATATATATGTATATATATATATATATATATATATATATATATATATATATATATATATATATATATATATATATATATGAAATGGCTGAATAAGAGACAGGAGAGCTAAGAGTTCATTTGTTAAATGTTGAATCACAAATCCAATTTCCTTTCTTAGTTGATTTGTGGAGATTTCTGATTTGATTTCTCAAGATATTGTTAACATTTTCAGCCTTGAAATAAATATTTGATTTGATTTGGTAAAACCAAGTGAAGCGCCATTTTAAATGAGGAACAAAAGCAGACAAAAATTCTTTTGGCACATAATAAAAAATAACTTGTCAAATATTCACAGAATAACTTCCATTATAAGCCTCCCTGGTGTAAGAAGGTTGATAAATTCTACTTTGTAGATTAACAATCAAATTTCTTCAGCAATCAAAGAGAACAAAAACCAATTCTTATGGTTCTTATGAATCTTTAGATTTCTTGAAAAATTGGTATTTATATTAAAAAAAAAGCCCTTAACATTAGGCACATTTATTTATCATATTAATCAGAAAATTATGTTGATTATTTTGTAGCAAACAGTTAATATATAATTTACTAACAGAATTTTATTAGAATTGTTAAGAGTAATTATCATGAAAAAAATTATTCTTTTGTTAAAAATCATTTTCTATTGTTTTCATATTGATTTAAAATTTACACAAAAAAAAAAAAAAAAATTCATTGCTTGTAGATTTTTAAAAAAATTTGATATTTTTTTAATCTATACAACAAGCCGAGGAAAAATCAATAATATTAAAAAATGTATGATAAATCTTTTTAAAAAAAAAGTACAATAAAAGCATAGCAGAAACAACAACAACAATAACAACAACAATAACAGTAATAAAAGTAACAAGAGGTGTGCAAAGGAGATGGTTTTGGAAAATGGAATTGGCAAAGTCAAGTTCTGTTGGTAGCTGTTTGCATTCACTTTGCACTAATGCCCTTTAGAAAGGCATGAAAACATCTCTTCCTCCCAGCTACAAGTAGAATGAAGAACAGCTCTAACCATAATGATGAGCAACCAGTCAGGGAGAAGAACAATTCTGAATTTAAAATTCATTTTGGTAATTCATGCAGTGACACTGGTGCCAAGCTGTATAAGTTTTTGACTTTTTTTGGGGGGATGGGGAAAAGATCTGAGGAGAGATGTGCTGCATAGGCAACTACCAGTGTTTCATATAACTTTGCCCAAGGTTTGTGCCCAGATCCAGGCACACATATCCAAGCCCTCACAAGACGAAAGAATGCCACCATATTTGTGCAAAACCAGATTGGCTTGCATTTCAATCCTTCAAAACTAGAAATCATTAAAAGATAAAGAATTCCCCCTTCAATTTATTATCAGAGTATGAACCAACATGTTAACAAAAAATTATAAATTGCTGGTATAAAATTTATGTTGAAAATAGCAAAGTTGAGTTAACAGAAAAGATAATAAAAGGTAACACCCAACTTTTGTTTATTTATAAACAAAAAAAGAAATGGCCTAATAACCAAAGTCTACTTTATATACAATCTCTGATGAAAACTAGAAAAAATTGTTTAGTTTGGTAAACAAGGGAGATAATTAATAACTTCAGTTTTAAAGGAAAAAAATGGCACAACATGGAGTTTTTTTTTCCAAAAATCCAGACAAGATTTTTTGCATATAGAAAATCAGCTTTATGAATATAAAAAAGAATGTGAGTAAAAAAATTATATATTTTTTTGAATTGATTCAATTATGATGTAAAAGAGGAATGGATACCACCATTATTTTTTGTTGGTTTCTTTTTTGTGTTGTTGATAATATGGTTTACAGTATAGAGAATACATCTCTACTTTACATGGGCAAGAGTAAATATATGAACATACATACATAGACATTTGTTTTGTTTTTGTTGTTTATGTTATTACTGGTGGGCGTATGTTCTAGGAAATTCACATTTTGAATATTTGAATATTTTTTTGTTTTGTTTTGTTTTGGATAATTGTGTTCCAATATTTTATACTAGATTTTATTTTTATTTTTATTTTCATAGCTTTGTATCAAAAATATTTCCATACCAATATATACATATTCTTTATTAAGTATAATTTTACATAGTCATGTAAATGTTTATCAAAAAGATTTTATAAATTAAAACGGGATTATGGCATGCATTTTATTGGTTTAAAATGTTCAGAGATAACAAAGTATGCATGTTGTGGGCAATCCTCCTCAGAACGAACATAATTCATCCTTAGGATTTTGATATATTGGTATGGAAATGTTCAGAAAACAAAGATATAAAATAATTTTTTTTTAAAAAATGCATTTAATATTAAATGTTAAATTGTCTGAGAGACACCTGCCACTCATGAGCTTCGGTTCATGAGTGGTCCCACATTAATAGGGCCTTGTGCCTAACCAGTATACATGGGATACATGATAAATACAGATAATTGTCAGGGAGATAATTATCCTATCACTTTGTGTTTGCTGATTGCCCATTTTGTTTTTTATGTTTTTTTTTTACTTCTATTCATATATTTGAAAAAATTCAGATTCCATTTTTGTTTTGTATATAAAAAACAATTTTTTAAATAGTTATACAGGTAAAATCAGATTCCATTTTTGTTTTATATTTAAAAAACAACAATTTGTTAAAATATTTATACAGTTAATAATGATCAACTTTAGCTTAATCTAACACAGCATCAAACAAAAGATAAGAAAATTATGAAGTACCAATCTTCTTACTGAAGAGAAAATGAATTCTTGAAAACATGGATTTTAGCACTGATTCTTGGAACGAATGCAAAAATGCAACTAGCTTGGCCATATACTAGGCACATACAAACAGAAATTCATGTGTGGATTTTTTAGATTCTATTCTCATTTATTTCATTTGGATTTTTTTCTATATACGCACTAGTTATATAAATTTAATCTAAACATCCAAACGTATTTGATATACTTTATAATTTTATTCTACTAATACTATTATTTATACAAACTTTAATGTACTTTTTATTCCTTTTTAAAAAATTATTATTGGAACTTTCAATTATTATTATTATTATTATTATTATTATTATGATTATTATCACTTTTTGTGAGTTTTTCACACCAGTTATAACTGGTGGTGTTTCACTAGAGTCCGAGTGACAGCAAATCTTGTCCACCTCTCAGGAATCTTCTAAGTATTCTAGCTGATCTCAATAGTGCTCTGATCTGGAGGATTTCAATTCTTCCAGTTTCACAAGTCTCATTTTTATATTCTTTGAGATTGTTCTGGAGCTACAAAGGTCAAAATCTGAAGTATGGAGAAAAAAACCCCATATAAATGAATAGTGATATTCACTGATGTCATATATATATATATATATATATATATATTTAAAGCTTTACTTAATTTGTCTCAAAGCCAGAAGTATGGTGCACCCAATGAGAATCTGACTCATTAATAATGATCTGTTAAATTAACTCACTAACCATTATGCTATGCAATAAGACTCACCATACAATAAGCTTTTGTCTCATAATAATTGTTAGATTATGAGATTTATATGCAATACTAACAATAATTATGAGATAGTGGTGGTATTACAGTTACAAAATATTTAAAAGATATTTAAATTATAAAAAGATAAACTTATCTTATATCAAAGATTTCTGTTACAACAATTTCCATTCGATTATTACTTCTTTGATAATAAACAAAAATTTTGTTTAAGATGTTTTCACAAATTGTTCTTTTTTAAGTTGTCCATGATTGAAATGGTGTGTGTGATCGAACAGATAATCTACCTGACTAAAATCATCTGGTATTTGTTTTTGTTGTTTTTTTTTCAATTTTTTTTGTTGGGAAAAATTTGGTGTGAAATTAAATGAAACAATTTTAGCTTGGATTCCTAAAAAACATCAGGGAAAATCAGATCTGAAAAAATATAGTAAATGTATATATATATATATATATATATATATATATATATAAATATATTTGTATCTATTTAGCTATCTATTTGAATGTGTGTGTATGTGTGTGTGTGTGTGTGCATATATCTTTATATATGTGTGTATTTGTATGCTTATACTTAATAAATATCCATACATAATGTATATGTGTAATTATATATGTAAATATGTAATGCATATGTAGTTGTGATTTAGTGTATATAAATATAGGCATATATCTATATGTGTGCTTGTGTGCACCTACACACACATACACACACAACCACATATACAAATTGGGGCAGTTTAGTATTGTGTAATATTATTGACTTTCCTATTACTTCTGCCCCACCATATATATATATATTTATATATATATATGTGTGTGTGTATGTATGCATGTATGTCTATATATATATTTATATATATATGTGTGTATATATATATATATATATATATATATATATATATATATATATATAAAGATGTTGATAAGCTGAAAAAGAATTTGTGAGAGTGGAGGGATGGGTTGTTTTGTTTTGGTTATTGTTCTTTCTTCTTTGTTTGATTGTTGGAAGTCAAGGTGAGAGGGAAGCATCCACCGCTACATGAAACAGGTGAAGTGCCACACGTCAGACTGGAAGAATTGTAACGATGATCATCATGGAAGTAAATCTCAGATTGCAAAGTGGATCTGTACATGGGCAGCAATGGCAGCAGCAGCACACACAGTGGACATCGACAGGGGAAGGCAAAAAAAATAAAAGAAGAAAAAAGAAGAAAAAAATTTTTATTAGCAAGGGAAAAGAGAGAAACAATATGTGCCCACCCCACCCCTACATAGATATGTATATACAGTACTCCCATCACCTTATTTGTGGTTTAGATTTTCAGAGTTTCAATTACTCTTCCCTTTTACTCAGGAGTACCTGTACTCCTAGAATTCATTCCAGTTAACTCAATAATGTAATAATTCATCAGAGTAAAAATACATTGAAATAAACATTTACTGGATATTCCAAGCAGACTTTTAATGGAATCAAATATTTAAAAAAACAACCTTTATTTGATGATGAAATTATCATCTATTCATTGTTGAACATCTTTTGTGTTTCTTAACAAACAAACATTAAAAAAACAAAAACAACAACAAACAAAACAAAAAAAACAAAAAAAAAACAAAACAAGATACTAGCGAGGTTGTGTTTCTTTAACAGTAAAGAAACCAACCACAAGTCAGGAACATCACATATAGGGGTTAGTCTTGTGACACTAACTGGATGGTTTCAGATATAAAGGTACATTGTGCCAAATTCAAATTTTTTTCCCCCTAGACATTTTTTCGCAGATAGAATTTTCATTTTCTTTCTTCCTCCTATCTATCTTTTGCTCCCAAACACAATCTATGTGTTAAAATGAAATTTATTCTATTTTTGGGATGTACTGGTTTTCTTTCTCTCTAAAACAAAATAGCCATTCTATAAGAACAATCTATTAAGTGATTTTATCACTCAAGCAAAGCTCCTCCCTCTTAATAAACTTTTGAGTCAATAGGATATTCTATAGTTAATTTGGTCTAAAACTGTGTTTGTTCCAGCCTCTTTATTCAGATGGTATGAACATTTTTACCATTTACAAAATAATATTATATTCCCTTGTAGTCTTAGTTACTGCCTCATTCTTGTTATGCAATTGTAATGTGTATTAAAATTTCAGTATACATCTTTGTCACTTTTGCTGTTTCATTCTGTTTACTATTCAACACATTTTTTTGTATTACAGGAATTGTATAAGTAAAACTTGGTTCCAAATGACCCCTTTAAAAGGAACAAATTAAATTTGTTTAAAGAATTGGTTGGGGAATAAACAGTAGGATCTTTAACTATTTCACATGTCATAAAATATATTTGAAAATTTGTTTAATTATGAAGGGTTTTTTTTTTCCACTGGATGTAATTTTTAAAAACTAAATATATTTAATAGCTTAAATTTAGTAACTAAGCTTAAAGGAAAGATATTAACTTTGTGGGATTATCTCCCTTGTTCTGACCAACAAAAATATAATGATGGAATAAATTATTTCTTTATAATTTTGATATTAACAGAAAATAGCACTGGCATTCATTTTGACTTTCTCTGTAATTCTAATAGTCACAGGTTATGAATCCATCCTGTAATCCTAGGTTTCTTCAATTCTCAATTTTGAATTATTTTATAATTTCTTCATCATAACAAATAAGAGATATAACTATAAGTAAGTAAGTAAAGTCGTCGGGGTGGCCTAAACTTAGTATCAGCCAGACAGTCCCCTTTTCACAAGTGCTAGACCAAGGAGATTGTTTTTTAGCATCTGAGGTGGAGCGCCACACCTACCATCAGCTCCTCATTTTACTGCACAGATCCCTGTGCTACTCATACGCTGAGTTGGTGAGGGCCAGCATCGAACCAGGAACCCCAAAGTTCCCAGCCAGACACTCTACCAACTGAGCTAAAGAGACGGCTTAGATATAACTATAAGTAAAGTAAGTAAAGTTGATGGGGCGGCCTAAAGTCGGTATCAGCCAGTCAGCAAGGGAGTAAGCTTAGAAAAGCATGGAAGATTAATGTTTCTTGAATTTCAATAATTTAATAATCTCAAACTGAATTTATTTATAAATTTTGCAAATTTTAAAACATTTAGATAGCATATTGTAATGATAAACACACATGGATCGGCTTAAGAAAGCTTTATTCTACTTAGAATAATGTTACAGTTTACTGAGAGCTTATATACTCTTAGAAACACCAAAGAGTTCCACAAAGAGGAGGAAATAATGAAATAGGGGATGTAACTCTCAATTACGTATTACATATATCTTTATGACCTATTGTTTATTTTGATATATACATAAGTAAACAAATTCCAGAGTTAGATCCATCCCGTCAGCCAGGATAAAAATACACCAACTGCATCCCATCCAATGGGGGGAAGACACACACTTTTTTTATGGTTGGAGTAACCATAAAAAAAGTGTGTGTCTTGGGTAAGGCTCTTGTTTTGAATCTCTGAAGTCACCTCTTCATTATCACTATTCCCAAATTTATTCAAATGCTGGGAGTGTTCGTAACAAATGGATGACTTTACTGCATCCTCACTACTAGAGGCAGTTAAGTGTCAAATCCAAAGATACAGTAAAATGCTGGTTGGTCAGTTGGTTGGATTTTATGCCATGTCAACCCTTGTTAGGTTATTTTATGCCAAAGATGTTTTGTCTTATTCATTCTTGATGGGTACTCAATTTTTTTTAAACGCATGTTTTTTCTATTTGACGTATAGATGGGACCCTAACAGGTACTACCACTGCAGGTCAGAATAGGATACATTTATATTTGAAGTAGTTTTATATATAATTCATACAAGGGCAGATTTGATAAGCAAATCTTTTGACCAGATTTTCTCAGATCAAATTTTTGAGACTGAATTTTAGACTGTCTATCACAGGGAACATTCTCTTTCATTTTGAAGTTTCTTTTTGGCAAAACTTTGTCCCTTTTGATTTGACATTACCCCCCACCCCCACCCCACTGGGAATTAAGTATCCATTGTTTGAGAACCACAGACATATGCTTTACTTACCTCTCCCCCTCCCCGCAATATGTTATATAAGTCAAGGCAAAACAACTTCAAAATATAAATATATATGTAAAAAAATTCTGAATTCAAAAACTGTGTTTGTAAGTTTTTATCATTAGTAAATAGAAAAAAAGATAAATTTAAAAAAAAATGCATTCCAAGGATTTAAAAAAAAAATTGTTGTGAATATTTCAAAGATTAAAAGAGATAAAAAGAAACAAAAGCAAAAATTGAAAAAAACAACATGCAAAGAAAATTTTCATATTTACTGATATTGATAGTTGGTAGAAAATCATAAGAATGGGACACACATTGAGGATCAAATTCACTAAAGAGTAGTAATGTCTGCTCCCCACTATTATCTTTAGAATGAGTACCTAGTATATATATATATGTAAGATTGGCTTAGTCTGGTACAAGATCAGAATTATGGAGCACCCAATATAGTAATAGTCTGGTTGGCTAGCTTGTTAACCATTACCTGATGATGAAACAGTCACACATAAAATGAAAGAAAAAATGCAAAAAAACAGAGGGGTAATTCCATGTCAAATCATCCAGAAAAAAGTAAAATTGTCACCTACCTTTTAGTAGTAGGGAAGCTCTAAAACTCATTTTATAGACAAAAATAGATTACAAAAAGTTGCCATTTTTCACCAACCCCACCAAATTTGGAGAGCTAAAAATCGACATAACTCCGCCAATTTTTGTAATTGGAAGCTTAAATTTTGGCGATTGGCTAACTTTAACATATTTCACACTTGGACAAAATTTCAGAAAAATTGAAGAGGGGGGGGGGTGACATGGCCTGGATGATTTGATATGGAATTAGCCAGCAGGTTATAAACAGAGCAATAAAACAAACAAAGCATAGAAAAAAAATTGATTATTTGTCCAATAATTGTTATATTTTGTGTATGAAATACAAATGTAACAATTATCATGATACACAGATATTTATTTATAGTATACGATACAAAACCTTTTTAGCATTGCACCCCCCCCCATGTGTGTACATTAGTTTATGGACAAAAAATACACAGTAGATCTACATTTATATCCAATGTATTTTTAAGCAGAATTAACAGATATTTTCTTCTAACATATACCTGTTAAAATCAAAAGGGTTAAATATATAATTTCCATTTATAGAAAGTACTGACATCTGGGAAGAAATATCTAATCTTTCTGGTACCTACATACCTATAAAAAGTTGTTATTGTTGATAATAATAATAATAATAATAATAATAATAATAAGAAGAAGAAGAAGAAGAAGAAGAAAACATAAAATAATCATAAGAATGTCAGGTTTGAGAGATGTGATTACACATTTGAATTGTTCAAGAAATTTGAGGAAAGTCTTGAAGAAACCATTAATTCTGCCTTGTAAGGTTTTTCTTCTCTCCCCCCACTCACACCTCTCCTTTTTTCTTTAGACCCATTCTTCCTGTCCACATTCCTCTCCTCTCTCTTTAGACCTATCCAAGTTTGTCAAGGTCACCAGCCTTTAAGACTCATGGGTCGAAACTCACCTAGCAACAAAAAGATAATTTTTAGACCACCTAACACCCACATCATTGAATTAATGGTTTCTTCAAGACTTTCAAATGTTTTCTTATATTAGTTTCATAAACAACTCACTTTTACACTATACTTAATGTCTTGAGTTTTTATTTGCAATATTTTTATTTTATTATTTCATATTCTTTCAACAAAGTTTTTACTTTCTACTACCCAATTCCTTTGCACAGGTAAAAAGGCAGAATAATGATGATAATGATGATGATAATGATGATGATGGGTTTTGTGAGTTCTTTCATCATCGAGACAAACTGTAATAATATTACATTATCACTTAAAAAAATGTTAATTTGTTTCACAATATATAAAGTCCTTATAGATTATTTAAGGCTAAAATTCAATTAATTTGTAAATGTTTGATTGTAATTTTATATATATTCTCAATGGTAGATCTTTTTGATTAGTCCTTTTTTTTCATTAGTCTATAATCATTTGTTCACACACAGTTACATCAATGGATCTACATTTGAAGCCTTAACTTTTATAGGAATAGTATTATTTGGATTATTCGGACTATTGTCCTCATCTTCATTGTTATCTGTACAATGTTTCGGATGATGTGCCCTCTGGCCTTCTTCAGGTATCTTTTGTCAGACTCAGGAACTTTCTTGGACTCGGGAACCTTCTGTTCGAACTCAGGAACCTTCTTGTCATAATTGGGAGCCATCATGGAACTTTGAACTTAACCCTTTATTCAGTACATGGAGGTATCCTGTTCTCATTCTGCTAAATCAAAAAGAAGGTTCCCAAGTCCGAGAAAGTTCCCAAGTCTGACCAGAAATGCCTGAAGAAAGCCGGAGGGCACATCGTCTGAAACGTTGTACAGAAAACAATGAAGATGAGGACACTAGTCCGAATAATCCAAATAATACTAATTATCAAGCCTCATCTAAAAAATTCAGAGAAATTTTATAGGAATGTTCACAATTTTAATAATCTTAAAATCTTAAGTATCATTTTGTATTGAATTAGACTATATTATTTATGCTTTCTTAATGCTCATTCTTGTATAGCAGACTGAAACTCTGTAAGCAATGTGGAGTAAAATCCCATCTCGGCCCCCATCGGGATTAACTTTATTAATTTCATGGTAGCCTGCACAGAATATGGTTTTATGTATTCCAATCCAATAGGAATAATTTTCTAAACAGATCTATTTGACACATAGATAGGACCCTAATAGGGTCAGAGTGGATCTGAGAGTAATGGCAATAAAGGGAGTACTTTACATTGGCCAGAGCTCCAGAAATGGAGTCTCACCACTGGAGGCAATTTAATGTACAGTACCCAGACTGCATCCTTTTTTGAAGGAAGGTCTTACCCTCTACAAAGGATGCAGTCTGGGTGTATTATAAGGCTGAAAAACAAAAAAAAAGTTAATTAAACCAACACAACCCTAACATTTTGAAAATATTATCACTTTTTAAAAAAATGATTCCTCTTCAACCTCTTCACAAACTGTTTTCTTCTTCATCTTCTTATTTTTTTTATATCAACAAGCTCATTAATATAAAAGATAAGAAGATGATGAAGTGAAAATAGATGATATTATTTAGATCCAATGAATTTTTATACACAAAGTATTTTTTTTACATGTGGGACACAAATATCATCACTGTATTATTTTGCTACAAACAATTCAGATTATTCACTGAAGTTAACACTTTAAATTAATTAACAAATTTCATCTTAGAACATGTCCTATTAGATTCTTGGAGACCATATTCAATCTTAGCATTTTCAATTGTTTCTATTTTTATTGTTGACAAATGATAGCAACTGGAAAAAAAAGGAATAAATTAAGAGGCTCCAAGATCAGCTGATCCACTTAGATCAGTCACTTTCACACAGTGAGGTAAACACCAATAAAAATAGTGAGATACTTTTCTAATAGTACCTCACAAGATTTATTGGTTTTACTCTGATTTAACTTTTTGTCGATAATGCTTTAATCCCCCAAATCATACCTGACCCTCAGTTCATCATTTGATGAAGGCTTTTTTAGAGAGACTACTGTTGGTTTTGCAGTATTGATTAAATTATATATATATATATATATATATATATATATATATATATATATATATATAATATTAGTGGTTATTTCCTATAACTCGACCTAAAAAAGGGGAACCACTCTGATTGACTGATCAATAATTTATTTATTTATTGATCTACTAGGAAAAAAGAAAATGGGGGTTAGGGTTAGAGTTTAGGGTTAGTTTAATGGGAAAATAATGGCTAGATTAATTAACAGATAAAATTCATTCAGAGTGGTTCCCCTATTTTTAGGTTGGAGTTATAGGAAATAACCATATTAGTAATAGTAATAGTGGAAAAGAATTAAGGGTCTACCATGGTTTTGATCTCAATGATCTCATCAGGACCCTACCTTATATTTAATTAAGCTGATTTCATTCCTTATTTAAACCATGAGATTGAAACCATAGTTAGACCCTAAACTCTTTTCTACTATTACTATTACCAATATTATTATTGCTCTATGTTTTTTTATGCATTGAGCACTTTTGGATAATTTACTAATGCAACTGCAACAGAAAATTTAAAGTGGCAATTGGATACTATATATATATATATATATATATATATATATATATATGTATTGGTCAGTTGATTGCATAGGTGAGAAACTGACTGTCACCAAGTACTGTTGACTCTTTGTCTATGCTATTCTATCATAGCTAAAACCCTACACATAGTTTGTCTATTCAATCAACTTGAGTTGTACTGTTTTTTTTTAATTTGTAGACCTTCTATCACTGTTTAATGTTTATTATTTTGAATAATGGATGACCCATGAATGTTTCAGCCAGAAAGTATTTTAAAAAACAAAAAAGATGAAGATATCAGTCCTAAAATAATGAACATTTTTTTCATTTCACAATTAAGAAAACATTAAGAAGGTTAAAAAAAAATAGTCCACAATATTATGTTAAGGGAAATCCTTGTAATATCCATTGTCACTGCTTTTTTTGTTAGTTTTCTCCGGCAGGAAAATAATTGTTATGTTCAAAAGCAGAAATGTTAAAATGAAATTTAACAAAAAACTATCAAATCATGCAAATTCAGTTATTTTCAGATTTTTGAATAAATTACCTTGAGTGCTTTTGTCTTTATTTTTCTCATGAATACATAGATCCCATTCTGTAAAAATCAACCATGCAACATGTTTTTTAATTGCTACAGGCAAAACTTTGACTAAGATGGAAACAGAATTTTTCTTATTAATTTCAGACCTGTTTTTTTTCTTCTTCATCTTATTGTTGTTTTTTTTGTTTTTTTCTCAGAGTTTTATTAGGTTGAACTGCTATAACTTTCAAAAATAAGCAAGAAGTTCAAGCCAACAGTCATCAAATCAAGTTATATGAAACAGTAAGAATCTCTCAACAATTAGCACACTTCAATGAATGAATAAATAAATCTCTAAAAATAAAAATAAAAATCTTCTTGCTTATTTTTGAAAGTTATAGCAAGAATTTTTCTGTGTTCACTCTGCAGTGTCACCAAATCTCATAAAAAATGGAGTCAAAATATCATAAAACCCTTCACCCACCACATACCTCTCTTTCTATCTAGTCAGACAGTTTTCATGAGGCAAGGAGCTAAAAATACTTTTGTTCTATTTTTGATTCTCTGGGTAAATTATTGGAGTCAAATATGCAACAGACTAAAAACTTATTAAAAATCTTTTTCCATCTTTGAACTTTATTCTCTATTTCATCTGGTTGCTGCCATTTTTTTTTACTACTTGAAAATTTCTTACCCAAAAGCTTGGTTGAACATTGAGAGATGAAAAATCTTTTATTTATGACTAGCAGCAGCTACCCAGCATCGCCTGGGTAGAGGGGGATTTTTTAAAGTTAGTCCCGCAGATCCATTATTACTGAATCATGAGTTGAAACTTTGTGGGATGCCCCATTTAAATCCCTATATAAAAAATAGACCTCGCATTGATCCATTTACTCTGAAAAGTAGGGGTAACCAAAATTCTGTCACGTGATCAATTTAGGCTATTTTGAATAACCAAAAGTAAATATTTTTTAACTTTGTTTTTTAAAAATCTCTCAGAAAAAAAGTAACGATTATACAGAGTTGTTACAAAGAAAAACAGTTAATTCAAAGATCAAATTATCCGATATGGGAAAATTACTCACCGTTAATAAAAAGATAAATAAAATAATCCGTTTTACATACAAAAGGGTTATTTTTATTTGGAAACAGGGATTGTAACTTTACATATTATCTCTGTTTGACAATTATACATTTAAATGTATGGGTGCCTGTATTCGACATAATTGTTTTCTTGTGCATATTCAATAACCGATTATAAATAGACCTTGTAAAAAAAAAATATTTCCCCTAATACATTTTAGGAAAAAACTATTTCAGATATATTTACATCCAAAGGTAAATAGTTATGGAAAATCGAACTATTAATTGATTTTTCATAGAATTTTTAAAAAATCCTCTTATCGTAATTGATGGTACCTATTTTTCAATCATAATTTTCATTATTTCCGTAAGTTGAAATTTTTTTTACAAAATCATCAGGAGTTTGTTTAATGTTTCTTCTTTCAAATGGACAAAAAATTTTCAAGATAATATCAACCTTTATGCAAGTTTCATTGTATTGAATATAGGTGTGTGTGTGTGTGGGGGGGATAAATTTCACAGGGAAAATCGGACACCAGTACAGTACATAACTATGTAAATTTTAATTTTTAGATAAAAAAGTGCACAGCCATGAAACGTCTGTGAAAAATTAATGCCTCTTTATTTAAAATATCAAATTAAAAAAAAAAAGAATCTGAAAATCTAAACTAATCTTAGAAAGAATTTTATATTTCACCCTAATAATTATGTGAAATATAATAGTAGCTAAATTTGTTTATAAAAAAGGAACTCTAAGAAAAGTGGAGCATTGTCTTAATGCTATTTTATATAGTTGTTTGATTTTTAAATTTATTTGAAAATATGAATAAAATCTTCATTATTTTTGCTTTAAAACCCAGACCTGGTGATATTTAATACATATGTCTTTGTCGTTAATTGTTTTATTTTTGAAGATTCCCCCGGACAAACTAATTGCTAATTCCTTTATATATAGATAGATGAACTTTTCTGACAGAAGACATTTTAGATATCAAATATTTATTTGGAATTTTGATTTTATTGCATTAAAAAATATTTGGAAACATTTTATGTCCAAACTCACTCTTATCACATGAAGAGATAATTCCTTTTTTTTAAAGCAACATCTTGTCCTATATTTTTGTTATGTATAATAAAATTTTTATCATTTAATATTGAAATTCTTATTACCAGACACAGCAAAATGGAAATGACCTTGAAGTGTATATATTATTTCATAAATATTCATCCAACAATTCAACACACATTTTGTAACCAATTATAAGAGAGAGTAAATCTAAAACTTTGGTTGTATTGGAACGACTCTGAATAAAAACAGCAGAGAAGTCAGTCAGCCCAATAATTGGTCAATCTCTGCCATTTGTGGGGATTAAAAACAACAACAATAAAATGAAGAAAAGTAGTCAAAAGTTGATAATGAAAATATTTAATCTGTGAATTCAGGCAAGTTCTTAATCATAAATTTCATAAATAACTGATTAGTTTCTTCATTTTTTTCTTTCACTAATATTGTCACATGACACTTTCAAATTAAGAAATGCATGTTCAAGCCTTATTCAAAGCAACTTTAGTTGTTCTGAATTCCAAGATTTAACAACTGAACAATGAATTGGCTAAAAATGTTTTAATGAAAAAACAGCAAAAAATTCTGATAAAGAAACAATTTTTTGCTATTTGAAAATTTCTA
>CM042152.1:24757957-24847957 GCA_023376005.1 Doryteuthis pealeii
TTTCTGAACTTGGTAAAAGTAAATAAAGAAAGAGAGGGAGAGAGACAGAAGTTTTTTTTTCATAGCTTGGTTAAACCTAATCTTCATCTTTTGATTTAACTATATAAATGAAACATCTAGCAGAAAAGTTATAACTTTTTTTCCTATGATTTTCTCTGGAAAATCAAAACTTAAAAGAAAATCATGTTGTTATGTGTAGTACAAAAAATGACCACCAGAGGGCCATAAGCATTTATTAACAATTAAACCCTTACATTATTAAGTGTTATGCCTGTATTTATTGATTCCATAAATAAGGGAATGGATAAATATAGGGTCAGTTTACAGAACTTAAAATCTTACAAGTAGGGTGGCTTTTCAGCTAGTAATAATTTTGGAAATTATCTTTATATTCTGTTCAGCATGCGGATGAATTATTTTTTACAGAAAAAAAAGTCAAACAACAAAACATTTTCTGAATTTTCAATTTTGTTCCAATTATCCAATGATTCTTTTCAATCAGATTATCCATGTCATCTCTATTGAAATTTTTTAACCTTAGCTCCATTTCAAATTCTTCAACCACTTTACCCTCAGCTCTATTTCATCTGTAATATTTTCCAATCAACTTGTGTTAGCTGATACCAAATACAACTATTAGGGTGATCATCTTCTGCTGAAGAATGATTGCCTTGTAGTATGGAAATAAACAGACATCAAGTCTTCTCAAAGCAAAAATTCTTCCAAGCTGTAACCATATCAGAGCTACTGCATGGTTGAAAATACTTGGACTCTAAAAAGCACTTTGAGAAAAAACTAGATGGGAACTGTACAAGAATGCAGCATGATGCACCCCACATAAGAGCAACTGTACGGCCACCTGCCTCTTATCACACAAACCATTCAAATAATATTTTCAGTCTTTTACCTATTATATTTTTGAATTCATATTTAAAAGTTTGACAAATGAGAATAATGATTGCCCATGGAATAGTTTTATTTACATTATTCTTCATCTTGGTTGTTATTATCAACAACGTTTTGACTGTTGTATCTTCCAGCCTTCTTCAGGTCTTTGATGATGGAAACAAGTCATAAGGACAAATTGACCAGTGATACAATTAACTGAAAATGAGATTATCTCTCAACATAGACAATGGAATGAGAACAATCTACTCCTGTGGATTGAATAAAGAATTCAGTTCAACATTCTCTGAAGATTACCAACCAAGATTAACACCAGAAGGTGTGGGTGCATGGGGGTATAATGGCTGAAAAATTGGGATAATAAAAACCAAGATGAGGATACCAGTCTGAAGAATCATATAAATAAAAAATGTGATAATTGTTTAAAGAAAGCCCAATTGTGATTGGGTGGTGGCATTTATTAGACTTGCCAGATCCTGGATATGAATGAAGCCAAAGCATCTGTTGTGGGCAAGATCAGTATTTTGCCCAATGCAATAAAAGATTCTCCCTCTCTACACTAACAATATTGTCCAAAGGAGGCACAAAAGAACTGATACATCTTGGTGCTATTGCAAGAATTGTTGGAATTGTCAGAATGTAGCTGAAGACAACTGCTTTAGGGACTCCTGCTATTGGCTTTGAATTTACAGTTGTCCTTATTCTAATCTGGCTGTCCATCAAGGCTAGAAAGTTTTCCTGGCTATTTTACCATAGGTGAGAAGAGAAAAGATTTGTTTGCATATTTATAAACCCTTCTGCACTAGTAGGATGTGATACATGGTCAATTTCATAAGCAGAGTTTATCAAGTTTTAATTCAAAGTTTTCCTTCTTGATTGGTTAAAGAGTCTAGTCCATGCTACTATTTATACATAGGTAAAAGAGAACATTTGGATGCATACCTTTCCAAAGGGTATTAGCATGATGTGAAATGCAAACAGCCTCATCCAGGATTTTAACTTGTGTCACTGAGATCATTTCTTCTGACGATAACCATTACACTATGTTACTCCATGAGATGCGTGTATGCTTTTTCAACGGCATTAGTTTGAATTGAACATAAACAGATTCAGCCCGAATTTGAACTTGGCTTACCAGTTTCTTTTTCTGTGCTGATAGTTATTATGTCATGTACACTTCTGGTAACAGAGCGAGAAATTAAGGTAATCTTGAACTTTAAGTGACTAAATACTTACCATAAAATCATGCTTGTGCCTGCCTTATTTGAAATGAAGTTAACTGTTACTAAGAAGACATTTTATATTTTGGAGTAAAAAAATGCATTAAAATGGATTTGAAAACTGGTGTGTTTTCTCTGTGAAAATTATGTTGAATCAAAGATGGCTGCGATTTAAACAATGCTTCTTCTCCAAATTCACAGAAAAAGAACAAGGGACGTAACTCTCATTGCTTCTTCAGTTAATTAATTTTCATTTTTTAAAAATTTTCGGTACTTATTTTCTACCAGGATAGCTCCCTTAACAATTTTAAAAGTTAAGTGACCTGAAAAAAATCAGAAAGTTTTGAAATAAAATAACTGATGCATTATAAAATTCATTTATTGATAAATCAACACAGAAAATTTCATTAAAATCGGATAATACCCTGATTTTTGGTAATTTATTTTTTTTAAATACGGATTTTATGACAACTTTGGCAGTGCCTATATAAAATGAATTAACTGATAAAGCAATGAGAGTGATGTCCCTTGTTCTTTTTCCATGAATTTGGAGAAGAAGCAATTGTAAATAATGGCAGCCATCTTTGATTCAAATATATTTTCACAGAGAAAACACAACGTTTTTCAAATCCATTTTAATGCATTTTTTAACTCCAAAATATCATAAAATGTCTTCTTAGTAACAGTTAACCTCATTTCAAATAATGCGCAAGCACAATTTTATGGTAAGAATTTAGTCACTTAATGTTCAAGATTACCGAAATGCGAACTAACATTGCCAATGGAATTGATAAAGAATTCAAAAGTTACTAAATGTTACAAATGATTAAAGAAAGCCAGAGTGTCAAGCAGGTGAAATATTTTGATAAATAAAGATGAGGAAATTAATCTGAAAGAATCATTGCATTATAATAACTATAACAATTATGCAATATCACTTCAATAGAAAGAGAACACAATTTTTAACCCTTTGAACCCCTTTCACCTTGAGCTCAAAAAATACCCTTGAGCCCTTAACTTCTTGGCTCTCAAATACCTTGTACATTGAGTTCTCTCACCCCTGCAAATGATCATAGAATAGATTCAAACTTTGTTCCCAGGTGCAGATCTTTGTTTAAATTTCTTCCATCATTCCATTAAAAAAGGTTGTAAATGGTTGTTATATCTAGCCTTTTTTATTTGTCATGTTCCTGGGCGTGAAATATTGGGCTTACAGTGTATAGCAAAATAATGCTCAACTTTAGGGCAACTCAAATTTTGGGCTTATGTGGCTATAGTAAAACATTGCTCAGCACAAAATATTGGGCTTAAAGTGTATAGTAAAATATCACTCAGCCTGAAATATCAGGCTTATGGGTTCAAAGGATTAAATATAGCATTGCCATGTAGAAAGCATTCTGAGCAATTCACAGCAAAATAATGAAGCATTTTCAACTCTAAAATTTGCAGTCACTACAATTTAGCCATTATTTTTACAGCACTATTTTGGCTCTTCTAAAATATTTCTTCATCATTTCATAACATGTTTAATCTTTTCTTTCTAAAAGCATTTTTCTTTCTGCCAAACATACAGACATCTACACAAGTGTTGATTGATGAATAATGTCACCAATCTAATTAAACAACTTTTAGACAGAATAATGAAACCATCAACATAAGTAAATACAGATCTCTTTAAAATTACACGTTTATTTTTCAATATTGTCACCGATTATTTTCCTTTTGTTCCAGATGAAAGTTTCTGATTTATTCCTGATTGAATTGCAAACAGCAACATCAACTTCAGCATCAGATGAAAAATATAGAACTTTCAGCATCTCTTTCAGAAGAATCTCAAATGGTGTCAAATTGAAAACTCTACGTAAGATGTGCAGCAAAAGTGAATTTGTTTGTTGATTGTAAAATGGAGAATACCATTAACAAAAATGTTAGACAGAAACTTTTTGCATTGATGGAATAAAAATATGAAAAAATGGTGATTATGTTAAAAAAATTAATTATACAAGAGAAATTGATTGACTTGATTTTGATTCCAGTTTCATTATTCTCATCTCATCTCAAATTTGTTTTATCAAATTGGAGATCTTATTTATCAAATTGGAGATCTTATTTATCAAATTGGAGTTCTTATTTATCAAATTGGAGATCTTATTTATCAACCAACTCTCACACAAATTCTACTATATGTCTGTATCTACACACACTATCAATGGATATACTGTGTTATCTTACACACCGTGTGTTTCTTCTGAATGCTGAGGTATTCAGAAAACATCCAGAAATAAAATGTCTCTTTGAAATAAAAGTTAAACATTTTCCTGCGACCAATTTGGCACTTGGGTTTTGTTGTTTCAGATTGCAAAAGAAATTGCTCATTTCTTTTTTAGGCACCATACACATTCATTTCTTTTTTTTTTTCTTTTTTTGAAATTGTTTTTGGCGAAAATAATCAGATTTTGTTTCCAATCCTCTTTACCACTGCATCTTTGGATTTTCGAATTTTCCTGAATGAAAATAAGTCATTCAGAATATTAAACAGAAATTTAAAGAAGAAGAAAAAAAAAAGAAGAAAAAATGAAAGAAAAATTTAGTGATTTAAAAAGAATTTTTGTAGAGAAGACATTGCTGATATGTAATTTTATTTTATTTTTCTGCATATTACAAAATAAATGATTAAGGGAAAATAGTGACTAACTCTGGTCATGGGTTACCTACAAGTATTATTACACATCAGTATAATAGAATAATGTACGAGTATATGTGTTGTTTTGTCTGACTAATAACATTAGTCTCTCATTTTTTTTATAATACTCTATGGAATACTAATCTAGACCAATTCTTACTTAATAGTCCTATTCTCTTATTCAGGCCAATGGATCCAGAAAAGACTAAAACTTTTGAGAAAAAGAGATCCAGACCAAAATAAGCTACCCCCCCCCATCAAGGTTGACAATGGGTATAACAGTTTATTCATGTTTAAAAAAAATGTTTAACTGTTATTACTGCCTGAGTGATAACAGAATTGTTTTATCAAGTGTTTACTCATTTAATAGCTTCTCTGTCAACCATGTGATATGTCAGTAACAAGACCTTCTTTGTCAAAATATCTGGGGATTAGACAGTATACAAGGGAGAGATAGATTCATGCCTTGCTTAAGGGTTTTAGTACTAAGTGAAAATACACAGTATCAGGCAAAATTTTGAATGCACTTAGCCAATGCCAATATCGACTTAAGCATTGTCAAAGTAGATGAAGCTGATCTGATCTTTACTGCAAAGAATGTTTTGGTTATTGTAGCATGTGTCACCTCAGCAAGGCAGAAGAAGATAGATGAACAGATTGATATATGAACAAAGGGAACAAGAAATGTTTTAGAAAGAAAATTGAATAAGATTATTTAAAATTGCTGATATTTTGAGAGCTTTACAGGTTAAGAGTGGAATTCAATTGTTGAAATATCAAGCCACTGGAATTCATGAAATATTTATTAAATATAATAAACAATAAACCAAAAAATTAAGTTGATGATATAAGATATGATATAAGATATGGTGTAAAAAAAATTAGGAAGTGAAAAATTGTATGCAACTAATATTTTGACTGATCTTTTTAAAGGTGAAAGATCCCTGTAGGATGGAGACGGATAGAGAAAATGAACTTTGATACTGAAACTTTCAGAATAAAAAGTTGCTTATATTCATTCTCTTGATTCACAAAATATCAAATATCATATATATATATATATATAAAGTTGTATATATGTATATATATATATATATATATATATATATATATATATTTCAGCATATTTCAGAATATGATTTAACACGAGTAAAAATTACATTCATGTTTATAAGAGTGCATCATTTTAATTGAGACAATTTTGGGGTCGTTTTTTTTTGGGGGGGGGAGAGTCTCATCACCACATATTGCAGGTAAAAAACATACCAACAACCAGGACCTGGTCACTAGCAGGATCAATGTTTGGTTAGACACTCTCTCTCTCTCTCCACCTCTACAACAAGGAGCTAATCAGAGATGCTACTGAGGCCTATAATGTGACATATAACATTTTGTTGCTGTACCTTCACCATATAACAAGAGTCCCATTGAGATGGCATTCTATAACAATAAACAAAAATCAATGTAAAGTCACATTGCTGCAAGATATATTAATTATTTTACAGAATTTCAGTTTCTAAACTTCAAAATTTGTCATAATAGATAATTCACATTTGTTTCAACATTATTATCAAGATTTTTTAAATTTCTTCAAAATGGAGATTTAAAATAAAGACAAAAAACAAAAATATTTGAATCAATAAATCTCCCCTTAAGTATTATTCACTTAGATCAACAACCTTTCTATTGTCATTATAAACAGATTCAATCCAATTTGTGACCTCTGACCTGACTGAGAAAGGGTAATTTAGCAAATGTAAAAATATTTTAGAAGATAAAATGATTCTACAAAACAACAACAAAACAAAACAAAACAAAACAAAACAAAACAAAAAACAGTAAAAAAATTCTGTATTATTTTTGCTACACTTGAATTTGTGAGGTTGATGTGACTGAAAAAAAAAATTTCATTATTGGATTAAAGAAATTAATATGAGTAGGGTGGGTGGGGGAATTTTCGAATAGAATAACAAATTTTTGGAGTTCAGTTGGAAATAGTAGGAGGCAAAGTGAGTAGGAAGAAAACAAACAAAAACTCAATGTTCAAATGATGAAACAATGTTACAAAAATTGACCCTTAAATTGGCATTAAAATCATTTTTCATCAAAAATATCAAAATTTATTTAAAGATTTTCACCACTAATTCAGAAGCATGGTCTAGTGAGTCAATACATTTATTAGTTTATCTACATTTATCATTATATATATATACATATATATATTCATTGGCATTTCAGTCTCGGAAGACTATAATAAAGTTTTTATGTGCCCCTGAAGTTACAGCGCCTCTTGTATATATATATATATATATATATATATATATATATATATATATATATATATATATATATTATATTAATTTTCAAAATTAGGTATGACTTCATATATATATATATATATATATATATATATATATATAAGTAAAGAAATAACAAAAGACTTAGAGTGATTTCGTCTGGTGTCGAACTTGAAATATGTCTTTCTTTTTCAAAATCTGTTATAATAAGAGATACATTAAGAGATACATGGATTGTTGACTGAGATATTTGTGGCAGAAGTGCTCATATTTGAAACTACAACATAAATTTCTTTTGTTTTTGCAACATCAAGGTTTTCTTTTGGAATTCATATCACAGGACTATAAAATTTAAAAATAAAAAAAATAAAAAAATAAAAATCTGTTTTCAAATGCCTTTAAAGTAATAAAGAATTCATCAGTCGCATCTGATGAGTCGGGAGAGTTAGACACTTTGACTAAGCTCCTTGAAATAGACTATAATGCTAATCCTCTAACTCTTTTGTTATTTTTTTACTTATATATTTGCTCTGTGACTCTAACTTTAAGAGCACACATTGAGCTCTCAAACTGCAACAGTTTAAAAAAAAAAAAAACTCTTGTGTCGTATGGAAGATTTCTTCTCTGGACTTTTGGATTATATATATATATATATATATATATACTTATATATATATATACACACACACATATATACACACATCAGTCACATCACACACACACACATACACACATCAGACACATCACACACACATACACACATATGTATATATACACACACATATATATATATACACATATCACACACACATATATATACACACATCACACACACACACGCATATATATATATATATATATATATATATATATATATATATATACACTCATCCACACAAATATATATGCACACATGTATCCCTCATGCACATAACTATATATATATATATATATATATATATATATATATATATATATATATATATGGATATATTTGTTTACTTAAATTTCACTAATGTATCATACTGAATTCATTAAACTGTAATAAGTGTATTTGATCATGATCTCTGTCCAAAGCCTCATGAATAAAAGAAATAATAATAATAAAAAATAGTTTAGCTAAAAATGTATGTATACACACATTCACACACACATACGTGCACACACACACACACACACACACACACACATATGCTTTATTATTTAAATTAAAGTATTTTAACAGCATTATATCAACAAAAAACATGTAATTTTTGCTGTGTCCCAAAGATTGGATCATTATAATATGGTTGATAATAATATTATAAAAATGATAGAATAAATTCTATTTGATTTGTTTTTCTTTCTGTATCTAATGAACATTGTGGATTAAATAAAAACGGGATTGTTTTTAAAGATGCAATTTCATGATTACAGGTAAAAAAAAGTTGAATGGGGTTTGTTTCATTTAACAAACTTTTGCTAATTTTAGCAGATCATGCCATTTGTCATTTTGAAGATATCAATTTACCTTTAACTTCTCACAAATAATGGGATCCTGTCCTGAAAAATTGAATAAAAAACCAGGAACACATTTTAAAAGGAGAAAAACTAGAAGAGAGTTTTCTGGAAAAATAAAAATAAAATTTATTTTTTTGCTTTCATTGCAGTTTGTTTAAAATCTAGAAATCTATTTTCTAGCAATTCTGAGAATATATTGCTTGTCTATTTATTTCATAACACTACATCTACTTCTACCAAATAAGACCCAAGAGAATGTTTGAACATTAGTTTTTTTTTAAATTGAAAAAAAAAATTTTCAAGTTCTTAGTGAAAGTTGCAATTTTCAACATAAAAATTGTTCTATACTGGACCTGATTTTGTGTCTGTCAGGTTAGCAAAACTGAATATTATTCTTTTTGCATAAATTTTTAAAGCAGACATCTAGCTGAAAATTTCCAGAAACAAGTTATGATCAGTTTATGTAATTTAAAATCCCACCTGTAAGGTAGGTTTTCAGTAAGACATATACATAAAAGTCAATTTTAGTTTTTCAAGAATAGTCTAGGATTGCCCATGAAAATGTACTTTCACTCAGCTGAAGACTTTTTTCTCAAGAACAACATATTAATATCTGACTTATGGTATTGTCTTCTCCAACACTTAAATTTCATACGATTAGGTTGATGGAACATTTTTGCAGTTGCAGTTTCTAATTTTTAGTAACCCCCAGTGCTATGTTTTCAAACTGATAAAAAAAAAATGCAATTGTTTCAAGAAATATTTCTTAAAACTTAAAAATAACAGGAAACTTTTCCCAAACTTTCCAGAGTTAGAAAATTCAGATGTTACTAGGAACATATAGCGCTGAAAATAAAATATCTTTTCCATCACTGTTATCTAATGATAAGATATGTTGATTTTGGTTCTGTTACTTTCCACAGCCATGGTGGGATGGCCATCTTGTTAAAAAAAAAAAGAAGGTAAGTTGCTTCTACCTTGTTCAGAAGCTTCACTATAATCCAGAAATCATCAAGAGGGGAAATAAATATGCAAAAAAAAAAAAATCTCACAACCAAAGCAGAAAGATCAATAAAAGTAATTCTTTCACTCAGTAGAGATATCTTTAATATTTGTTTTTATTTCTTTTTGTTTGAAATAATATCAACTTCCAACATGGCTTCCTCTGATATTTCACTCATGATGATATTTTACACTCAATAAAGTAATCCCAAGAAATGTCATTTGAGGACTTTATTTTCTTTGAAATTTGAATATCAGTCAAACAACATTACTAAGTAAAAGCCTTTCTTGATTTTCATTGCTTATTAGCTGTTAAGTAAAATGAGTATGTAAAACTCAATATCAAATCTGAAGAACTTAAAGCCTTTTATAGAAAATATATCTTTATTTTCTTAGGCCATCATTTTAGCCATAAACACTAGAAACCAACAACCACATTACTCACCAAATTGTGAGAAAATAAAATAAAATTCCAGAAAAAATACCCGATTAGTTTTGACAATATTTCTTTTATTTTAATTTCAGTTGATTTTCTTTGATTAAGAAGAAATAGATACAATTGATTAATTATTGTTGACAAATCTTCATCAAAGAAATCCTGACTTTAATAAAAATATAAGAAAAACAATCATGTCACAAGAATTGAATTTGGAAATGCGGACGTATCTCATTGTTGATATTGATGGACTATGATGATGATCTTTCTTTTTTGCTTGAAATATCAAATTAAAAAAAAAAGAAAAATGATCATCATATATTGAATGATTATAAGTAACATAAATAGAATTTCTAACATGGCTTCCTTGATATAAAATCATGATGCCTATTTTACAAGTATGTTAAATGATCTTGAGTAGATTTAAAAAATAAACAAACAAAAAACAAATTTAAATAAAAGGGAAAAGTAAAATTTATTTAAAATTAGATTAAACAATGTAATATGAATGATTCATTTTAGAATTAGATAAAAATCTAGAAAGAAAGAAAGAGAAAAAAGAAATATAAGAAAAGTCTCAGGCAGCATACACAATATGAAAGAATATATATGATATGAAATCAAGGCATAAAATGGATGATGGATGGCGCCAGCAAAAAGCAGATTGGAGTAAAGAAATTTCTTCATGCGCAGCATTCATTGAAGAAAAGTACAATGAATAGAAAATAAATTTAATGTGAAATCAGTAATTATTAAGATATTGGAGAAATAAAACTATATCTTTTTTATATTTATATCTTTTTTTTTAGGAATATGTTTTATGATTTAATAATAATCAAAGTATAATATTGGAATTAGACAGCTCTAAATTTTGTCCTGAATTCAAATATTAAGAACAAAAACAAAATAAAAAATCACACAGAAAAATTCTATGAATTTATATTAATATTTAATAATAATAAAAATAATAATAATAATAAAATAAAAATGTCTGCAAGAGAGACAACTCTACAATTGAGTAGCCAGTTACAAATCTTTTGCTCCCCTGATAACAATACATTTACATAAGAAGAAAGAAAGAAAGAAAGAAAGAAAGAAAGAAAGAAAGAAGAAGAAGAAGAAGAAGAAGAAGAAGAAGAAGAAGAAGAAGAAGAAGAAGAAGAAGAAGAAGAAGAATTATAGGGAGCAGAAAATGAAGAAGTAAACTTTCATTTGATAAACACAGGCGAAATTACAAATTAGTTGATTATTTTAGGAAAAACTTAATTGGACATTTTCTGTTACATCTTGTACAGATCTTGAATTTTTTTACAAAAGAAAAACTAAAAAAAGAAAAGCATGAAAATATAAAAAATAAATTGATTAAAAAAAAAGTTAATAAACTGATGCGAATTGATAAAAACTGTATGGGATCAGTGGTAATGGGATTACTTTGAAAAATGATTTCAGAAAATGGCATTCAAAAAAAAAAAAAAATAAGGCAATGTTTAATATTTTGTTAAACATTCAGTGTTAATTGTATTGAATTGATTGTTTTTTTGGAGGTTTTTTTTTTGAAAGGGTTAAATAATTGAAAAATAATGTCTCATTGTTATCTGTGAAAAATAACCAAAAGTTGATTTCAAGCATTTATTTGAATTCAAATGATTTATATAAACTTCCTTCTAAAAGGATATTCTATTATTCTTTATTATTTCTACTCAACCCTACAGTATTAATTATTGCAAAAAACCAAGATGTAACCGATGTTTTTATGTAAAATTGATATACTGTCTTAAAATGCTTTAAAATGAGAACAACTACCATAAAATTAGCATAAATAACTTATGAAAGAATATAACTATTGCTAAACCTTAAAGCACACTAAAAACACATTTTAGTGATATTTTTTAAAAGAATAATAAACACAATAAAATTATGTTATCTACTTGTAATTACCCTTAAAAATGCCTTAAGTATGACGACAAACACCTTACAATTAGCAGAAACATGTGGAATAATATCTCTATAAGATATTAAAGAATATAAAGAATATTTTTGTCTTAATTTGTAAAGAATAACAGATAAAATTTATAAGATTAAGTTATTTAGCATACATTTGTTCATAATTTTTTAATGTAAATATTTTATTTTACTGTATTTATTATGTTTTTATTGTATCTTAAAACCTTTTTAGCATCTTTTATTTTTCATTATTGATTTTTATGCATGTTATTTATTTAAAATATATTTTTAATGAAAACTTGATTTATTTCACATTCTTTTATCATAATGAGTGATGTAATGTCAGATGTAATGATATTTCAATAACAAAAATTTAGTCTAGAAAAGTGATGTAAAGGCAAATTTAATGTAGACTGAAATGACATAATGTGGGGTATTACTGTATGGGTATTACATCAACATATCAAATAAAGTCAAAATAATGACATTCATAGTTGGATATAGATCTAAGTTAAATGGGAAGTTATGCTTGAAATAAGCAAAACAAACCTCTTAAATGTCTATTATTAATATGTAAAACTGAATGAGTTGAGATATTGATGATCAGTTTGTATCTTTTCTTAAAAAAAGAAATAGATATAGCTGAACATTCAATTTTTCCAAGTTGTGTTCATGTTTTATAGACTTTAAATATTTGTTGGTTTTTAAATAAATTCTACCTTAAATTTTCAATTTTTTAAAATCAGGTAACAGATTTTATTGGATACTCACATATTCATATACATGCAGGTTATGCACAAACATACACACATTCACACACATCTATATATCTGTGTGTGTGTGTGTGTGTGTGTGTGTCTGTGTCTGTGTGTGTGTATGTATGTAATCTGGATGTGTGTGTATGTGTGTATGTATCATCCATCGATAAAATTGAATGTTTTTAGATCCAATTAATAAAAAGTAAAAATGTTGAAAAGATAAAAAATGAAATTGTGTTTTTTTTAATGATGTTCTCATAACAGGAAATAGAAATTGATTGAAAGAAAAGAAAAGAAAAAAACATCAGTGAATGGAAATAGGAAAAAAAAGTGAGAATAAGTAAATGGATAAAAGATTAGAAAGAAAGAAGAAATAAAAATTGGTTATTTGAAAAAGGATGCATTTTGTAGTTTTGTTTTGAAATAAATGAAAAAGAGAAAAAAATCAACAAAATTTTTACTTTAAATTTTAAAAACTATTTGCCTTTTAATTCTTAAGCAATGTTCAAGACTGTATTTACTACTGAAACAATAAAAATGAATTGTAGAAATAAAATGTAATTTTGTCTAGCAAAAAGAATATGAAATAAAAATGCCAAAATGAAAATTAAAAATCTTTTCTGGTCATATTTATTTTTGTTTGATTAATTAGTAAAAAGATTGAAGTAAATTTTAGTTGTTTAAAAAAAGTAGGCACTGATAATTCGGATAGAAAATTCATTCCATAATTTAGTAGATACCCAGTTGCTGTTAATAGATTGTTAACTCTAATGATAAAATAAATAACAATTAAAAATAAAGAATTAATGTCATTATTAATGTGTGCTAAGAATAGGTCGAATTGCAAGCTAAACCTTTTACCTTTACAGCAGTATTTTCACTCAAATAATTCGAGAGGTGTGCCTGTTCTGTAAAAATGAAGGAGGTTCATTAACTTGGTTTTAAAACAGGAAAAGCAGAAGTAAAAGAAATACAGTAGAAAAATAATCATAACCAGAACAGGAAAAATAAATAAATATATATAATCACATATCTAAAAATCTAAGACATAGTTTTTATGACAATATACATTTGACCATTTTTCCGTGATAATATAGAAAAAATATAACAATATATAAAAAAATATGAATACAAAATTTCTTTTCTTTTCTTCCACTTGAAAGAAATATGTAAACCTACCATCATGACATCAAATTTCATTGATTTTTATTATAAATTTGGTTTGATTTGTTGAATGGAAATTCTTCATGTTTCATTTTCTCTTGAGAAAAAAAAAAAGGTATTATTTTGGATGGTTGCTTTTTATCTTTTTTTTTCTGCAAAAAGTCAGCAAAATGAATAAAACTAATAAATGAATTTGTCAGAAGTGGTAAAACAGGTTTTTGAGAAAGTCTGGTCTATTCAGTAAAGTTATCACCAGAAAAAGACTTGAATGGCCGAGTTGTATTCAACAGACATCATCAAAATGGTTTCCTTACACAACTCTTATGAGCCAACCAAAACCATCACAGACGATAAAGAAAAAATGCTGATATGATATTTATCATCTTTCCATTATCTGTCACAATATTTTGCAAGTTAAAAGAAAATATCTGCTGCCTACCAAATAATCTCTCCATTGCACAAAAAAGAGTAGAATCAGGACAAATACATTATATGTGGCATGTCCAAAAGAGAAATGCCAAGGGAACTAAACAATTTTTTCTCTCCCTACACATATGCATGATAATCCCTGACTTTGGTCTCATTTTTCCTAACGAAAAGGCAAGTTAATAGCATTTTGCCTGGTAGTCAGGAAAAATAAAAGAATCCACTTTGACTTTGGTGACAATTCTAAAAGATTTGGCCATTAGCCGGGCGCCATGGAAACAGTACAGAAAAAAGACAATTGACAACAAAGCTAATGATGACAATTGATGTTTATTGATAAACATGTCTATCAAAAATGCAATCGTTTTTATTCATTATAATTTTCAATTTCTTCTTCATTTCTTTTTCACTATTTCTACTTCTTTTAAATTTGTAGAATGTTTTCTCAATTACAGTCATGAAACTTGCATTGTCTTTTACATCTGTTGACATATGCAAAACTATTACGCAAAAATATCAAATGATAAATTCTTCATAAAAATGAAATAAAAATTCGATTTAATTTCACAGCTCAAATCTTACTAGGCTTAATCATTTCTTGATTAACTTAATTCTCTAATTTTATTTATTTACTTATTTTCGTTTTATTTGTGAAATATTTTCCATACAGGAGCAGATAACTATTGTAAGAGTAGTTCGGATTACTTCCCTTGTTTTATTTAAGTGTATCACGAAATCTAACGTTGCCGATAATTCTAAGTAGTAAAAAGTAAAGCCGGCAGAGTGGCCTATTGTCGGTATCAGCCGGACAGCGAGGGAATCTATCACCTTATCAATAGCGCTAGATCAGGGAGATTGTTTTGCATCTGGAACACCACACTTAGCACCAGCTCCCTGTTTTACTGCACATTTAAGCTGTGCTACTCATGGGCTAAGTTGGCGAGGGACGGTATCGAACCCGGAACCGTGTGGTCCTTAGAAAAATGCCGACAATCCTAAATATTTCTTTTATCTACTTTTCTAGATTTTATTTGATAAAATAGACAAATACACGTTGAATTGACAAAGAAAGAGGTTATCAGATTTTTGAGCAACGATTAAGCCGAGACTAATTATTCATCTTTTAAACAAATGGACAATTATTTTAAGGAACTTATTATCAAATGATTTTCTGATTATTGCCCATATCTTTTATATATATATATATATATATATATATATATATATATATATATATAATATATATATATATATATGGATTGGACTACCTGACTGGGTGATTAGTTATGTTTCATATTTACATTATTTATAGGAATGTGTGCTCTTTAATATCAGGAATAGAGATCTAAATTGTGAATGCAAAGAATAAAAAATTCAACATTGTATGGTGACTGTCAGTTTCAAATTGTTGATTTCTGATTCCACACTGTTTAAATCTCTCTCTTTCTCTCTACAACCGGTGAGAGAAGCGTTAAGAGTCTCAGTCGTTGCTAGTCCCAACCTCTTACTCATCACCATTGCTGGAAAGATGTAATGAAACAATTGAGAGGTGATATGCGCTCTGTTGATAAATGTAATCTCAAAGCCACAGATAAATTGTAATGTGTTTGTTTTGGTTTAATTCACAGCCGATCAATTGTAAAGTATATGATAAGATTTGAAACAATGGGGCGTTTAATTAGTATCTGAAAAATGGTTGGAAGTGCCTACCTCCTTGAAAAACGTGATATTATACACCTGGACATCAAAGCTGAAATTATCGCCAACATTATTTGTTGATGAGTATAAGGTTAGTAAATCCTGACTATCAAATGCTGCGTGACTCATTATGACCCACTTGTAAAAAGCGCCCAACCATCCATCATCAATACGCCGTAGAAGATGAAGAATCATCTTTTAATATGAAGGAGGTGGATGGTGCTGTGGCAATTGGTAGAGCCAATGTAGAACTCCATCCACAACGTTAGTGGTCAAAGAAATCCTCAAAATATATGGTGGTAGAAGAAATTGAATTGTCAATTTCGAGGATTGAGCAATGGAATCAGAGAGTATGGATCGTGTGGAAAAATATCAAAGAAAGATGTATTATATGACATGATATCAAACTGATGGACTCAGAGAGAATAAGTTTTCTTATAAAATTAGCGTGTGACATTCGATCAACGCCAAGACTGCTAATCTCAAACAAATTCTCACTGGTTGTATTTGCCCAAAAGCTACACGTGAAGGCGTAACCAAATGTTATAGATAACATCCGATGCTACAAACAAATGTTGAAGAATCTGACAATAAAATTTCGTATTGAAAAAAAAAAAAAAAGAAATTTTGTAAAAGGAAATATTCGAGGAATAAGTATAATTCCATGTTGACTGTGGCGTCGATGTAGATTTTGAACATCATCTCACCTTTTAAGCTAAGATAACATTAACCCTCCAATGTCTGGATCTTGTGATCTGGTCAGTTGATTAAAAAAGAAGTTTACATCGTTGAGTTAACGGTTCTTTCTCAGACTGAGCACATCAATGTAAGCTTGAAATGTACGCATACCGGCGAGAGCACTGCATACAAAAATGATGGATTGTCAATAGGACATTGAATGTCGAAGTTTTATTGCTAATTTGATATTTACCTATCTGACTAAATATAACTTGTTATCAACAAAAAAACAACAAAAAAAAAAACATAAATATACCAAGATCAGACAGAAGCAGTATCTGCATGTATATGGTATTCCCACACTGTGACATAAAACCAATAAAGTGTGGTTGTAAGTTAGGTTAGTGGGTGGTAAGATAAAACAATGCTTGACCCTAGGTTCATCATCTGATGAAAGTTTTATTAGTGACACTGCTGCTGTTGTCTTGGCAATATATATATATATATATATATATATATATTATATATATATATATAATTGTCTGGCCTATGATTTTTGCACAGATGACAGAACATCTACTGTTATAATATTGGTTTGAGTTTATATTTGTTATATTGCTCTGTATTCCAAAAATTACTACTACATCACACACACACATATATATATATATATATATATATATTTAGGAGAATATTGTCGGCTGAAAATAGCCATATCACAAACATCGTATGTTTGTTTACTTCTCGTATATATTATATATATATATATATATATATATATATATATATATATATATATGCAGAAGATGTAAAAATTAAGAGTTGATTAAAATAAAATTGATCAAGAAGAAGAAAACAGTCAAGGGTTTGATGATTTTTTTAATATTCGAAAATTTGATTTATGTTTTGATTTCTTCAATCGATCTTCAAGATTATTTTTTACCGTAGGAAGTGTCTGAAAAACTAAGAAAAATAGAAAAAATAAAAAAAAGTTATTCGATTACATTTTCAACTTAAGACTAATGCCGTTCATTTTGTATTGACTTGAAATACACAATTTTTTTAAAATCAAAAATAATTAATGTTTATTTCAACCCTTATCTTACATGTTAAGAATAGTTTAGATTATTAGGGATGATTCAATATCTCATTTCTTCCAATTTGATACTCTACTTAACTTCTTAGCGTGTGTGAGTGGAAAAGATAAAGCAGGAAAGACTTCAGAAAAATTAAGCCCCACTCATTGCGTCATCTTTATAAACAGAGTGTACGTATTGGAGAGCATGTCAAGTGACCAAGGACTAATATTTTCCAACCAATCAAATAGACTACAGACTGTCTGTCCCAGCTGATTCTCTAGAAGCAGATATAAATCTTTGAATTTAACAACTTACAAGCTACTTGATTGCTAATATCGAAATGCAACGGTCGTGTTTCGTTTAAAATATGAGTTCCCGTGGAAAAGTATCCACATCCCGAGAAAAATAAAGCCGAATATTTACAAAATCCAATTCTAGGGAAGACATACTTTTACCTAATACAACAATACCAAAGACTTTGCATCCGAATAATATATCTTTTTCAAAAAGAACATTATTTTGATAAATCTTCAAACTTCTGGCCTTTTCTATAATGAAACTGAACACAGATTCCGAAATGAACATGTAACCCAATAATTCCACAGATTTCAATTCCCGAAGATTCTCTCATAATCTAAAATAAAGGAATATTTACAATACATTTTCCTAAAATTAAATCTGCATTAATTCACTAAGCTCAGATGTCTCTTGTTATTATTTGTTTTGTTTTTTATTTGAGCTTTTTTTTTAATCTACCAATTTTTTTTTTTACCCCTGCGAGTGACTTGGGTAAGGAAATTAACTTTCTATAAAAATTGTTATCTTCCTAAATTTTCTAAACGTTGATAGTAATAGTCGTGACATTAACGTTCAATCTACAATTTGTAACTGGTTGGAGGTAGAAGATGTTATACTAGCCATAGTTTTAAAAAGAAGTCCATCTATAATTCCTTTAGTTGAAGGGATATAAATCCTAATAATACTACATGAGCAAACATATTCCTCTAAAATATTATTCATATCTTTAAAATAAAAAAATGGTATTTTTTAAAAACATGCTTGCCAATAATCGTACTGTTGGGTCAGTAAAATGGTAATTCCTGTGTGTGGAGTTCAGTGAGGGAGAGGCTTTCTGTGATTGGATATACCAATCACGTGATGAGCCCAGAAGTTTTAGCGCAAAATACAAAAGAGCCCAGAGAGACCCCAGAGCAGATCCGACGAGGCAGCGACTTTAAATCCTCTTCAAGAAACCACCATAAGATACCAGATATCTTCTCCAGCACGCCCTTAAACTCAACTTTATACACAGGAAGGACTTTATATTGTTACTCATTGTTTTTATTTGTTCGTCAATAAATTGTTAGAATTAAACTAAGTTTTAATTTGTTTATTTGTTGCTGTTAGTCTTAGAATTAAATGCTATACTAACACAATTGTACGTCTTTTATGCAACAATGGTCATTAATTTATTTTTAGAAGAGAAAAAAAAAACTTCTGCTAACATATTTATCTTCTTCTTTCACAAAAATATTGAGCATAAAATATATTGAAACTTCGTTCCAGGACATAAACATCTTTCTTTAAAACGATTCCATTACTTTTAATGGAATCGAAGAAGCTGCGAATAAGCATTTTATATTAAGCATTATATTATTGGTATCTGACAGGATCTCTGGGAATTAGTCGGCTTGGCGCCTCAACAATATAAAAAGTTATGGGGTGGGAGGGACATTTGTCCATGTTGTGTTATGGGGTTTAAAGGAAAGATTTCTCAAATAAAAGAATTGTTTGCATGAATTGATTAGAATGTACACTGCCTTAGCTGGAGTTTGAACTCTGATCGCTAGTTTCATTCTGTGCGCTGCTAGCTGTTGGATTACTCGTAATTTTAACGTAGCGCACACATAGGGTAAGTTGGTGTTGCTGCCCCCGGTGCGAGGGCTTTTCGTTCATGGTGCTAGTCTGACAACGCGATCATCGTAAATATATAGCGCGATATGCAAACATGAGCTCATTTACGCACAGTTACACACAGAAGCGCGTGTACACACACACACACACACACACACACACACACACACACACACACACACACATATTTATATATATATATATATATATATATATATATATATAATATATATAACATGTCACAATATATTCGAACACACATGATATATATATATATATATATATATATAATATATGAGAGAGAGAAGAGAGAGAGAGAGAGAGAGAAGAGAGAGAGAGAGAGAGAGAGATTATAAAGGAAAAAATAAAATTGATTATTTTATAATGAAGGACAAAGTTTCCTAAATTTAACAACAGAGCGGCTTCGAGAATGATTAACTTGTCTCATGAGTGACAAACGCATGAACACCTTTCTCAAAGAGTGTTAACAGAAGTATCTAGTGATTTATTTATGCGGAAACATGGAATTGTTGTGTTGGTAAAATATGCACAATGTTTTATTTATATTGTAATTAATGTTTTGAATTAATACTTGTATTTTACTTTTAGTACATCCAATATTATATATATATATATATATATATATATATATATATATATATATGTGTGTGTGTGTGTGTGTGTGTGTGTGTGTGTGTGTGTGTGTGTGTGTGTGCACTATCACATGGATAAGTACACTCCTACAATTTGTTAAATAGAAAAAATTAATTTTCTTCTAAACCAAAGATTTATTATTTCTACTGGGCATTATTCACTAAAACGGATATTATTAGGTATTATCTATTTCCAAACGTAGCATCGAAACTTCGTAATTAAAAATTAAATTGCAACATGTAATTGCATTACTATATTCAAGCGGTGTATTTATTTTTGTGTACATATTTATCGTTTTGTTTACACAGTTGAATGTGCTGCAATAAATAATACCTAATAATATTCATTTTAATGAAATTAGAAATGATAAAATCCAGGTATGTTTTATTTATTTAGAAGGAATCATTTTTTATACACAATTGTTAAGAATGAACTTATTTATGGAAATATTAGACGTATATAGTTTTGCATTGTTTTCCTCAAATGTAATAATTGTGGATAGTGTTGCCTGTAATGCAGGCATCTACCTTACCTCTTACTGTAGAGGACCATCTCCTTGTGGACAGCCATCCTAAACAGTGTCTTCTTGGTTCCTTTGTTCATCTGCAACTTTTCAGGATCGTTGATAAATTCCTCCGTCTCTTTGATGATGGACGCTTGAAGGGCAATCATTTCCTTCAACCATTTGTCTGACTCACGACCTTTTGTGCCACACGTCAAATAAACCCTTTCATGTTCCTCATACAGCGGGGAACTGCGATCGACTCTCCTGCGGAACCTTGGTATACTCTTGGCCGGATCTTCAGAACCAAAATTTGGAGATTTGGTACTAGCACCAATGTTGGCACCATCGGTGAACACGAAGGGCTTGAAGATGGAGTATATTGGGTTTGGAGTACCGGTCAGCCAATGACAGGAAGCAACGTCCGAGTTTGGTGGACGAATTAAAGAGACATGGGAACTCATTGTCTTAAAGACACCCTTCATATTAATGCCACTCGGTTCATCTTTGAGAATACTGATCATATCAGCAACACTGAATTTCTCTGCAAAATAATTGTAAACATTAATTAGTGTCACATATTTGTACATTGATATGTGGTTACATCAAATTACCAATTTTGTGGACTCATGCCTAAGATTTATTATTGTCATTAATAATTTTGACTAGTATTATCTTTAATCCTCCTAATTATATTTACTTTTTTAATTGCAACTCAGCCAGGTAATCATTTCTACGATAGCGAGGAACAACGAGTCACAGAATCGAAAATAAAAGAATAGGCATCCGGTAAGATTTGAAGTCACTTCTTCTCTAGCCGTAGGGAACCATAGTTTGACGTATTTGCTGCTAAACTCAACTATGTGAACATAAATGGCATCACAAATGTCTGAATAAAACCTATAAAGCAAAAAACAAAACAAACAAAAAAACACTATCCGATTTGTCGATATATATTGTAATTGTTTTACACAATAATAGTGTTAAGAACTTAAATTAGAAAGGATAATACTTTCTAAAATTATAATAAATAATAACTGACAATTCAACTAAAATTATGAAGATGAAGGATAATAATAATATAAATTATATATAGCATATATAAGAAGCGTAACACAGAAATTGAGGTTTGTGAATTGAAACTTTAAGAAAATGAAGATGGAAACTCACTTTCTTTGGAATATTCCTCGAGCATTTCAAGACCACTAGCATATCTAGTGTGGGCAAATTTGTCCAGTTTTTCCAAATCTGCATAAGTTTGACAATAAGCCTTGGCAAAATGAAATTCTTCCAATGATGCATTCCACCAACCCATTTTTGAAGCATGTTCTTTGGTTCCCTCAGCAATTTCCTCGAATTCAGTTCCAATTGTCAAAATATTGGAAATATTTCTCAGACCAGCTGCAAAAATCATAAAATTTAATTAAATAAAATAAATCTAAAAGGAAAAGAAACACTTTTTTAGATTCATCGGGTCAACACTATTCAAATCAGTTAACCATCTTCAAAACCTTTATCAGCAAAGTTTTACAAAATATATTTCAAATAAGTAAAATATAAACGTTTTTCTTAGATAAACTATATTGATTGCTTGGTTGATTTGCTTTAACGGCATGTAAACCTATCTGGGGCGATTTTATGCCAAAAAGTAGATTGTGGGGTCAGTTTTTTTTTCAATGATCTGCAGTTGTTTGCTAATTGGATTTAGGGTTGCTTTTTGAAGTGTGTGTGTGTGTGGGGGGGTGAAGTTCAAGTTTATTGTTATATTTTTTGGTATAATTTAAATTCGCTCGGGAAGGACAAAACATCATCTACACTGACATTTTCAAATATCTCTCTCATGTTATTTGTATTGTAGAAGCAAATCACTACATTCTATTAGAATGTGTTTAACGGTATAAAATGTTTGGTTGGTTTTCTTGTTTAAGTAAAAAGAAGTGTGTCAATCTTGTGTGGCCGTAGTCAGAATATCGTGACTTGTTCCTTTAGATAAACTGTTAGCAATGCAAATATTGGTCACTGTTCAATAAAGGGTTTCGATGAAATGGAGACAAATGAAATGAATCGAAATAATAATTAGAGAGTGGGAGATAAGTGAAGATGGAAATAGGAATGTATAGATGAGCAGTGACTTAGTCTTAGGTTCAATAAGATAATTGATACTTTTTTTTAGTTTGATCCAAAGTCAAGCTAAAAAAAACAAACAAACAAACATAGGAGTTGACATAAATCTTTAATAATATTATTATTGTGAAAATATAAATTAAAACAAATTTGAATGTTCTCATAGCCATTGAAGTATGTGTCATCATATTTCAAAAGATAAATCTCGAATTGACGACGACGACGACAAAACAACAACAACAACAATAATAATAATAATAATAATAATAATAATAATAATAATATAATAATCAAAAGATACCTGGACAGAATCAAACAATACAAGAAAAATATGACATTTCAAAATAATGAAAATAAATTCGACCAACAAGTCAGGGGACAAAGCACTAAAACAGACGAATCCCAAATGCAAAGGAAACAGAAAACTTCTGGAGCAAGATATGGGAAAAGAAAGACCTTAACAGAAAGACCGAATAGATAAATAAGATGAAAAGGGAGTTGCAGCACTCAAAGAAGGACCCGAGGTAAATATATACATGGACTCGCTAAGAGCAGCACTAAAGAAAATACCGAACTGGAAAATACCGGGTCACGATAGTATACATGGATATTGTTTTTAAAAATTCATATCCATCCAGGACATATTATCCCAACAATTGAGCAAATGCCTAGAAGAAGCAATCATACCAGAATGGATGAAAATCTACCCTGATCCAGAAAGACTCCCAAAATGAAATCACCAACAGCAACTATAGGCCGATAACATGTTTACCGATGATGTGGAAACACTTAACCGCACAGATTAAAGAAGAAATCTACTGCTTCATTAGCGCGGACTATTTCCGGGAGAACAGAATGTATGACACAAGGGAATAAGAGGAACAAATGACCTATTCTGTATGGATGAACACATTATTAAAGAGGTTAAAAGAGACAGAAGAATATAGCCATGACATGGATTGGCTATAGAAAGGCCTATGACATGATCACACAAACTTGGATTCTTGAATGTTTGAAGATGTACAAAATATCTGAAAAAGCAATAAAATTCATCAATTAAGCCATGGAAAATTGGAAAGTGGAATTAGCAGCAAGAGGACAGATCTTAGCTGAGGTGAAAATCCAAAGAGATATCTTCCAGGGAGACTCACTATCATCACTTCTATTTGTTATAGTAATGATGCCACTCAACTATATACTTAGGAAATGCATAGGGGCCTAAAAATGTACAAAATCCCCAGAAAAAATAAATCATCCCATGTAGATGGATGATATGAAGATGTTTTGCAAAAATGTAAAAGAACTGGAAACCCTTTTACAAACTATAAGAAGATAACAGTCAAGATATCAGGAAAGAATACGTCAGAAGGACAAGACAACTCTAGAAACCAAGATTGGCACCAGAAATTGCGTCAAGAGAATAAGCACCTGGACTGCCCCCCCCCTTTTAAAAACATTATGGGTCATTTTTAAAATGGACAAGAGAGGAACTTCAACAGATGGACCAAAGGACAAGGAAACCTATGACAATGAACAAGGCATTACACATGATAAACGACACAGACAGACTACATATGTCAAGAAAAGGAGGAGAAAGAGATCTCGCCAGCATTTAAGCCAGTGTAGATGCAACAATTCGAGCATTCGAAGAATATATTAAAAAGAGCAATTAGCTAGTTCATCGATGCTGAGGTGACACCAATCACAATCACCGAAAATATGTCTTTCATTCTCTGCGCCAAAGACTTTGAGTCTTATTGTAATAATCTATCTCTCTATTTTTTGTTTGCCTTTTTTTTATCTTTGTTTTCCTTCTTTAATAAGTTCATCCTAACTTAATTTCTCTGGCGTCTCAGGACTCAGTTCTACATAATGTAAATAAAGAATCTTTATGGAAACACTCGTTATGTAATATCTTCCCTCGTAAGAAATGGACTCGGCGACCCATGTTCAAATCCTTGACGAGGCTGGTTGCATTTCACATTATGCTAATACCCTAGAGAAAGGTATGCATATAACTATTCTCTCTTTAGCTACGGATTAATAGTAGAGTAGACTGGGCTCTTTAACCTTGGTATAGCAACTGGCTTAGGAAGAGGAAAACTCTGAATTTGAACCTATTGAATTCCGCTTAAAATGTCCTTGCATTGCATCCTGTTCGTGCGGAGGGGTTGGGTAAATATACAGATCAGAAATCACGAAGTAAACAACAATAATAATGATTGTAGTTTCAACTTACAGGTTATTCTTTGTGTAGCCCAGTATGGTCCGGCAAACTCCAGAATCCAAGCTTCAGTATTGTCACTGATGAGGAAACTGTTATCAAATTTCAAATAGGATAACGATGGTTCATCAGATACACGACCGCCAACACCGATTGTATTGACCAAATTGAGGATGATATCTTTGGCTTCTTTTGCCGTTTCACTACGTTCAAGACCCAACCTAAAAACAATGAAATGAAATAACCCCTCGCAAACAAGGGGAAAAGAAGGCATTAATAACGCATCCTTTGTAACAAACAAAAAAACAGTTAAAAAAACAAAACAAGTTTAATTGAAAATATTGAATAGTTAATGGTTCGTGTAAGAAGAAAAATCGATAATAGATTGAAAAGAGTGCATTTAAAAGGTCAGATTTAGGCTTGGTCTAATCAATCGTTTGATTCGTTAGATCAGGAGGGGGTGTAACCAGATTTCCCCGAGGTAAAAAGGGACGTGAGTTTGAATCTCACGTGGAACTTAACTTCTTTTAAAAAATTGATTGTTTCAAAAGGTTCATTTATTTTAATTCAATTTTCTTTTCAATATGATACGCTTCCAGCTGACCCTCGGGAAGATACACCTGCAAATTTGTTTTTGGCCAAAAATGCCCAAATACAGTTTGGTAATTTGGCCCCAGATCCCACAAAAATTGACATTTTTAGAAAATTATTTTTGCATAGAAATACGCTTCCAACAAGCCCTCAACCAATATCAGGGGATTATTTTAAGGGAAGATATGTCAGAAAACGTGTTTTTGGTGCACTTTTAGCCCAAAACTCAAATATGGCAATCCCCCAAAATTCGAAAATTTTGAAAACATTTTAATTCACTGAAATTGACTTAGTAATACAACCATTATCAGGGGATTATTTTAACCCTAGATATTATATTATTTCCAATATTTCTTACTCTGGGCGCACAATAAAATTCTATACGCTATACCTGATACCCGAGTGTGAAAACAGCAATTAACTTCGGGTTGTCGAAATCATCAAAACTCCATAGGTCATCTAAGTGGACGCGAGAGCGGGCCAAGCGTACCACCCACACAAACAGAAGTTGAGTGTTCTCTGTTCTGAAAACACATTAAAAAGATCGTTTTTTTTTCTTTTCAAGTCGAATGACTTTGTGGCCGGAGACAAACCATAATAAAGATTGAGACAGAAATAACCTCAAAGACTCTGCTACATTCAAATGTAGCAGAGATGCACACTGATCTAACATAAAAGTGTTAACATTGAACGTGTCTACGAGACATATGTTGTCATGAGGTTAATGATCTAGCGGGAGACGATTTTCTAATTCACTGGTAATTACTAAAAACAAAACAAACAAAATGTAAAAACGAAAGGTAATTATTATAAAAAAGAAAATCTATAATCCCTGATTGTCTGAGACGCTAATGATTCGACAATTGTTTGTAATCGCAAAAAGTCTGATGAAACGATGACAGCCATTTTTGGTTTGGTATGAAAAATGTGAACGAATTTACATCCCTCGCATCCCCTCCCTAAACTTTTTTCGCTTACATATGCACCTTGCACCTACCCTGGCGCCAGCACTTCGAAGGAGGAAAAAAAACAAAAAAAAAAAACAAACTAAAAGAATGAAAAAGGCAAAGAATGTGATGCGGCAACAGCAGTTAACAATTCTGTGATAGATAACATTCGAGAATTCTTCATTTGCTTTCAAAACTCTTTCTGTCTTGCTGGCCAAAAATGCTGGAGACATTTTTTGTTCTTTTTGGTGATAGTATGTGAGGTATAAAACAATGTACACACACAGAGGCACGCCCGTACGCATACTTAATGTGTGCATTTTGGGATGTAAGAGTTCGCATTAGAATGAGGTTAGTTACCGACTCAACATCAAATGCTACTATTTGCTTTATACGAAACTAGGAACGGGTACCCAACGTCTACTTAAAAAAAAAACTCTGGTGTATTGATTTGTTTACTTTTGAAATTTACAAATGTTGGACATTTTTAAGTAGAATTTCAATGCTATTTCTATGTATATTTTGATTTTTAAATATCTTCGAATGTAAATCAAACCTTCATAATTTTTGCACAAAAAGCAAGAGATGGTAATATTTAATGTGTATATATATTTACTTTGTCATTAATTGTTTTATTTTCATAATTTCATCTGGACATACATACACCCTAACTGTCCTTTTTATATGTATAGATAAACAAATCATATAAGGCAGAAAACAATTTTTGTTCAATAGCTGAACATTCTAGCTTCTTGAAATCCATTTCAAACAAATGAAATTATTTAAATTAAGGGCATATTTTTCCAGATCAACATTTTGGCTGTTGTATACCCTCTGACCTTTTACAGATGTTCAGCCAGTTGATCATTCTTCAATTTGTCATAAAGAGATAATAAATCTTTTTAGAAGTTCTTATTACCAACAACAGAAACTGAACAAAGAAAATGAATAATTAAATAAGTAAATCCATTTCTACCTGACGAGATCGCTTCCCAAGAGTTTTTCTTCATTGTCTTGATCTTTCAACATCTTTGTAAATACAGCCTCGTTTCCAATGCACACTCCATTTTCATTGGCCCCACTCTCTGCTCCCCACATCCATGATGGCTTGCTCAAAATTACAGAATATGTCTTTGGAACTTGGTCCACCTTGGTGTATGTACACTAAAATTCAAAAGACGTTGCAGGATATTAAAACAGAACAAAAATCAATGATATTAGGATAAAGGGACATACGGTGGATAAAAAGTAGAATTCTTTATTTAGTAATGAACCATACTGAGAAATGTGAGTGAAAGTTAATAAAACTTATGTAAAAGTCATTGAAAATATTTACAAAACTTTATTGCAATAATCCGACTGCACAAAGACACGGGATAAAAACCAGTAAAAATATAATCCGGATAAGTGGATGCACGAGTTCAAATCCTGAACGAGGCAGTTTGCATTTCACATAACGCTAATACCCTTGAGAAATGTATGCATCCACCTACTCTCCTATGGGTGACTGGACTCTTTAAACTTGATATGGCAACCGTTCTAGGAGAAAGAAAACTCTAAATTCAAACCTGTTAAACCTCGCTTAAGAAATTGACCTTGTGTCACATTCTGCTCGAGTGGGAGGGGATGGGGGTAAATATGTATAATGCGGAAAATGAAGCGTGGGGGGGGGGAATGGGAGAAAATATAAACAGAGAATATTTTAATCATCAATGAGAAGTTGAACTCTTAAGCCATTTATAGTCATTAAAGGTCATCAGTCGGTGAAATATGTCATTTCTGACCATACAGTATGACGTATGAAATTGAGTTTTGACATAATAAATAGTGGAACGGACGAGATCCCATCTATGCTTTTCACATGATACCTTTACCTCTGTATAATATATTGAAATATATACTACATAATATTATAATATATATTATATCATATCATCAATTATAAAAAATAGTACCGATCAAGTATTTAAGGCTTTGAAAATCTTGTGATATCTTTATAAGTTTGAAACGAATCATAACGAATGTGTAGAGTATCAGCAGCGAATTAAAACCTCCTGAATCTGTGCAGTAACCCATAGTGTTTGCTGATCAGCGCTAATAGTTCAAAGCGAACATGAATATTGGATAATGTTATATATCCCTTTTGAACGATATGATATTTCTCTATTGGAGATTTATTCCTTGAATTCAGTAACAAGTGTTTACAGAGTTTAAATAGTGGCCAGACACCGAAACCCACCTCATTTCTTAAACGAGTTTCGGTCCAGCTGTAGCTTTTGTTTATTTATTTTATCTCAGGGCAATCAATCATTAGCAGGACAGGGGTCCATCTGCTCTCCTATTTACTCACAGATATGACAAGAAGTGGATTCATGCCTTTTCCAAAAGCATTAGCACCAAGCCTTAGCTGAAGATCGATCTCGGTAAGCCTATATATATATATATATATTATATATATATATATATATATAGAGAGAGAGAGAGAGAGAAGAGAGAGAGAGAGAGAATCGTTTCCAGTATACTGCAACCTATTTTTTATTTGTGATTTTTCACTTCTATAGAAGTTGGAAAAGTTTCAAAAATAGAATATATATTTTTTTTTGGGGGGGGGGGAGGTTGGTGGGTCCTTCTTTAAAGCGAACTGCTTTACAGAGTAAAGAGTTCCAACTGTTCTGCTATGCCAAGAGAAAATGGAGTCATGCCTTTTTCAACGGTATTAGTATAGATGAATGTATGTTTTTACCCACACCAAGGTCAATTTTTAAGAGAATTACAGCTGGTTTGAATTAAGAGGTTTCCCTCTACTAGACTGATTGTCCAACCAGGGCTAAAGAACCCAGTCTGCCTTACTATTTACCATCATCTGGGAAAGGCGGAAGTTGGATTCGTCTTTTCCAATGGCATTAACACGAAGTAAAACGCAAAAAGTCTTGTCCAGGATTTGAACTGGGATCGCCGATTCCATTTCCTAAGACGATAATCGTTACGCCAAGTGTTCATGATAGTAAGTAACTTCAATCAAAACTCGTTTTGCCGATTCTACAGCCCGTGCCGGTATCCGCTCTGAACCTCTTATCGAAGAAACTATAACTGCAAGTAAAATCTATATCGGAAAAGGGTCAAGTGTCAGACAAGTGATCTTGTTAAGCGTGTAATTCTGCTTACCTGGACTTTACTGTTCCTCGGATGATCACAACCTGCAACATAGATGACCTCTTGAACTTCATCAGCTGGCCTGTCCGAATTTTTCCCAAAGATTACACAGTTATCCAAAGTGTTTGGTCGAAGTACGACGAAAGTGTCACAGGACATAGGAGGGAGTCCCTCACCCACAGGTTCACTATCAGTGGACATGGTTGATAATCTTTTTAAACCTGTAACAGAAAAAACAAAAAAAACAAATATTAATTTCATATAACCGAAACAATTGTATGGCTTTTAAATAATCGCAGTTTATTTGGGTGTTGTAAAAGAAAACGTTAATAGCAAAGTCGTATATTTTGGATATGCAAAGAAAAGTGCTGTACACCCAACAAAGATGGCAAATTCAACAGACTAACTCAATAATATAATCGCCAATCATAATGGGAATGTTATTTTTCAGTCCAGTAATGAAATATTTTGCTACTGTTCTGAGATAACACCGCACATTCACGAGCTGTATCCTGTTTTACTTAAATAGAATCTAGAGTTATAATGGATCATATGCTAGCCTCATTCGAGCATTCATTCATGTGTGCTGTGTAAGCTATGTCATTTTCAAAGAACAAATATATTTCGCGAATAAATCTTACAGACGCACCAGAGATGATTTTAATGGGAAATTTCCCCCATCTACACTTCCAAACAAACCGACTCTATGGCAGCGTTTGGTTGATAAATGTCCTGAGACTGGGTGCGTGTTGAACCGAAAGAGTTCAGGCTGAACATCTTTGTTAACTATCAATGTTCTTGATGATGTATCAAATCGTTTAACACGCCCATCCAGAAAATATATCATCAATCTCTTACAGCAGATTGGGTTGACTACAACTATTGTTTTCAGGGCCACAAATAAGTTAAAATAGTTTTAAAATGTTACCAAGAATATAATTTCATCTTTTTGAAACACCCTGTACATGCCTGCATTTCTCGCAGAATACGATTTTGATACTGTCTGATGGCGTTTCAATTTATTTGGGTAAAATGAATGCTGGTCTCTCCGAATCAGATTGGTGTCAAGTAATGTATAAGGAATATTCTGTGAAATCACGGGCGAGTTTGCTTCTCTTTTTTTTTCAATTAATTCATTAGCAGAAACAAATAATAACATCTTGTTTATATGTTGTTATTGGGAAGACTTATTTTACTTATGCCGTAAAAAATGACAAGTATATTTAAGCTTCTGATATTCTATAAGTAAAATGAAATTGAAAAATTACTATCCATTTATATGCAAGCTAAAACTAATCAAATACACAAGCTGTTTAATGAAAGACTCGTTAGTAAATTTTATTAAAATGATAAATTTCGAGTCTGAAACTTTCAAATCCGTGACAGACGAATTTAATAGGAAATGTCCCTAGTCTTCACTTCCCAACAAGTGAATGTGAGTCTATGTTCTTGTATAAAATATAAAAGTCTCTTTAAAGATAAGTGAGCTCTTTGTTCAACAAGTCAATTGTTGTCCGTCGTTTACGAGCTTTACAAAGTTCAAAAGTTTTTTTTTAAATGTATTAAACACGAACTTACAGAAAGGAAAATCGTTTAAACTTTATCTTTTTCGTCTTATTTGATTGGAAGAAAAAAATTGATTTTGGTAGAAACTACCACGGAAAAATGAAACAGACTTCAACATATCCAATTTATTGCTTATCAAATTCTCTGCGGTGAAATTCTAATTCTGTCCCAGGGCAGAATTTATGGGAAATGTAAATGTTATATATTAGTTCTGTGGCAATACTACCCCCCCCAACAATTAGCAGTTAAAATAATTCTATCATGTGCTAACCTTATCCGAGCATCGATTTCTTTGTGTTATATCAGCCATGTTCCAACGATGAATTTGTGGTTTATACGTATAAATTTCTTCCTTTGGGATTTTTGAATGATATGTTGTTTTAAATCAATCATAATATACGTGAACAATTGAAGTCTAACACTGAAAAGGAGGATTTTTAAGCATAAATAAACATTACGAAAGATAGCTGCTTCAAATATTATGAAAACAGACACACACTTGCGTGCAGTTTAAAGGTAAACACTTTCAACATCTCTTTTTCTAAATTAGTATACTTTTATTTAGTATACTTCTATAGTATGTTTCTTTAAAATAGTGTAAATACAATTTGTCAAAAAGGCAGCTGCATCATTTTATAAAAGCCTCTCCACGAGAAGCTAAATATTTATTGTTGGTGTGTATATATGTAAAGATCGTAGTTTATATCAAGATACTCATCATAAACAGTTGTAAACAGATATTCTATCTACTCATCAAATATCTTGTTCTGACGTCTTCAAAAGCATATTTCCTTTTGAGTAGGCGAGTGCGTCTATGTGCATATATATTAGGCTGATGAAAAATTTCCCAGCGTTATCATGTACACAATGTTAGGGATATCTTATAAGTGTCTTTGAAGATTACTCAATTCTTTGTTTAACAAGTCAACTGGAGTCCGTCTTACAAAGTTCATATCCAAAAAGGATTTAGTACGAACGGAGGAAAGCGAAAATCCTTTAAACTTTTTTGTCCTATTCGATTGGGAGAAAAGTTATTTAGGGACCAAATACTTACTAACACTGAAAAATAAACTCATCCCAAAAATCCAAAGTTAAGAATCATTGCTAACTTTAACAACTTAAACTTAAAACTTAAACTCTTTGCGTAAAATGTTTTTCTGTAGCAAAGTTCAAAGAGATTTTTTCTTTATCGCGAATTGCTGGAACATATACAAATTATTTCTGCAAAAGACCAAAGTGAGAAATTGGTTTGTTTCAATGGTATATTCTATGTTTAGGCAAGGAAGTCAGTAATTTTTCTGCATGAGAATATCTTCTGACCTGAAATTCCAAATTTGTAAATTCTTCCACATGAAACGTATTCATCACATGCTTCACTTTATTTCGTACGCCTCTCTTGTCTGATAAGCGGTTCCAACAATTTCAAGATATTAAAGAATTCATCGTTTTAGAAACATAATCGTTATTTTAGGATGGAATACACTCTTTAACTGAAAGGTAGCGTAGGCAGAAAAATACTTCAATGACTGAATATTGATGCTATGAATTCATATAAACCTTAGTAAATAAATATAGTACACCTTGTCTAGTGTCACAGATAATTATTGATGTGTAGTGAGTTCAATCCTCAACAGTGATCAAACAATTATGATCTTGTACCAGACTAAACAAAATTTATTAAATATGTATATCAATAGATAGAGCACCTCACCGTGAAAGTCATTAGTAAACTACTCTTGGAGACCATTACTAAACATAGTAAGTATCTATATTCAGATAACTAGATGGGATTTTAGCAGCTGTAAGCCAAGACGTGAAGAATTGCCAACATCCTTTGCACGAACGGGGTTGAGCATCAAAGTAGCAACTGGGGTCTGTGAGAGAGAGAGAGAGAGAGAGAGAGAGAGAGAGAGAGAGAGAGAGAGAGAGAGAGAGAGAAACGACAAAAAAACTTAAACAGGCTGTTACAGAAATATCCTGTATGGATGCTTCGTGTGCTAGAGAAACACGAAGAGATGGGTGATGTTACTGATAATTGCCCGGTTGTTACCCCGATTTCGAAATTCAGGTTTTTTGGTTTGCATCGTGCGTTACGTTTTATGTTACTTGGCATTCATACTGCTTGGAATTTGGGTTCATTCTACATTGACAGCACTGTTATTTGACGACTTCACATCATCTCGAAGTAGAATACAAAATGTGATAGAAGATCCGGCCTCCCCACGATCTCGAACTCCCAAAGCAGCAGTCAAGCAACTTTGGTGATGATGAAGAAAAGAATGTTGAAGGCAGATAGGGGAGATAATTCTGAGGGGAGGGTGTGTCGTGGGGTGGATGAAGCAGAGATAAAAAGTAACAGGAAATTGGGTGGGGCAACAAAGGAATAACAAAATATATATGCATCTATGTGGGGTGATGGCGATATTGGCCTAGAGTACTGAGCTTATTTACTGCTACCCTGACAAAATTCATTATCAGCCTGAAGCTGTTGTCTTGGTGTTTGTAGGCGTTAGCTCTGGTAACGCTCACACAGCCCCCTTTCTAAAATGCCACGTGGAGGTGTCATACATTCATATAGAAGAATGAAAAACAATAAGTGACAGCAAAAAGAATATTGAGACTCTTCTCTATCATATATGGAAATGGACTCGTCAACCAGAGTTCAAATCCTGCACGAGGCTGCTTGCATTTCCTATAGCGTTAATACTCCTGGGAAAGGTATGCATGCAACTACTCTCCCTTCAGCTATAGGTGAATAGTTGAGCAGACTGGGATATTTAACCCTGGTTAGGCAACCAGTTTAGGAGAAGAAAAACTCTGAATTCAAACCTATTAAACTCCTCTTAAGAAATTAACCACGTGTGACATCCTGCTCGTGCATATAAATCCAAAGATCAGGTGAAGAAATCTTCCTTGCGACGTAGTAGGTTTTTTTTAAATGTCGCATGTGTGCTGTTATTGTCAGAGTCACAGAGTAAAATTATATTAGTAAGAAATAACAGAAGATTTAGATTTTTAGCATTATTAGCCTATTTCAGGGAGCCTAGAGAAATCGTCTAGTGTCTCCCATCCTCAGATGCAAAATGAGGATTTCTTTATTATTCAGTTGAAAACATTTTTTTGTCCTGTGTTCCTCTGTGTGGACCACTCCCAAAGGTAATTTAACTGTGGGTCATAAATAAACATCTTGTCCAGCTGATTCTCTGTTATTGGTCATTTTTTAAGAGTCACTGTTAAATCAATCTATTCCAAATTCCAAATTCCAGCTGGAGACCACCTTTATTTTCCTTGGATTTTATTTATTTATTTATTCAACTTATCTTCCCATCTCATTTCATTTTTTAATTTTATTTTACTTCTATCTTTTTTTTCTTTTTTCATTTATAATTTACTCAACTACACATTTATATATATATATATATATATATATATATATATATATATATATATATATATATATATTATCCAATTACATATCCATGACAATCTCTCGCCAACCGTCCCTATCATTTAATGTAGGTCTTTGCTGGACGGCCCGCACTGGAGTGTCCATGTGCTGGTTTCCACGGGAGAATGTCGCTTATGAGTTTGTCTTTGCTTCTCCAGCAGTGTCAACCATGTCTTGTTTGTCTCACTCGGATGATTTGTGTGATAGGAGGCAAGTTCTTTCTTGTGATGCGTTATTTCCACGATTTGTTTAAGATCACACGCAGCATTTTTGTGTTGCTTCCATCTAGCTTATTCTCAAGTCGCTTCGTTAGGGTTCAAATAATAACTTGCTAAATATATTTGATAGTATAAAGAAAAAACGGCAAAGAACGTGAATTTAAATGTTCGATATTAAAGAGAGCCTCTGCTTTTAATGAGGATGTCAGACATTGTAAATTATGCGCAAAAGAAGAATTTAATATCATCGATTATTTTAATCCCAATAATCTTTTAAATTAAAAAAAAGAATTGGTGTCAAAATGTCACCATGAAGCTAAACATCTGCTTTGTAAATTGGCGCCAGATTGAATCATGTGATCTATATATTGTCACGTGATTTGGGTTATGCATCATCTATGTACTATAGATTTAGTTGCCTACAGAAGTGGTATTGATGTTATGAAACTCAGAGTTGCGAATTATCTTTCTTTTTTCTTTTTTTTTACTTTTTATTATACAAATTATTAGATTTGCGTAAATTTTCTGTGTATCGAATACCTTTATTTCATATTATTTTTAGTTTTTATCGAACGGTGGACATTCTAATTCAACACACACACACACACACACACACACACCCACACACACATATATATATATATATATATATATATATTATATATATATGATGTGAAAAAATAGCTGTCTTTAAGAAAGCCTTCATCAGATGATGATTATGGGGCCAAGTATGATTACGGGGACAAAGTATCATTATCACAAATACACACAATTCTATCAGTATCTTAAAATGCCACCAATCTTTGTTGGTTTTCCGTCACATAGCGGGAATACCAGAACAAGATATGCAAAAAATAGTTTTTGCGACTAATTTTGTTGTTTAGCATTATTATTATCATTGTCTAAAATGATAATGAGAAGGGTGAGGAAAATCCTTAATAGGAGTGGGAAATAACTATTAAGATCTAATGACGTTTCAAAATATAAACTTGGAAAATATAACGCAAGTTCGACATTGTATTTATATTATTTTTTTCTGTTCTGTTTTCTATGACGGCATTCACTTCAACATCCAACGAATTCACCAAGGGAATAGAAAATTCACACAGGGTCCACAAACCCTGAATGCCTATCCCGGTAAGTGGAAGGAGATGCCCTTGTTTGCCGCAGATTTTCCACAGACGCAATGAAAAGTACGCCAAAATCTGTTGATTCTTGACGATAATGGATACGATTTTTAGATTAAATCTGTATTATTGTACTTGTACCTAAAATCATAGAATATCAATATTTTTTAAAATCTGAGAAATTTCCTGTGGAGAGAAAAGTCGTTTTTGAATGATAAGAAATAAAAATTAGTCGCAGGATCCAGGTGGTTTATATGTACCAAACATATGGACAAACAGTCAACGTCGATGATAAATCATTATATTTACTGAATTTTTCCAATAGTTTATTCTGGTGTAATACTTCCTGAGAATTCCCCCCTCTCTCTCATATATATATATATATATATATATATATATATATATATATATATATAAGCTTTCGCCTCCGGGGAATAATTGCCATAGTCTAGTGTCAGTAAGACCACTCACAATTTCAGAAATAGATGTCGATGTAAGAATCGGGCTTCTGACGTAACGCACCAGTGTTAATCTCTTAATAATTGACTTTGCAGAACTCAGTGTCAGACGAGAAATTTTGTCTGCTGCATCTTTAAGTACGGAAGATCATAAACGCCAATAATCAAAGTTGAAGAGAGAGAGAGAGAGAGAGAGAGAGAGAGAGAGAGAGAGAGAGAGAGAGAGAGAGAGAGAGAGAGAGAGAGAGAGAGAGAGAGAGAGAGAGAGAGATCTTCGTTTTTTAATCCTCCAAATTCTCGATGTAAAGGAGATAAACATGAAATGCTAATTAGAATCCTTCACTTCCCCCTAAAGTAACATAGACCGTTCATATAATGAGTAGACATTTCATTTTGTTTGCAGTTCCATTTTGTATATCTTTTGCATTCTCCCTCGAGTTATTTTGACTTTTCTAGTTGAAAATCTGGCTTGCTTAATCTCTCTTAATTCTGGTGGCTATAGTCTGCATGTTCTTTGACAATTGAATCAAAATAATCTCTCAAATTGACTAAGTACCATTCCTTTCTTTTCAGTTCGAATTGACATTTCATTACTTGCGTGTGTGTCCCCCGCCCCTTACAGAGAGACAGGGTCAAATGGAAAGTCTCAGAGACCTGGTTCTTTTTGCATGCAGTTGGCTTCCGACACCAATATAGACGATGTGTGTTTAACCCATTTAGGAAAGATAAATTATATATCAAAGAGTTATGACAGGACATCAGGAGGAATGTGAAAGAACAGAAAAAAAATAAAATGATACATTAATAAGTTATGATGGGGCAAAAAGCATGTTTTAAATCTAATATTAACTAGAATGCTAAAATGTGTGCATGTGTCTTTAAAATTACGGTTAAACAAAAAAATCTTTAGGACTTCGTTTTTTGCATCGTTATTAAGTGGACGTCGGGCCCAAACATGGATGCTTTAACCCCTGAGATCATTTGTGGTCATTGGAAGCAATTAGATGGCAAAATATGCAGTTTTTTGATGAACCAAGATTGAAACTTTGATAAGAAATAAATTTTGACCACATAATAATGGGACATACGAAATCATATGCATATGTTTTTTTTACATGGCAATTTATATGTTGTTGGATGTTCACGAATAAGTCATGAAAAAGGATTATATATGTTGTTGGATGTTCACGAATAAGTCATGAAAAAGGATTATATATGTTGTTGGATGTTCACGAATAAGTCATGAAAAAGGATTATATATGTTGTTGGATGTTCACGAATAAGTCATGAAAAGGATTATATATTTTGTTGGATGTTCACGAATAAGTCATGAAAAAGGATTATATATGTTGTTGGATGTTCACGAATAAGTCATGAAAAAGGATTATATATGTTGTTGGATGTTCACGAATAAGTCATGAAAAAGGATTATATATGTTGTTGGATGTTCACGAATAAGTCATGAAAAAGGATTATATTTGCATTTGCAATGATGGAAGAACAAGAAAATGTAGAACGAAGCTCTTAGAAGATAATCAGAATTCATCTTAGAGATTAAAAATAATTGTTGTACTTATGCTATGTTCATTTTTGTCTCTTCATAGAATCTTTCAACTGAAAACCTGGCTCAAATAATCAAGCAAGGTGCCGGGCTGATCTTCGGTTCAGGCCTTTATGGAGTTCATCGATGGAACCGAGAATGGCTGACGCTCATAACTTCAATTACGTTTGATCGCCGTGCATGGTCTGTCTTTATTCGGGATACGGTGAATTTGATAGGTGGGACCGACTCAATCGACCCAGGGTAAATGCCATCACAGATACAGACAGAATCTTTCTAATATATACATCAGAATCATTTAATCAAAAGTCTTATCTTTTTTTTTTTAAGCAACGCCAGTTACCCCAAATAGATTTTATTTGGTTGGTGGAAAAATCTACTTTCTATCATTGAGTATTTTGCGAGGAAAAATGTAACATTGTAAGCGAGTGGCCTCAGTGTGTAAATAGATAAGTTATTAAAAATTCCAGCTGCTGAAAGAGAAACAAGTTGACAAAGTCCAAAATCTCTTTCTCTAGACTGGTGTAATAAGACAATTAACCAAAAGTTGACGAAATCACCAAAATCGATCGGCTATCTAAGTGGATGCGAGGGCTGGTCGAGCGATCCTATCCACTCAGTGGTAGGAGTGAGTGTTCGGTGTTCTGCGAACCCCAATAAAAGAAGCTTTTTTTCGATTCCCTCTTTTTGGTGGTTGGGGACACGAGCGAGACAAGCCATCGCGTGGATGGAGAGCTAAAGAACCACCTAAAGATACGAGAAGAACTGATTCCTACTGGAACAAAGAATCTACACCGCACCTTGTGACTGTTATCCATTTCTGTTTTTATGTTTCCCCTCAGAGGATCATCATCACTGACATATTAGTCGTCGGTGACTATGCTACACAAGTCTCATTAAATATCAAACCTTTTTCTAAATATTTTAACCTATCTATAAAAAAAAGTCTAAATTCTTCCTCGGGTCTCTAATTCTAAAACATTGTCTTCAGGAGGATCTTCAGAAATATATTTGACTAGAAGCAGCTACCCAGCATCGTCTGAGTAGATGGGTTGGGTAAGAAAATACCTGGTGTATTGATTTGTTTACTTTTGAGATTTACAAATGCAATGTATTTTTAAGTAGAATTTCTATGTATATTTTAACTTTTAAACATATTCGAATATAAATTAAATCTTCATAATTTTGGTACAAAAAGCAAGAACCGGTGACATTTAAAACACACACACACACACACACACACACACACTTGGGGATTTGGGAGTCATTGGTTTGCATTAACATTTTCTTGTGTTATTTTTGACAGCTGTTTCACAGGTTGTAAATAAGAGTTACATTTAAAAGATGTCAGTGCTCTTTATTGAAGTTCGAATACACAGTTAAAAAATATTTTTTGATGGAAACATTTACAGATATCTAGTAACCGCAAATTCCTTAAACATTGCCACTTTTGTGGTATATATATAGAAAACAATGATTTTTTACAGGCACCAGTTTCTTTTTCTTTTTTGCTGGCTTGGTGCATTTTTGGCGTCACAATTTTATTGGGTCATTCTTATACCATTGTCTCTTTTAGAATTTAGTACAATGCATAACAAATAGATTCATACAAGAAATTAAGATTAAGATAAATTTCTCGATATTTTATGAATGTAGCTTAGCATTAGACACTGTTAAAATAAGAAAATATTAAGATTTCCCAAGTAGTAAAAGTCTGCTTTAAAAAACGGTAGTGAGAATCCTAGATTTTCTTTTAACAAGGGCGATAACTAATAAATACTAATTGTACAGTACTTCCTCTTATTTATTTAGGAATAACAAAATTATAGTTCTATAAATTTTAAGCGACTTGAAATAAAACTTAATCGTCTCCGTAAACTTCCTTTAAACAAATTAAGTAAAATATTTATTGGGCTATTTCTGATAAAATAACACCGTATAAAAAATGTTTACTTTTTCATTTTTCCTGAACAGAAATATTATTTACAAATTGCTTATGTCTAAAGTAAATAGAAAAAAAAGTATTTTTCTCTTCAGACTTTGCTTTGTCCAATCTGGGTAATTGACATTTTAAAATTCATTCGCTTTGCAGTAAGATTTTAAAATGAAGTGTAAGATTTTCCTGAATGTTTATATGATTGGCGCCCATCTTTATAAATTCAATATGGGAATATTCTCATAGGATCAAAACAATCACTTCTTCCAGGATATAGTGGACACGCCGCTACCAAGGTGCGTATAACGAAAACATAATGGAAGATTATATTTGGGGCCTGATGTGTGAAAGTGATAAATATTTAAGTTGCAAATCTCGAAAAACTTCTCACTTAGAAACATTTTTTATCATTTTTGTAGAAATTTAGTATAAATATTTTTGTACAGATATTGTTTTATTCAGACCTGACTTAAATTTAAAAAGGAAATGCAAATTGACCTCTTTTTACATAGAAAATAGGTTAAATTCTAAACAGTGTATCTCCTTGTTTCTCTATCTGTAACTTTTGTCACGTAAAACAAACAGATGAATAAATGTAACAAATGAATTCTGATTCAAACGTCTGAATTTAAAGGCAAGAAAACGAGGGGCATAACCAATAAACCAGAGTTCAACAAAATGATCAAATTAATTTACTAATATTAAATGAGCTATAGTGCACATACACAACACTAATCCTAGACAGTAGTTAAAGGAGCGATATTTTTAAAAATTCTAAGCAAAATGCAGATGCTTTAAATCTTAGTAGTGCTTTGCTGTCATTGTTGACAGTCATCTTTTCAGTATCTTAATATTTTGAATGAAATACACTCCTGTTTTGTTTCTTTTACATCAAATGACAAAATTATCCCCGTGGCACAGTTGGTAACATACTGGACTGCGACATCGTAGTAAACGAGTTCGAATTCCAGTCGTGCTATTACGTTCAATTTCGGGCATTGGGAAAGGTATGGATCCACTCATCACCCATCAATGGGTTAAATAGTACCACATTTGGCATTAAATAACCCACGAATGTTTATATGCCATTAAACAAAGAAATCAAACCAACCAAACAAAATTATTGAACAGAGAAAGTACTTTTCCACGGTCAGATTTTATTCACTCTAACGACCTAATCTCCCCCACCCCACCCCATCTAAGAAAGTGTTTCTATAGCAACAGCTGTTAACATAGAAATGTTGTTTTCTTTTCAAAACTGTTGGTCAGTTTTTAATTTATCTTGGAAAAAATATCAGGTGGACATTTATTGATTAACTTACACTCAGACAAGAATATTTTCTTTTTTTTTATTATTATTGTTTTTTTTACTTTGACAGAATATCTTATGAGTAAACAAGGGTTTAAAAAGTTTGCTCTCAGTCGTTTTGTCCTCAGATACCATCCACATGAGCACAAAAATTCACCAAAGTACAAAATACAATCAAACTTTACTGCAGAGCGATGATATCTTTATCAAAAGGCATTCCATTATTTCGTTAAAAGAAAGACTGGAAATGGTTGCTATATCAAACCTTCTATTATGAGTATCTGACCTTGGGTTCCTTGGTCAGAAATACCGAACTTGCGATATAAAGTAAAACAGTGTTCAGCCCAAAATTTTGAGTGTATAGTAAAATAGGTCTCAGTCAGATATATCGGGCTAACAAATTCAAAGGGTTAATAATGTAAGAAAGACTTGATGTGGAAATTAGATCTTTTTAAACTCTTGTAATACGAAAAAAAACATAGTTTCAAAGGCGATACTTTCTAGAAAAAGTTATTTCTATCATCTGACAAACCAATTAGCTGCTAACAAATAAATCATGAGATGTTAGATATGAACTGACGTTTGCAATGAAGGTGATGGTGGTATAGGGGTTCTCTAAACTACAGCCTGCGGGCTACATTTCGCTCGCCACAAGATCTTATTTTAATAAAAAAAATTGAAGAATTGAAATGAATAGCGTCTTTTCAACTCTAGTTTATTATTTTGTCAAAACATTTGTTAATGACTGACATTTTTACTCATTATATATTTATAATTTCTAAATGCAAACATTGTCATTATCATTATTTCTTTGTAATCGTCACATTTCTCTTTTGTTCTCAATTTTGTTCATGATTACAAATAAATAAATAAATAGATAATTTTTTAAATGACAAAAAGACCTAAATAGAACCTATTCATTTACATTTATTCGCCTATATCATTATTTTTAATGGACAATACTAAAAACAAATGCACCTTTCAGTCTCGAGATATAAGTTGGCTGAATTCTGAGATAAATACTTTTCCTTACAATTTTTTTTACTTGTTTCTTCTTCCTGTTGCTGTTATCACAAGATAGCAGATTTAATATTATCTGATCATCAAAGTAAGCAGCGGGAAATTGGAATAAAGAATAAACTTCATACGTTACTTGAACTCCTATCTAATCTCGAGAGAATATCTTATATTATTAATAATTAATTAATTTATTAAGGGATGTTTGTGGTATAATGATTATCGTAGTCAAAAATGGACACGGCAAACTGAATTCAAATCCTGAACGAGGCTGTTTGCATTTCCCATAGAGCTTATTCCCTCGGGCAAGGTATGAATCCAATTATTCTTCCCCCCGCGTTGGGTTAACCTTGGTATGGCAACCGGTCTAGAAGAAGAACAACTCTACATTCAAATTTGTAAAAATCCGCTTAGAAATTGACCATTTGCCGCATCCTGTTCATGCAGAAGTGTTGGATAAATATATTATTAACAAAGCCTTAAATAAGTTGGCAACGGAATTTTCGTGCTTAGACAGGAGTTAAATCCATAGTAATATGAAGACATTAGTCTGATTAGATTAATAGATAATAATGATAAACCCTCATCTTAAAAAGTCAGACAGAAACTACTTCACGTCTTACAAATAATTTAATAGATAATTTAAACATTTTTGACAATTAAAAAAGTCAACATCGAAAGGATTAAACGTTGAACAATGTGTAACATCCAACATTACGATATTTTCTAATTCTACTGAGGTTTCGAGATGAAATATTTGGATTATTTCTTGTGTTTTTCGGACGAGTATCTTTATCTTTATGGTATTTTTTTATCAAAGTATTCCAAGGTTAGCACAAACGATTAAGCCAGGCGGGACAGGAACAGCACAGAAGATGAAACTCGGTCAGGTCGTTCAAAAACCTCAACCCCTGATGAACAAATTGACGTTATTCACCGTATGGTTTTGAATGACAGACGTCTTACTATTCAGCAGATAGCTAAGTTCATAGGCATTAGTTCTGGTTCGGTCCACACTATTTTAACGGAGATCTTGGAGATTAGCGACTTGCAAGATGGATCCGTAAAAATGCTAACGCCAGAGCATGACATTTCCAGGACACTTCTGACTCACATCCTGTCTAACTCTAAGAATTTCCACTGCAGATTAGTAACTCGAGATTAAACCCTGGTTCACCACTTAGAATCTGAATAAAAAATTCAAAGAAAATAGTGGAAACAGTTCTTCACCACCCGAAGAAGTTTAAATAGGCAGCGTCTGTTGGTAAGGTGTAATCATGATAGATTACCTGAAAAAGGAAAGAAAACTATTAATGGACAGTAATATGCATCAGAATTAATACAACTGAAGGAAGTAATCAAGTCGAAACGCAGAGGGAAGCAGAGAGAAGGTGCGCCTGTTCACACTGCTCAGGTTGCAGTTACTGAAGCAGCCAATTGTGGCTTTGAATTATAACACCATCCTAACCTTAGCTCCATCTGACTTGTTTCTATTTACAAAACACAAATCCCTCATGCGTGTTCGTCATATTGGAATCAATGATGAGATCATATGTTCTGTGGAGGAGTTTTTGGCGGAAAGGATGCCAACTTCTTCCGTGGTGGAATTGCACTGCTTGAAGAACATTGGACATTGATTCGGGGGGGGGGGGGGGTATTGAGAAATAGTGAAAAACTGTCTTGCCTTCTGGGGTATTTTTATAATTTTTTCACCGATCCTCGTAGACACACACACACACACACATATAATATACACAATACCCATGTATTGAAAGTCTGTAACCATATATATATATATATATATATATATATATATATATATATATATCGGAGGTAGTTGTCGTGTCTAGCTACACTGATGAGAGGTGAAACGTCGAAACACAGTGTCTGTGAATGACTATATATATATATATATATATATTATTATTATTATTATTATTATTATTATCATACTAAAGCTGAGATAAACACCTTTCTTTTCCCTAAGGATTTTTCTATTCATGTTATTGACACAAAATTTATACTGAAATATTCCTTGGTTTCAGGACTACTTATTGTTTGAAAAAAAAAAACTTTAATTGGTTTTAATTAGTCGTAATTAGCAATTAAGTCAACAGCTGACCCGTCCCTCTCTGTCATCCTGCATTACTCTCACCCTCTCTATGTATGAGTAAGAATGAGAGTGAAAACGGAGAGTTATTGTGTTAGAGACATTTAACTATGTTAAAATTGATTAGGGGATGGTAGGTAGTGGCGTAACCCCCATTGACATGTATTAGACTCACCCGTCCAAGAAAGCCTCCTTTCCAGGAGATATAAAAAGGATATTTTTTGCTGTGACCTCGGGGAGAGTTGGTGTAGTTTGTAACGCGGTGCGTCTGGGTATAGAAAGAGGTCTTGGTCGGGCTAACTTTCTTTTTTTTATTTCTTTTTTTTTTATTTTTAAAAAATTTCTTTCATTTTTCTTTTTTTTAATTTCTTTTTTTATTTCTTTTTTAATATCTTTTTTTTGTGGTAAAAGTGTTTGTAGCTCGTTATTACTGTATTAATCGGGCTAAAATTTCTTTTGGAAGAGTTTATCTCATAACTGCACTGTAGTTAATTTTTTTTTTTTAGCTGTTCAAGTCAACTTTTTTTTTTCTAAAAAAAAAAAAAATGCTGAAAAATCCATCCCATGATACTAATCAACTCCTTTTTTTTCTTTTTTTACTTTAAGGCGTTTTCCTGAGTGGTTAATGTGATATTTTAACACCCCCCGTACTTTCTCGACAAGTAAATATATTTTCTATTGGATTTTTTTTAAATATAAAATATATTAAACAATATTTTCGAAACTCGGTCATATTTACTTAGATTTCTTTTTACTGTTTTGAATAAAATGGAAAAACAATATTTGCATTTACTTATTGATAAGAACCTGGGGGTGGGTTACTTTTTATCACCTTCAAAACTGCTAAGAACATTTTAAATTTGGCGGGGGGGGGCGGTAAAATATTCACATTTACGTATCGAGAAAATTTTTCGGAAGGTACGGCTTAGTGTTTTAGGGCGTATTTATGCGATATGCCCCTTTTTTTCTTTACACATTAAACATGTCATTTATATTAAATACATTTTATACTAGGCACTGCATAAATGGCAAATCCCTATTTTACAAAACACATCTACCCACCCCCACTCGATTGAATAAAAATTAACAAAAATCTGGTAATTATCCGATTTTAATGACATTTTCAATCTTGATTAATCAATGAATGAATTTTTAAATGCATCAGTTATTTTATTTCATGTCATTCAACTTTTATATTTTGAGGGATGTAAAATATTTGGGTTTATACGGTGCTATTCGCAGAAATGCCTCCCGCCTTAAAAAATCTAGGCGTTGATAAAACAACCCACTTACGAATAAAGTCCCCCATCTGAAGTGGTGCCTGCTGAAAAAAATCAGCGCTTCCGAAAAGTTAATGCGATATTTTACTCACTCCAGTCTTTTTTGTAAAAAATGTAAATGTAAATATTTTAACCCTCCTCCTTCTTTGAAATATTTTTTTTTTTTTGGGGGGGGTATTTACAAAAATATTTACATTTACTTGATGATACAAATCTGGCTTTAAAATATTGTCGATAAAAATGCCTTCAATCTGCTAAAGTCTTCATTTTATTTTAATATATTCCTTTTCAACAAATAAAAAAACAATATTTAGATATGCTTTTTTATTTTAACTAAAAACAAGATATTAAACAAGCATAAATAAATAAAAAAACTGAAGCTTTAGATTCTTTTATATTTTAATTAAAAAATGTCAGGCCATTTTTAATTTTAAAAAATACTTTATTTTATGGTACGATCAAAATGTCACGTGATTAGTTTACGCCATATTGAAGGAAGAAACGCAATACACTTTTCATTAGTAGTACGAGTCGGATTTTGAGCAGGCACCCCTTAGTTTTTCTTTTAGGCCAGGAGGCCAGAACGCATTTATGCGACATGCACCAAAATTTTGGCTTTTCAATTTAAAAACGAATCAAAATTATTTAAATTCATTATTTAAGGTCAGATTTTTGTTTTAGTCGAAAAGTAGTAACATCATGGACACTAGTAAAAAAAAAAAAATTTTAAAAAAAGCAAATTAAATTTAAATATCAAATATTTTAAATATTCTTTTAGACAATTAAATTCGTCCCAAAAGGCGTTTTTTTCTGTTTAAGTTAATTACCGTAAAAAAACTGTAGCACAATCATCTTTAAGAAAAATCATAGCTGAAACCGATATTTTTTTATTATTTGGCTTCCAGTAATTCTTTTTATTGTCTGCTGTAAATAAATGAGAACAATTGTTAGTAGACCCCCCCCCCAAAAAAAAAAACGGAATATATAAAAATTCGGAAAACATGTCTTAGTTAACATGATTATTAAGCCTACTTTTTTTTTAAAAATAGATTAGATAAATATTCAATTTAAAATATTTCATGTTGAATAAAGGCAGTTACTGAGTTTTTCTAGATATTTAAAAAATTACGGAATTTCATTCAAATGAGCAAACGTTGACTCCCCCACCCTTTAAGTGAAAAAAGTTTTCTTCCTAGCCATAGTTGTATTGTTGCTACTGTATGATTGCACCACTTGGGCACTAACCTAGCATAGAGTAAGCTAGATGGGAACTGCTTAAGAATGCATGTAATTTTAAACAAGTTGTGGGAGCAACACTCCACGAGAAAGCAGCTGTATAGCCACTTGCCTCTTATCACACAAACCATCCGAGTAAGATGAACAAGGCATGCTGGAGGATTTAGGACAAACTCTTAAGAGACATTTTTCTATGTAAATCAGCACGCCAGTGTGGACATGTGAGCAAAGACATACATTGACCAATTCTGAGCTGACACTGAATGCTGTACAGAGGACCTCCTGAGAGCAATGAATAATAGGGTAAAGTTGGCGAGATATTGTCATAGATATCCATGATTAAAATCTTAATTACCTGTAATTAGAAATTAACTAAGTGACTCTTCCCTTGTTTTTTTTTTTCCTTTTGTCAAATGAAAATGTTTACTCCAGTTTAAATAACTTATTTGGACAGTTTGGGTGAACTTTAAATTAATGAAATCATTTTATCATGTGATTTTTCCAACAATCTAACCCGGGCTCAATGGGTGACCCAACGGGTCACGTTCTTTCTAGTATATATATATATATATATATATATATATATATATATATATATATATATATAAGGTCGTGCAACCTGGTTTCCTTACAGAGTGATAAGAAATCCAGTTGTTATGAGAACAAGATATTACTCTAGTAAACAGAATAAAAAAAGAAAGAAAGAAAAAGTGATTGAGAGAAAAGAGAAGGAAGTAAAGAAAGAAGAGAGTGGGGAAAGAAGACAGAAAAGAAGGTAATAATAAAGAAGAAACGTGAAGAAGAAAGATAAATCGAAACAGAGAGGGGGAAAATATTGAAATAATAGAGTGAAAAAGTAAGAAGGAACAAAATGTTTGTCAAATATTCTATTTTAGAATAAAGAATAAAAGTAATTCCGAAAAATATGCTCGTTGGTAATAAATATTTGAAATTCCATTTTCTTTTTAGATCAATTAGAGGTTGGATAAAAGCACATTTTCCCCCAACATATTTTTCCCTTTATGCATGCTTTATATTATGCTTGAGCTTATTTTTTTTTGTCTCACTTTTCCTCTTGATATTCTTTTATAAACTACAGACATTATCGATCAGTGCACTCGTCAACGCCGCTTAGAGTTTACAACACACTCACACTCAGAGGTACACACACACACAGAGGCACACACACAGAGGCACACACACACACACACACACACACACACACACGTACATACGCCAACGCGTGGCGCAGTCAACACTTATTAAGTTTCTTAGCGAAATACCAACTGTCATAAAAGATAGAGAATCTATTTTTAACAAGTTCTATTGGTAAAGAGAATGTTTGAAGTTGTATTGGAGAATTCTCTTGGGGACGAAGAGGGAAGTGCCAAAAATGTCGATACTCAGCTTCTGTCCAGAATATGTTGAGACACATTCGCTCAGCTGTGGGGTGAGATGGGGAAGGGGAGGGAGTAGAAAAGGTGCAACATTTACACTAGTGGTTGGCCACTCATCCAATCCTTCTTGGCAAAGAAAACTGACCACTGTCTCTGGATGGAAACGCATCACATGCAAAAAGGTTCTGTCCAAATCAAAGGGGGGGGGGGCAACAACGGAAACACAAACATAATAATAATAATAATAATAATAATAATAATAATAAATGAAACAGATGAAACGATAAAAAACTAAAGATAAAAGCAGTATGAGCATTAGTCGGATGGGGTGGCCTTTGATTATAAACCAATCAGAAAGCAGTTTGGACTTAATTGCAAAGCGTTATTAAAGTAGTTCTGCTGTACATACAAGATGTGTCAAAAAGTATCGAGATTGAAGCTGTATTTACCAAGATAGAGTTGAACAATAAATGGAATGTTATGTTTTTTTTGTTTTGTTTTTTCAGAATACGAGTCGCAGTATCTACAAAGAGATACTGTGGCGTTTGCTTCGTTCAGTGCGCGAGAAGAGGCGAGAGATGTGGCAAGACAACTCGTGGGTGCTTTACCATGACAACACACCTGCCCACACTTCCTATCCAAGAGTTCCTGGTCTAGAAGAACATCACTGTGCTGGAGTAACCTCCCTACTCGCCCGACCTGGCTCTATGTGATTTTTTCTTCTTCCCCAAGCTCAAAGGGTTCATCAAAGGAACTCATTTTGAGGATGTGCACGACATCAAAAAGGCCGTGACGATAGATCTACGGAGAATCCTGGAAGAAACTTTCCAGGAGTGCATGCAAGCATGGCAGAGAAGGGTGTGAAAGTGCATTAGACTCCAAGGGGATTACTTTGAAGGGGATAACTTGTAGTTTGGATTTGAAATAAATTTTGTGACACCAATCCTGGAACTTTCTGACATACCTTGTATTCAAATGTTTTAGTGACCTTTTTAACAAATGCATTGTGCTGCTTGTTACACGACCTATTACTCTGAATATGAAATATAAAAATGATGTCTTATCCAGTGGAAAATTTCAGACTGAGGCATTCTTTTTTAAATTCATATTTTAATTCTTAATAAATAGTTGTGTGCATTTTGAAATTTATGAGTTATCTTGACAAATGTCTTATTGTTAATTGTCCTTAATGTTTTACTCGTATTTCTTTCCTCTTCTGTTGCTTTATTTATAATAGTAGTGTTAGTAGTAATATTATCTTGATTTGTTTATTAAATGAAGTATTGCTAACGATTATTGATGATTTGGTTTGTTCAACGGCATATCAAATCCTATTATTATCCTAGGGATTATCTAATGACGAAATTTGATAATTTCTAAATGTTTGATTGTAATCATTAGTTTATTTTCAATGTTTCATTGTATAATCATTTGTTTTTAGTTGTACAGTTTCAAGTATTTTCTATTTAGCATCAACAATTTGCAGTTATAAGGTTTCAAGTAAATAATAATAATAATAATAATAATAATAATAATAATAATAATAATAATAATAATAATAATAATATTTAGTAAACAATTTTAGCTTCAAGTAATTATTGATATAAATAATTTGTATACAGTTAAATGCTTTCAAGTATTCCTATCAAACATTATTAATTTTATTTAATTATTACTTTTTGAAGAAGTTATGGTTTCACGTAATTATATCTAAGAAAAATAATTTGCCAACGAGTCTATTTATCCCATATACGGTACCCTAACATGTATTACCTCTCCGAGTCAGATTGAACGCAGGGGTAATGACAACGAAGGGGTATCACTGACACTCCAGAACTCCAGGAGTGGAGCATCACCACCGGATGCAGTTTAGTATCATATAATAATGTTTATTATACTTGTCGAATATAATTCAAGGGAAATAATTCTTGTTTTTTTTTTGTGTGCATGTTTGTTATTTTCATTCATCCGTCGTGGTGTAATGGTTAGCAAGCTAGTCCCGCAGGTCCGTTACTTCTGAATAGTGAGTTGGATCCTCGTTAGATACCCCATATTTGTGACCTTGTGTCAAATCCTACCCGTAGGGTATTATTATTTTACCTCCTGAGATTTTTGTTAGTTTTTATTTTCGACTCTCCTATCACGTACAACGTATGAGTGTGCAACAGTTAAAATATTCACTAATAGACTCGCTACACATATATTTTGATTTTTAGTGGTGAACACCCATGTAAGATTTGTTGCCAGATTTGTTGAATGAGCTGATAACAGATGAATGGTGCAACAAATTCTTCGAACAATATTCAAGTTTTGAAATCGGTTTTTCTTTTTCCTAGACCGGCTGACTTACTAAGGCTAGAGAGCCCAGTCCTCCCTACTATTTACCCATAGCTTCCAAAAAGCATTAGTGTGAAGGTTTCCCTTTACGCTATTGTTTGTCTAGGATTAGAAGTCGGCCGGACGAGTCCATTTCATACAGCAATAATTATCGCTCAACACACACCTCCTATTTATATATTTCAGTTTTGTTAATAGTAAAACAATATACATAAGCATGAAGAATCCTTTTTCCTGAATAAAATAAACCATCATCGTTGTTATTCAATAATTTTCCTTTTTGCAAATTATTTGTGATAAATAAATCATGTAATTCCCAAAATGATTATATTTGAACAATTCACACATTATTGATTGTCTTAACAGATTTAACCCTTAGTAAATAACTAGCCGGGATTTGTAACTAAAAGTACATATACCCTATGGGCAGCTGGAGATTCCTTATTTCTACACTATTGTTGCCAAGCAACAATACAGCCAACCAGAAGTGCCCTTACATCTGCGTCATGGGCAGTATTTGTGCCATTACCTAGAAGTATATATGCATACTGGGCGGACAAAAATCTCACTGGAAATTCACATTTATACCTCGCTATAGCGCTGTTTCAGAAAGAGCAGCGGGTTGTTTTTGAATTCTAAATCTTTCTCTCTCTTTCTCTTTCTCTCTCAGTCTCTTTCTCATATATATATATATATATATATATATATATATATAATAATCCATTCTCCTGGAGTTGAGCACTTTGGGGGGGGGGGGATTTCGCTGACGACCGCCAACTAAAGCGTAAACGCAACGCTCTCTTATATACTATATGGTGGCCTTTATAGACTTAGAGATGTGTGTATTAAAACAGTTAAAATCCCCTTCGCATTCTGTGTGTGACTATAGCCTAGCGGTTAAGGTGTCTGACTGATGCTGAACCGATCGGATTTCAACCCCAGCTGTAGGTAGCTTACAAATGTCTAGCCACATTGAAGAGACTTGATAAGTCGAAACACGTATCTGTGGATGACTATATATATATATATATATATATATATATATATATATATATATGGGGTGTGTATGTATGTGTGTGTGTGTGTGTGTGTGTGTGTGTGTGTGTGTGTGTGAAAAGTGCTGAAATGTTCTTGTATTGACCTAATACCATAAAATGTGCATACTACTTCTCGCAGTTCAACACACTTGGCCCATTGTTTCTTAATTTCATCTCAATAAAAATTCTATAATTAAAAAAAAGAAGTAATTCCCTTCTTGTCTGGCCCGAGAACTTTTCAGCATTTGCTCTGTGTGTGTGTGTGTGTGTGTGTGTGTGTGTGTGTGTGTGTGTGTGTGTGTGACACACTTTTCTCTGCCAACATCGTAAATAAAATTTTGATTATAAAGAGCAATGAGAAAAACAAAACATTGTTACGGTAACACGACACAATATGTAAATATATGTAAATAAGTTTTATGATTTTTTAAGAAAAAAGAGCCGAAAACTTTGTCATGAAAATTCAAATATCAGTGAATTTGCATTTCCGGTTGAGGCTGAGGTTTATTTTTTACTTTTACCTTTTCAAATAACATGTGTAAATAGAAAAAGAAAAATGAGAGAGAGAGAGAGAGAGAGAGAGAGAGAGAGAGAGAGAGAGAGAGAGAGATGAAGAGAAAGAGAGAGAATGACTGAAAGAGTGAGAATGAGAGAGAGAAAGAAAAAAAGAGAGAGAAAGAAAAAGAGAGAGAAAGAAAAAGAGAGAGATAGGGGGAGAGGGAGGGGGAGAAAGAGAGGGAGATAGAGATTATCATTCATGAAAAAAGTAATGGATATAAATCAATTTCTGTTAGATGATCTATTTTTTGCTTAAAACAAACAACATATATTGATATAATTCCTTGTGTTTCTATAACAAGGGAATGTTTTATTATTTCCTTGTAAGTTTTGGTTGCATCACAAATAACGTATAAATTCCATTGTATTTTATAAATAAAGTAAAGAAATTTATTCACTCATTTAAATAATTCCATCGAGATTTGAATTTTCAAAGTAAATGAATAAGAAATATAGAATTGACGAGCTTCAGAAATCCTTTTATTACAATGGATAATATATCTCGGCTTATTTGGTGATTATATTCACGAAAAGACAAACATTACCCCATTAACATTATTTGCCGACTTGAAATTTAAAAAATAGATTAATTCATAGACAACTAAATTATTCTTTTAATTAGTTTTGTTAGTACAGTTGATATGTCGTCAAATATGATTGGTAAGTTGCACCACCTTTTTCATCAAAAGGGTTAATAAAATGGCGCTCGGCCCGACATATTGGTCGGAGTCTTGTAGTGCTGCTGTTCAGCTTAATTTGAAATTAAGAGAGATTCTTTTTTTTCAAAATAATAGCAAGAGTAGTGATACAGACAATTCTGAAATTCTAAAGAAAAGTAAAGTTCTTTCTTTGAGGAAAACATTTAAAATTCTTGACTTGATATACCAAATATCCGAATCACATGCATGGTCTATAAAGAAGGCAGCTAGAGGAATTGGTCTTCATTTGAACTCAGATAAAATAGAGTTCATGTTCTACAACCATGATGGAGACATCTCTACACTAGATGGCAAGCCACTGAAATTAGTAAACCAGTTCACATACCTAGGTAGTAATATATCATCTAGAGAAAGCGATGTAAACATTTGCATAATAAAGCCATGGTCTGCCATAGACAAATTATCGTTCATTTGGAAATCTGATCTGACTAATTAAATGAAATTCTTCTAAGCTATAGCAGTGTCAGTGCTACTATACGGTTGCACCACATGGACACTAACTTAAGAAATAGCTTGATAGTAACTGTACAAAGATGCTACGTATTATCTTGAACAAATCCTGGCAGCAGCACTCCACAAAAGAGTAACTGTACGGCCACTTGCTTCCTATCACACAAACCATTCAGGTTAGATAAACAAGACATGCTGGACACTGCTGGAGAAGCAAGGACAAGCTCATAAGTGATGTTATCCTATGGGAACATGCACATGGACATTATATATATATATATATATATATAAATATATATATATATATATATATATATATATATATTAAGCTTGTCCGGGAAGCCTCTGGATATTTTGAGAACCGCTTATACAATATTGGTATAACTTGGCAACAATCAACTATCATTTATCTTACAAATCATGTGTGAGCAGTCACGTGGTGTTACTCAGTCATTCCTAAGACATTCAACTGATTGAATATACACAGTGTAGCCGCTGCATTCATCATGTAAATTTGCCGATCCATTTTCAAGATCTCCTTTAAAAAACATTGCATCGCCCTAGTATGTCAGTCGGCCATCTACAATCCCCGAATTGGCTCCTTGTGACTTCTGGATTTTTTAACAAAGTTAAAATCCCTGCTGAAAAGATGATTATATACCATGGACGAGATTACGGAGAACGTAGCAAAGCAGCTGATAGCAATCACATGTGTGTGTGTGCGTGGGGGGGGGCAAGAGGAGTAGTTTGAAGAGCACTAAAGTGCCATTGCCATTTTTGTTGGTAAAATCAAATGGCTTGATTCTTTTCGAATAGATCTTGGCTATGAGATGTTTATCTAAACAAAAAGAGGAAACGAGAAGCAAGAGAAAAATCTTTCGAAACGTTTCAGTTGAAGAAATAAAAGTTGCACATTTCAATTTTATATTCGTTTCTATTCTCTCTCACTGGCGCATTTGCCCTCATTATATTTTCATTACTTAATATAAGCATCAAAGTGGGAGCAACAGGAAGCCGACATTTCTTGGCTTAGATCATTGGCAAATATTCCAGAATGCAAAAACAACAAACAAAAATAAACAAACAAACAAAAACAAACAAACAAACAAACAAACAAGAAGGCAACAACCTAAAAATAAGGAACAAACACACAAACTTTGCAACAAACCAAATTTACTCTTTTTTTTTATAGTTTCGATTATGTTTTTATTTTTTTCCATTGGGTTTATTTTTTGTGCGGTGTTAATGAGAGTTCAGTCCCAGCAGAAGCAAACGTGATCATTCACTAATAAACTCTAGTCACACTTTCATGTTCAAACACCCACTAACACACACATATATACTCGTTAGCGAACACACATACGCACACTATGCATATATCTGCTAAATAAAAGTATATGCGGGGGTATGGGCATCACCAAAGCTGTATTCTTATAGTCAAAGATATAACCAAAGATATACATATACACACATACTTATGTATGCATTATATACATAAGTAACATCGACACCAACACATGGGAGGTTGGCAAACAAGGCACGAAAAGGAGTGAAAAGGAAAGGAAAGAAGCCGCCACAGCAAAGAAAGCCAGAAGGAAGGGGAGACAATCATCACTGTTTGCTGGCAGTCACAGGACCAGAGATTGCCATTCAGAAATTGACCTGTTCAACTACTCGTACAGATGCAATTAAGGAAAAAAAATTGGACACTGTGCCATCGTCTTCTCAGACGGAAGGATGCCAACAATATAAGTAAATATTTGACTAATAACAATAATAATAAACTTGGAAAAAAAGACTGGAGGATCTGAAAATCAGTGGAAGAATTGAGGTCATCTAGACTACTGCACTGCTGCAATCGGCTAGAATACTGAAAAGAGTCCTGGAGACCTGAGGAGACTTGTTGTCATTCAGACTCCAGTGAAATACTATCAGCTAAAGTTGATGTGAAAAACTCAAAAGGAATGTAAATAATTAGTATATGCACAAACCAGAATCTGTCATAGAAGATGAGACACATAGAAATATGAGACATGAAATACAAACAGACCACCAAATCCAGGCCAGAAGATAAAACTTAATGTTAATTAACAAGAAGAAAAGAACTTGTCATCTAATGAATTTTGCTGTTCAAACGGAACACGGAGTGAAAAGAAAGCAAAAAGCTGGGAAAATTCATGGATCTTTCCTAAACTGAAATAGCTGTGGAACATGATGATGACTGTGGGGTCTATTATCGTAGGTGTCCTTAGAAAATGGTTCCCAAAGGCATGGGAAAGAGACTGGGGAACTTGTTATCCGAGAAAGAATCAAGATCATCCAGACCACAGCACTATTGAGATCAGCTAAGATTACTCAGAAGAGTCCTGGACATCTGGGGAAACTTGCTGTCACTTAGACTCCAGTGAAAAACTCGCAAGCAGTAAAATAGAATATATTCCGACAATGTGTGAATAAAATTATAATCCCATCTCATAAAAGAGTAAATCTGAGATTGAAATCTTTAATCGACTGAAGGAAATGAGTGTCAAGATTTGACAACAGCAGACAGTGTTCCTGTTTTTGTTTTTGTCGGTGAAAATAACGAGATTGACAGTAAGACACAAAAAGTGAAATAGATATCACCTAAAAATCAGTCTGATCTAGATCTCAGTCTAAAACATTTCCAGGAATTTCTGATATTTCCTGAAAGTTTGGTTGAAATCGGGGGTGGGGTGGGGTCAGAGTCTTGGACATTTAGTAAATCATAATGAGATTTATATATATTTATATTTATACACACATAAATGCGTTCAATTGCTGTTGCTAAATCATATAAAATGATTAAATCACAAATCAAGGTTAAAGATTGAAGGTGAAATGTAGAAAAGTTAATTTGGAGATTAGCAGAATCAATAAATAAGTAAATCCTCTCAACCGGTATTCGCACTTTCTTTACAACAACAACAACAACACAGTCAAATCAATTGCTGATGATGACAGAAGACCGCAGTAGACATGTTAGCTGTTAGATGCTATAGAACAGGTTTTCTTAAACTTTTTTATTCTAGCCTATATGTTAATCTTGTCTCACAGTTACGGCGTACCCTCTTTAAAGAATACAGTGTAAAATGTATGGATAAATAAAACTGATAATAGATATGAAGTATTTGCTAGAAGTTTAATTTAACATTATATTTTAATAAGATAAAATGACCTTGGCTCTTTTCGGCTAGTAATTTAATCGTACGCTCAAATAACATTCTCAGTTTACAGTTTTGCACGAAATTACATTTTGATTATGGAAACTGTTGAAAAAAACATTTTCCCAATGTTTTAAGTTCATGGGAAGAAAGTCGATTGAAAATAGATATTATTCATGTAAATGAGATATGTTTATCTTTAAAAAATGATCCTATTTGTGTCAGATTCATGAGACATATGAGTTGCGTTGATTTGACTTTGAGTACGAAAAGATTTCAATTAAAAAGACAAACAAATCCCATTTATATTAATGCATTTGTTCCTTAATCTTACGACCATTATCATCTTGAAATACTCTCTGGTTAAAAATGAAACCGTCCAAGATGAAATGCAAAAATGTAAATCCTGATTATCTAGTGTTGTTTTTCCGCCGAATTCTTATGAGTGTCTACACCTCAGCTAAATAATGGACCATTCCATTTTTATTATAAAGAAAGAACGGGAAGAAAAAGTACATTCTACATAGAAAAAATATATTAAGAAAGAAAGAGAGGGGGAAGATAGATAGGGGTAAAGATAGAGAGGGATAAAGATAGAGAGGGGCGATAACGCTAATGTTTCAATCGAACATAATGAGAGAAAGAAAAAAGAGTGAGAGAGAGTTTAATCAGGATTATTATATTCTTTTACATATTGAACTATTTTACAATAAAAGTAAACATTAAACATTGTAATAAGTAAATTATCATACTGTTGTATATCCACAGGTTCTGTTAGTGTAATTTCTCTTGCGTATCCGTTGGAGTACGGATACATCGGTTTGATAATCCCTGCTATAAAAAGTCCTATTTTCACTGGGTGCACAATAATGGTGGCCTTGTGACCCAATGCGGAGAAATAATTAGTAAGCTAATTTCACAAAAGGTTGCTACTCATAGGTATCATACTCTTGAAGCCTTGAGCCAGACTCTGCTAAGTTGTATAAATACCAACAAGAACAAGAACAGTCATTTGAATAGCCGTAGAAATTTTTTAAAATTAAATTTAGAAAATTAATTCAACATTTTCAACAGGAGAGTGGACCTTAGACTGCCTTGTCTACAGCCCTGTATCATCACCATTGAGCTACACATGTAGATCTCTGCAGATGAGATGGTAAGTGAGAAGTTATTTTGTCTTGAAAGTATACTACCCTGTCGAAAATTATAGAATTAGAAAATGTTTTCTTGTCAAAGGAAAAGCATAGTAAAAGCATCGATTGCCATAGAAAGACAATTGAACATATAGAAATCTAATCTCACTGATAAAATAAAGCGAACATTCTTTCAAGCTGTAGCCGTATCACTGCTACTGTAATGCTGCACCACTTGGACTAATGAAGTGCCCAAAGAAAATTCTAGATGGGAGCTACCCAATTATGCCACGTGCTGTCTTTAACCAATCTTGGAAGCAGCACCCCACAAGAAAGCATGAGTAAGACCGCTCACCCCCTATTAAACAAACCACCCGAGTAAGACAAACAAGACATGCTGGACACTGCTGGAGAAGTAAGTACGAACACATAAGTAGCGTTCATCTGTGGACACCTATACATACACATCAGTTTAAGCAGAAAAGACCTATATCAATCCGTTCTGTGCGGATTCTGGATGCTGTGCAAAGGACCTCCGACACATGCCTGCACTAACTGATGATGATGAAACTAATAAAAGATAAGATGCAAAAAAACTTTCTTTAATAGCCGAACATCCTGGCTTCATTAGATATACCTTAAACAAATTAGATTACATCATTTAAATCGATGGTATAATTTTCCAAGTTATGCAGAGAAAAATATTATAGAATAACCCAATGTTTAGCAGAAAATATGGAATGATTTTGTAATTTGAATTCTCTTCACAAATATCAGCAGAAGCCAAGATATACAAATAACAAAAAGAAAGGTAAACATCCACTAAGTGTAACAATTTCATAATTTTTGCTTGGGGGGGTAATAGAAACTTATTAGAGAGTAATGTGTTCTATGTGATTCCCCAACCGCAATTCTTTAGTCATTTTATCGAGAATGGTGCCAAAAGCTTTATCTGTCTTCTCTTTGTGGCGTCTGTTTGTCTCGTGAGACTATGGAACTGCACATAGATTTGGGTGCATGTTTGTGCAAGGCTGTATGAGAGAGAGAGACAGGCAGTTGTTAAAGTAGCACGTCTCTTCTCTGAAAGGGCGAGAACTGATACAGTTTGGCATCAGTGTTATCACAGGAGTTTGCCAAAATGAGATTGATGACAAAGTCATATTGTCTTAGAAGTGGCAAATCCGGATTTTGTTCTGAGGATTTATTCCAGACACCTTTCCCAAGTAAAACAGAAGAGTCGTCCTTCTCCCAGATTAGTTTCCCACTGTGGCTAGAAACTAGGTTATTTTCCGATAGATGGGGAAGAAGGGGTGGATTCATGCATTTCTCAAAAAGAACACAAACATTCTCAGCAGGACTGAACTCTGTTTACCGATTTCATTTCTAGTTCCATTAATCATTGTGTCATCTTCACCCCCCCTTTCAGTCTCTTAACTGTAGGTAACACAAGTAGATAAATGATCCCATTAGGCAAGATGCACTGAAAAACACACTTCCAATGGGGGTGGGAGATGATGTGGTGATCGGAATAACTGAAGATCACAAATAGTTTGGAAAATGTATTAAAAACATTACAGGTGCTGCTAATAATATCAAGTAAGTAAAAACAATAAATATTTAAAAAAGAAAAAAAAAGAATGAAGACAAATGAGTATTCAAAACCAGAAAAAACAACAAAAAAACAAACAGTGAGTTGTGCTAGGAAATACGAAAGTTTTGTCTTATAAATCATGAATGAAATGTGCGAAAGTAACTGAGACATTGCCAATTGTTTTTAAAGACTTTTTTCCCTCGTCTATTCCAAACATATTTGTAGTCTAGTTTCGTGCTCATCTCCATCATTATTTCCCAATTTTACGTCAAAACAGATTTCTTTAATTTGGGAATCGAATTTAGATCTTTAATGTTAGGAAAGCTTAGAAATCTTCTTACGATGACAACATAGCGTTTCAAATCAAACAAGTTGTAAAGATACAACCACTGACATGTCAGCCACAAGTCCTGAAATCTGGCAATAGATAAAGAATACAGTAAACAAATACCAAATCAAACATATAGATCTGTCTGAATATAATCAGAGAACCTTTTGCTGATTATAACGGATATATTTTTGTTCTTTTTGTTTAAACACTCTATTCTTCCCATATTTGTATCTGCGATGACATTAATCTTGGGTCGATTAAATTGGCTCCATCCAACGAATTATTCCCAGGGTATTAAAAAACTGATCTCTGCATTGTTTGCACATTCTATGCTCCGGTCGTGTTGAACAACTTTTTTAAAAATTTGGTTTTAAATTAAAACTAATAAATTGCCCTGACTTTGTATCAAAGAAAAAGAAAACTGATCGTCCAGGTTGAAAATGAAAACCATACATACTAAATCTTCGGTGGGAAAGAAAAACAATTGTTAGTGGGTTCAATTTTTATAGTACTCTCGATACTTCTGGCCTTGTACCAAACTAAGCTAAGCTTACTTAATGATAATTATGTGGTAAGGAATTGATTAAATAAGTTTATTTCAATATATCAATTCCAACAGAGTATGAAAAATTTGGACTAATAGGGACTAACACATTTTACGTTCTATATTGCCATTTCTTTCTTATTTTAATCTTTTGACAGCATTTTGCGTAGGGGCCAAGGTTGAGTTGTAGTAGTAGTCGTTAGTAGTAGTAGCCGTCGTTAGCGCAGAGAAACAACATACAAAAGTCGTATTGTCGAAAGGGGGTTATTTATTTATTTCTAGGCTCGTGGGTTCTTTTTCAGAGAGGAGAGAGAGAGTCAACCTGTTCTATCGTAAATCATGTTCATGCGTGCTGTTCGTTGCTAGCCTAGACACGTCATCGTAGGACCCCAAGAAACCCACGTCTGCCCCCGACGAAGGCCCAGACGAAAAAAAAAAACAACGATTTTCCTCTTCTTCTGTTTGTGGCCTCGGGGTGGGGGAAGGGACACACCCGCTTCCGCCTTCTGCAGAAAACCTGGGACTTCCGTTTTTATTTTAAAATCTATTCAGGGGTTATTGGTCTGGCACCCGTTAAGTGTTTACAATTCCAAACTTTAATCTCTTTTTGTTCTTATTTCTTTTTCTTCTCTTTCTCCAGAAATCCGAATACCGTTTTCTTTTCAATCCCCAAATTCTCCGTGGACCATAATAATTACGCTACAAGCATTAGGCTCTTCTTTAAGTCAGCAAAAATCTGGCAACTTGAGTGATCTCGAATGCAATTAAAAATATATACAAAACTGGCCGTTCAGGTCAAAGGTTGACATCTTTTGATTCTTTGAGACCAAATGGTTTTAAAAAATTGAGCCAAAACTAACACTATAAATTTAATTCTTAATTGGTGAGAAAAACAAAATGCAACTGAATCTTTTACTTTTTAGGCTTCCGTATTTTGAAATTATCGACATTAACTTTTAGAGGTGACTAAATAAAGTAACCCTGAGCTTGTTGGGCATGAGAGAATATCGGCTTCATGAATAATGTCTACAAATAAAATCATTAATGGTCGTATTGATCTTTTAAATCCTCAGACAAATTGTGTTAAAGATGGACATATCATTGCTTAGAATTTCATTCTACATATATTAACCCTTTACCATCAGTAAAGTTTGTTTTGATTCTTGATCATTATCAAAAACCTTCTGGCTTTTTATTTACATATAATAAAATTATTTGCCTAATAATATATTTAGCAAAGCATTTATATTATATATGTAATATCACCTATTCTGTCAGCATGAATGCTTGACGATTGCCAAATTTTTCTTCTCAAATTTCAACGCATTATTTCTATTGTAAAATATATCGAAGCGAGATAATCGATGGATTTATGTCTTACTCAAAACTGTTAATGTAGAAGCAATCGCAGTGGAATTCCAATTACCGCCAAATTGACAGACAAAGGCAGCAAACAGGCCGGTTTCTGCATTGCTACAAACATAATGCAGAATGGTGGATTATTTATCTAAGCACCATAACTCCATTGAGCAGCCAAGCAGGATTCAAGGAATGGTATCACCCAGGTTCAAGTATGGAATATTCCTGAGTGCTATATATACCAACTGCTTTATGTACAAATTCACTCATGCTTAGTTAGTTAATTAGTTGTTGTTGTTGTTCAATTTAACACTGTCCTAACTCAGTCACTTCAACAGTTAAAGTGAATACAGACATTCTTAGCAAGATTTTGAACTCTGCTCACCAATTTTATTTTAGCATCGATAATTATTGCACCATCTTCATATTCTCACACGTGTGGGCAACACCAATCGACAAATGATCCCATTGGGTCAGATTCATTGAGAAACTACCAGTCAAAACTTTTCACCACCCTGGGGGAATTGATATATGGAAAACTTATTTCATTAGTTCCCCACTAAAGAGATATCATTTACTAAAACCTAACTTAATTTGGCACAAGGCTAGAAGTATGGAGTCCTCAGTGAGAATCGAACTCATTAACAATGGTTTCGTTTCCCACCAGGGGATTAGGGTGTAAGGTTTTCATTTTCATGGTGGAGACCAATGAAAAACTCAGCATTGTTGGTCTTTTTCGTCGAGTTATTCAATATTTTAAATCGGTTTTAAAAATTAACTTCTGACCGCTGATAAAGCATTTTTCTTGTTTTCAATGCAAAATCTATATTAATATCAATAGCAATGCATATATATCATACATATAATAGTCGTATTTTTTCAGTCATGCTTGTTTTAATTCCTGACAATTCAAATACATTCCTTATTTTTAATGCATGACATACAGATTGAGTATCGAAATTTACACAAATTTTATGCTTACTCAAACCTTTTTTCCTTTCACCTGAAAATGTTCGTTAGTACAGAAAATGACTATGGTGATGTGTCCAGGCGGTGGGGGGGGGTAGTGGTAAAGTCAATGGGCGGCGATAAATAATTTACAATATATTCTGGTCTTTACGGAATTCTTTTCATGAAACCTCTAAAAATCCGAATTCCCTGGAAGATTGCAAAAGTCACTTACAACAGTTCTTTGCTGAGAAGTATAAACAATTCTTCGAGAATGCAAAGATAAAGTTGGCTGAAATATGCCAGAAGATGGAATAAACAATTTAGTTAATAAAATTCATGTCGAAAAAAAGAAAGAAAGAAAAAGAGTCTTTTTTATGTACTTTATAATCTGAACTAACATTTTTGGCCAACCCAATCCCAGATGTTATTCATCTTTTTTCGGGGTTTTTCTTTTCTGTCATAGACACGCCATTTTCTTATGAGTTATTCTTTTTAGTTCCCCTTTTTCACTGCTATTGGCCAATTGGGATTCACATTTTGTTTGCGTCACTTTTGGGGAGACAACCGATTTCCTTTGGGGACAACGTTTGCCTCGTGTTTCATCTGTCGACTGCTTTCTCTTCTTGTATACCAAACGCTTCATCAAATCGGAATTAACGTCAACTGAAGATTTAAAAGGTTATCTTATAGAATGGCTCACTTTGGGTGGAGGTACAAACGTTCGTTAGTGTGACTTGGCAAGGCAAACAGACAATTTTATGTATTATTAATTATATTAGGATTTTTATTTTTTGAATGAGTTTTGCCGACGATTATTATCTTTAACTAGTATTTCTTTCATTTTAAATTTGGTTGTATTATTTACTAGGGGCCGGTAGAGCCCCTGTCTAGGAGTCGCAAGGTTACGAGTTCGATACCAGTCCCTGCAAAACCAGCACATTAGCATACATTGGGTAATCTGATCTATGCGATAAAATGGGAAGCTGACGGTAGGTATGGCGCTCCACCCCAGCAAAAGCAATCTCCCTGGTCTAGCGCAAGTGAAAAGGGGACAGACTTTCTCACTGTCCGGCTGATACCGACTAGGCTACTCCGCCAACTTCTGTATTATTTACACTAGCAGAAATATAAATAGTAATATCATTTTGACTTTATCAGATGAAGCATTTTAAACCATAATTAATTTGGAATAGTATTTCTTTCATTTTAATTGCTTTTCATTGCAACTACTCAGCCTGTTAGTCTATAAAATCCCACGACCAAATAGCTAAGACTTCAATAAGAGTAAGTATCGATTTTAACTTACATCCTGAAATTATATTAGATAAAAGTATAACAATGTGCAAATTGTTTGTATTAAGAATAGTTACTTGAAGATATAATTGCTTACTAAAGATTATTATTATTAGTTATTTTAAACTATATAACTATGTGCAAACAAAAGATTGCTATCAAATAGAAATAGTTTAAACCATAGAATTATGTGTAACTTATTAGTATTAGATAAGAATACTTGATATCATATAACTATATGCAAGTTATTTGTATTAGATAAGAATACTTGATATATAACTGTGTGCAAACAAATGATTATAGACAAATGAAAAAAGAGTTCAATAGAATATTGAAAATATAGTATGATTACAATCAAACATGTAAAAATGAATAAGATTTTGGCATTGAATAACCCTTATTGATTTGATATGCCGTTAAACAAAAGACAAATTAGAAATACGTTTAATATTGGTCTGAAAATTAACTTTCTTTTTCATCAGTTGAAAAGAAGAAACTCGTGCCAGTGTCCCCGATTATTTACTTAGTGGCTTCATATTACCATGTCGAACATTTCAACCCCCTAAAATGGCCGTTCTAAATAGTCATTCACATTCACAAGATGAGACGTGTCGACGACATCATCAATCATTAACTAACACAATAAGATGATGAACGTGATGATGATGACATTAGCGACAGAGATAAAAAGATTTTTATGAAGTAAGACAACCGCATAACATTACGATAAGAAACGAGTAAGTGTCTCTTTAGAATAAGTGGCGCCCTCTACTCCAATACTCAAGTTATCTTGTACATGCCACCCGCATGCCGACAACTACTAGGAAAGATAATCAGAATGCAGAATAAAAACGTGTTGCATATTTGCTTTTGAGGCCCGGACATATGTATACTTATTTACTTAGCTTAGTTTGGTACAGGACTACAGTACTGGGACACCCGGTGAGAAGCGAATTGCTTTGGGGAAAACTGACTAATTACTGCACTTCAAATAGGTAGCATATACACACGTTTATCATGATGAAACGTCACGTGTATTTTTATATGTTTTGTCGGTAAAGCTTAAGTAATAATAAATTAAATTTTAGTTGCAGAGCAATCACCCTTATTCATTTGTTGATATTTGAAAATCTAAGAATTATTCTAGTCTACCTCCCATATATATATATATATATATATATATATATATATATATATATATATATATATATATAAATTGAAAGATACTGTTGAAGCGCTCTGGGTTAGTAGTAATGATGTTATTTTTGTGGTAATGAGGTTATTACCCTGAAACCGTGCTTGGCTCCAGAGTCATCATCTGATGAAGGCTTTGTTAGCCTCCCAGTTGTTGAATAATTTATAACATAATAATGATATCATTAAAAACGATAAACTAATAAAATATCGTCAGTTGGTAACTTTAAGTTTCGCAATTTCTTGATGATCAGGTGAATGACAAAACTTTACCTGATGTAGAAATAATGAAAAAGAGTTGGGTGATTTTATTTGTTTTTCTTTTTAATGATATTTTCTAGCTCAGTTTTATTCTCTACTATTGGCAATGTCGTTTTAGTCTTTAAACTGACCTTCTATGTTTTTAAAGGAACAGTATTTATCTTAAAATGTATATTTATATATCTATATACAATACACTCCTTGGTTAGAAAACGAGATAAACTACATAAAAAACAACTAATTTTCGTTCCCTTGATATAACATAAATTGACTGTCGTCAAATCATCTTACATTGGGAATATGATGAAATAATGGGACAGTGACAAAAATAACGTCCGAAGATGAGCAATATTCTATCAACAACCATTTTCATTGTAACAAGATCAACTGTTGTTTGCAGCAGTGGACATGTGCTGTCTGATTGTGAAATTATATTTTGTTCAATTAATAATCGAATGTCAATAAAATGTTTAGTGATTATTTATTTTTTAAAATATTTATCTAAAATAATTTTTCAGTTAATTACACACAGACGTTAGGTGCATAGCCTATAGAAATGAGATTTGTATGTTTATTTCTTTTCAAAGTCCTACTTATATTAGCGTAATAGATTTAGTACAGTAACACATTGACAATAAATACCATGCAATACAACCATATGACTGTGTTTTTTCTTATACACACATGAAAAGCTTAAATCTATTAATTAGACACAACAAGAGATTAACCTCAGTAAATATTTGTAAACGAGATTGATTATAACAATAGACTGAAATAGAAGTTATGTGACAAAATAAGATTTGTTATTACCGTTGATATTATAAATCTCAGTATAAACTTTTTTATTCTCTTATTAAACCAAGAATTTTAAAATGTTCACTTACAAAAAAGACTTTATGACTTCTTTTTGGTAGATACGAATTTTTAGCATAATTACTCTTGTGCTTTGGAATAGTTATCAAGTAAAATGTATGAATTGTTTATTTCTGGTGTTGACCGCAGACCACCGGAACTGCGGATAAGGAGAGCTCACTAAATGGGACAAATAAGAAAGGATCTTATTACAATCTAAAAATAACGTAATCTCGAAAGAAGCGTTTTTTAAAGGAAGAAGAACAAACTAGGGAATGTTTGAAGCTATATACACTTAGTGTTCGTGGTATTCAGGATCACAAATGCACAAATGAGAATTTCAAAAATACTAAAAGAATCTCTGAAAACGAAAGACATTTCTAAGTATAAAAATAATTCTTCCATTATTGATAGCCACATTTACTTTCAAGCATTGTTCCTGGTGTTTCTAGGTTAATTTCGAAACCCTGTGAAACAAGTTATACGTTCGTCTAAAGACAACAGCCTTCACCTTATATTTTTATCAACAAGAACTCATTTTCATTGGTATCAGTATCACTTCTGGCTGACAGACTGTGCTAACATACACGGCTTGAAATTAGACCGAAGTAAGATAGGAAAAAATGTAAAAAAAAACAAAACAAAAACAAACAAACAAACAAAAAAACAAAAAAAAAAATAGCTGGCAGTTCTTCGAAAATTCAGCAGCTTAAGAACTTCGGAATGAAGTGTTGGGATACCATAAAAAAAGAACCCAGCAGTTTGGTTGCACCTATTTTAAGAGGCACCCAAGAAACGGACTCTTTGTCGGAGCGCATTTATTTAAGTGCAAGATACCACCCCTCGTGCACAACAGTAAAACAAATATCTACGCCTTTGTTACTTTGCGTGTCTGTTTTATAATCAATTTCGTACTTTCATAACAATAGCTGAACTAAACCGCTGTCTCCGGTCCTGCCGGAAGCAATTTACATTATTCCACGAATTATTCCAGAGTTCTCTAATCTTTGCAACTGTTAATATAATATTGGTATTTTCTTCGGAGTTTGTAGTGTTGTTTAAAATTCCAGGGATTAAGCATTGTTGTTATTCCACTTATTAGCAGAGCACCCGTCAAAGGCAAGGCAACGCAGTTATTTATTTTTGCCAAGGATTAGATTGTAGTATATGTGCTGTCTGGGACAGGTGAGAAAGGGATAGAGCACATATAGGAAATATAACGGAGAAAATAAACCTTTTATTGCAATTAATAGTTTCAAGTTTTTAAATTCATCATGCAATACTACGTTTTAAAATATTATGATCGGGAAACGTGAAAGTATATATACACAAGGTGTTTGTTTTTTTAATTAGCGAGATTGAAGCTATATTTACCAACTAAGAAATTAACAATGAATGAAACGTTAGTATTATTTGGATTATTTAAAATCATCCCATTGGCATCCAACGCACATATTCCAGCGAGTATTATTCTTATTATTCGGACTGTTGTCCTCATCTTTATTGTTATCTGTACAACGTTTCAGCCGATGTGCCCTCCGGCTTTCTTCATGTATTTCTTATCGTATTCGGGAACCTTCTCGAACTCGGGAACCTTTTTTTTCGAACTGGAGAAACTTCTTGACGTAATCGGGAGCCATCACGGAACTTTGAACCCAACGCTTTATTTAATCCATGGGGGCATCTTGTTCACATTCCGCTAACCATAGCTGGGGTACAGATGTTAAGCTGTGTTAATTATTATTCTATGTTACTGCTGCCACTGACCAGGATTGAACCTGCAGCCTAGAGATAACTTTAACTTAGAACTGTCTTAACCCACGCCTTTACCCACTATATTGTGTTCAATTGGAGAATTCAGTATGAATTTTGGGAACTTATAAACCTAATGTCTTGTTTTACTTAGAATATCTACGATAAAAATAAAGATGAGGACAACAGTCCGAATAATCAGAATAATACTAATTATCAGGCCTCATCTAAAAAATTCAGAGAAATATTCCAGAGAGTTTTCAGTTGGTTGAAGTACCTCTGAAATTCCTATTTTTATTTAATGTTAAGCTGTTTCTCTGTTTCTGTTTCTCTAAGGGCATTCACCCTGGGTCGGTTAAGCCAGCTCTATCCAATGAATCGACCAATGGTGAATTCATAGAAGGAGTAACAAGGGATTAGGAAATTCACAAGCGGTCCTCAAACCCCGCATGAATTAAGTGTTAAACCGTGCCGTCGTATATTCATCGTATGCCCTCCACATCCTCAATTAATGTTGACTGTTCTTTGGGTCACTTCTTCACTAGAGATTTCACTTCCTCGTCACTGGAATAATGTTTGCCTCTCTTCAGTCCCATGAAAGAGGTTTTGAGAGGCAAATGGCATTCCAGTGACGAGGAAGTAAAATCTATAGTGAAGAAATGGCTCAAAGAACAGTCAACAGAATTTTACGGGGCAGAGATACATACTCTCATTCGAAGGTGGAATATTGCTATTGATAGAAACGGCGATTATGTGGAGAAGTAGGGATGTGATCCACAGAGGGCCAGCTTCATTTTGATGTATGATATATGTTCCTGTGTTGGTAATTATACCTGTCCTGAACAAAATGGCATTACTTTTCGACTCACTCTCGTATATATATATATATATATATATATATATATAACTTGAGGCACTGTACATTTCAAGTCAGCGGCGCTTGGTAACTGTCAGTTTATTTCACACACACACACACACACACACACACACACACACACACATATATATATATATATATATATATATATATATATATATATATATATGATTGAAAATTAAGGAAAAACGTATAAATCAAAAATAACTTGATTCAATTGATATTTCGCCTCGGTATGTTAACGAAGCTTCATCAGAAGATTTACTTGAGACAAGATAAATATAAATTAGTTATAATGGATGTTCTTGGAAACGAAGACAACTTCTTACTTGAAATAGATGAGGTTTTGTTTAAATACGCCATTGGTGGGATCACAACTCTAATTGCTGTGCAGAGTTGCTCGCCCACACTTAGGCCAAAAATGTCTGTTATCAGCCGTTGTGTGGGTACTTGCCTATTGCTTGTGCCTGCGCTGGCGATGCCCTTCATAAACACGGACACACGGGAACTCTTGAAAGTCATCACGGCCTGACATGTTAATCTATATAATCCGCGGTCAGCTGAACGTATCTCTTAGTTCAACAAAGAGGATGCTACATCTTTTTTTAGAATTCTATGGAGATGAACCTTTAACGTCGTTTTTTTTTACCCATCCCCGAATATATATAAGTTGAATTTTAAAGAACTAATTTTATTTTTAGGAAAAAGTTGACACTAACCTGTACATGAACAATATACTTTTAAGATCAACATTCAATTATAATTGAAAGAATTGAGAAAAATAGAAAAATATGCTGACATTTCAATGAATATTTCTGCATATCTAGTATTTTTCAAACGGTCTCATATCTACCTGATTTACCGGCATCAAAGATGCCCCCAATTTTGAAATACAATTTGTTTAGGGAAGCGCTGTGGTGTACTAATTAGAGTCGCAGGAAATGGACAAGTCGACCCGAGTTAATTCCTGGACGAAGCCACAGTTCACATAGCCCTAATACACTTGGGAAAGGTATGAATCCAACTATTCTCCCTCCAGCTATGGGTAAATAGTAGAGCAAACTGGGCTCTTTAACCGTATCTTGTTTTTCGTGAGGCGCCATATCTACAGTCAACTTCCCACTTTACTGCACATATCAGATTATCCAATCTGTGCTACTCATATGCTGAGTTGTCGGGACCGGAATCGAATCAGGAACCTTGCGATTCCTAAATGGGTGTTCTACAGACCTATGATTATATATCTCTATCCCATTTCTTCATATACAAATTACATGCAACCACTGTCCAATATCATTACAAAAAGTAAACATAAAAATAAGGTCTTAAGTAAATGAGACTCAACTATTAAAGGGGAACGGAGTGTTTAAATACAATTGTCATGTTATTAATAAGATTTATAGGTAAACATTTTAGCATACGACAGTTTAACTTCTTTTGTCACGTACAGTAATAATGTTCCCTTAGAGTCCGGGTAGTTTGTTTAGAGAAAAAAAAAACACTGGTAGTATTGATAGAGAACATGAAAATTACAACACTACTAGTCCGTTGATTCGTCTACCGATACGGGAACATATCGTGCGAATATATATATATATATATATATATATATATATATATTATATAGAGAGAGAGAGAGAGAGAGAGAGAGAGAGAGAGAGAGAGAGTGTGTGTGTGTGTGTGTGTGTGTGTGTAATAGAGCACCTAGCAATTCACAATAAACAGTGGGAACAAGACAAAATCGCACTGAATATAAATTCACAAACAAAAAAATTTATGAATTATCTTATCAAAATAATCATTCACATTTTGTTAAACATTACTAGTTTGGTTTATAATCAGATTTTCAAGCTGGAGATGGAAAATAATTACATTGCATTATTGCTTAACAAATTGATTAACAAAGTAAAAAAAAAACAACAAAAAAAAAAACTATTTAAATCAGTAAATCCATTAATGGCCAATTAAAAATCGAATTTTTCTTTAAACATTTTTTCCGAACAATATTTATTTCCTTGAATAATATAAACACATATAATCTGTAAATCTGTTATGAGAATTTATCTTTTATAGTGAAAAATACTATTTGTAGTTATTTATTAAGCTTAGCTTTGTTGTGGCACATGACCAGAATATGGTGCCTCCAGTGAGAATCTAACTCACTAACAATGATCTGTTAATCGTGCTTGATAACCAGTTCTGTGTGAATTTGGCATAGTGTAAACCTCATCAACAAAGATTATTAAGTATATAATGCTTAGAAAAATTAGATAAGTCGGAAGGTTTTTTTTATATTTGTCTGTCACGGGTAGGATGTGACACATTTCCATTCAGCTGTGTAGTACAGCTGGTTTAAAATTCATAGTTCGCTTTCACTTGTTGCCGTACCAAAGCTAGAGATTCTTGTCTGTCTTACTGTTTACTTATAACTGAGAAAAGACAAGTTCATATTTTCCCCAAGGGTATTAGCGCAAAACAGCTGAGCCTAGGATTTGAACTTGCCTCACCAAATCCATTTCCCACGACGATAACTGTTAGTTTCACCGTGCCACTGATCTAAGTTTTGGCATCTTATTCTACGTGGACGGGTAATTATACATAAACTAAAGAAATAAATAAATAAAATAAAAACAAAAAAATAATGGCGGAGCAAAAATCTAAAATAAAAAAAAAATCCTTGACTAGTATGACTATGATCTCCAGATGATTGGCACACTTACATTTAGCTTCCTAATAAGCAAAAAGACGTAACATTCCCATTCATATGTCTGTCTAATCCGAGGTTAGAGGACATATGCTCTTTGCCACACCCATTACTTCTAGTGCAATAAAATATATTCAACAAAAACTAATGCGGCATCAACGAACAATCTCTCTAAATAAACTAGAATCTCTCTAATTACTACTACAACAGTAACCATCTGCAAAACTAGATTGTTATCCATTACGCCAGAGTTTGGCCTACTCAGTGGTCGAGTTTTTTCCCCTATTTCCAACCAGCTCTTTGGTGACTCATTTTGGAATTATTAATAGCGAAGCAGTCTTGCAGACCATTAGTAGTAAGTTTGATTCTTGCTGAGCGTCTTATACATTTTTTGCCTAACTAAGTGAAGCTTAATTAATGAGTATTCTCTATAAACACACGGGATCAGAGTTCAATCTCAGGTAAAAGTTTGGATTTAGAATTTTGATTATCAAGTCAACTATGCAGGCGTTCCCATTTTAACGATTGGAAAAATACAATTTTCCTATCATTTCTTCTACATTTGTTCTTTTGTGTGCTAATGAATTCACTTGTGGTGCCTCGCTGTTAAGAAATACTTAACGAGGTTGTCTAACAGACAATGACTACAGTGTAATGGATTTGATCCTAACTGAGAGCTTTATATCTGTAACCTTGTACCAGACTAAGCTTAGTAACTAAATAAGGATACAGATTTATATTTGTTAGAATAAGACGAATTTGACATAAGGTTAGATTTGGTTGAGCACTCAGAGGATACATTTATCATATTTTCAATAAATTCCCTTCTCTTCAAGGGTAACTATTCTCGGTTATGGCGTTTTGGGAATCTGACTTGGGTAAGACTAACACAATCACTTTCCCCAACCTCCAAATAATGTAAAAGCGTCTGGTCGTCTTCTGAGAAGTGAACAAAAGTATGCGTGTCACGCAAGACATGACACTTTTGAAGAATAGTTGAAAGTTCTGATAGGAGAGAGAGAGAGAGAGAGAGAGAGAGAGAGAGAGAGAGAGAAAGGGAGAGAGAGAGAGAGAGAGAGAGAGAGAGAGAGAGAGTATAATTAAAAAATGAATACAAGAGAAAAATTGTAGAGAATGTAAATGCCACCACTCTAATTATATTGGTTTATATAGAAACTACACCAAAAATTGGTCCATAACCATATTTATGTGTATGCATAGTCGTATATACAAGAGGTAACACACACACACAAATATATATATATATATATATATATATATATATATATATATATATATATATATATATATATAGATAGATAGATAGATAGAATGTCTTTCCGGCTACTTAAAGTTTCACGCTTAATTACAATCATCAGGTGAGTGATAATATATATATATATATATATATATATATATATATATATATATATATATATATAATGATAGCAAATATGAAGTGTTTGCATACAAAAAATAGTAGAGCAGGTTTAATACTTCAAATAGAATTATATATATATATATAATATATATATATATATATATATATATATATATATATATATAAGTAATTGGTAATTTGCTTGAAGCATTGTTAAGTATGTTACAATATATTAATGATTTGAAGGCAATTACAATGCGTATAAAAAAATAAAAACAAAAAGATGTTATTTTGTCTTATCGATTTCAAAGAAAACTTTATCTTCAGAGACGAATATCAGAAATGTACGTGCTTAAGTTTTTTTGCGTGGTTATACTTTTTTTCTTCTTTTTTTTCCTCTTCTTCTTTTTTCTTTCTCTTCCCTTCCCCCTTCTTTATGTTATGAATGAAATGGGCGAATAACTGTAATTTCTAATTTTTTGAATATTTGTTGAGAACGAATGTTTAAAACCCCTACCTTGCATATGTATCCAATATTATCTGTTTATCATCCGGTGAATATTGCAGCAATGTAGCCATGTTCAACTCAAAATAAAAACGGTCACGTAGGAAAATCCTTATGCTTAGCTTTTATTTTATTTTATTTCTCTTTCCCTCTTTGTTTCTTTTCTTTTTCTTTCCCTCCCTTCTCTAATTTTCTTTCTTTTTTTTTTCAGTTGTAAAAAATAAAATGTATTAATTTAATTAGATGGACCAGTAAATAAAAGATTATCTTTAATTATATATTATTAGGATTGAAGGAAAATTTAAGAAAAATATGTTTTATGAGTATTTTTAAAATTTTTTCATAATTCATAACATAAAGAAGGGGGAAGGGAGGAGAAAGAAAAAAGAAGAAGAGGAAAAAAAGAAGAAAAAAAGAAGTATAACCAAACAAAAAAAAAAAACTTAAGCACGTACATTTCTGATATTCGTCCCTGAAGATAAAGTTTTCTTTGAAATCGATAAGACAAAATAACATCTTTTTGTTTTTATTTTTTTATACGCATTGTAATTGCCTTCAAATCATCATTAATATATTATATATATATATATATATATATATATATAATTATATATATATATATATACTTTTTGACTTAAATACGTTGCATTAGTTGATCTTCAAACTCTAAATATAATTTTATTTTAAAAAAGGAAACATTAATCAAAAGGATATTAAAGAAATGAAAATGATTTCCTTTGAAATTAAATATTTGAAAAAATCTCTCATTCTCCCGTTTTGTTGACGTTTCTTGTAGAGAACAAATAATTTAGGAGGTCAAAAAATAAAGTAGGGAAGTTGAGGGAGGGCAAAATGGAAGATAAGAAGTAAAGTAAGCTAAGAGTAAATAGTAAAGTTGTTAGCAAAAGCTCAAAAGGCGAATCGCTGGTAGTAGGATTTGTTCTTGCAGGGGGGGGGGGAGAAATTTTTCACAGATGATGAGAGTAGATACCACTTTCAGTTGCAGATTGCACGACAAATACTGGAAGGCACACATCTACCATCAAGATAGTCCTAAATAGATTCCAAGAAATGACGAGATGTAAAATAAGATTAGGCCAAATATTTAAGACAATTATAGATTTGCATATGCAGTCATATATATATATATATATATATATATATATATATATATATATATATATATGAAGGCTTACCTAATTTCTTATCACTGCTACTGAAAGTTTCATGTGCAACCATGATAAGAAAGTAAGTAATCTTTTTTAGTATCTATACTGCTCTGTTAGCGAGCACTCGAGCAATTTAATTTTATTGGTAACGCTTTTTTACTTATATATATATATATATATATATATATATATATATATATATATATATATATATATCCTAGACAAAACGTGACCTGTTGGGTCATCCATTGAGCCCTGCATAGATAATTGGGATTAGGCAAAAGTGAGTTTGCAAAGCAAATTAAATATTTGGAAAAGGATTACGGCTTGAGAATTTAAAAAAAGGGAATGTTTGACCTGATTTAAGCTACGGGCAAGCTGCTTGTGATATTTGAAATATAAATATATTTCATACTCTCTAAATCACTCTCTTTACACTCATAGAGAAACTAACATATATAACGAGGAGGTAATCAAGATATATATATAGAGAGAGGATGAAAGTGACATGCAGAATGTGAGTAAGAGACGGTCTAGTTTTTTACTTAATTGCAAATTACGACTAATTAGAACCAATTAAAATGGATTTTTTCAAACATAACTCAATCCTAGAACTAAGGAATATTAGTCATTATGTCATTAAACTAAATAGGAAAAAAGCCTTTAAGAGACAAACATTGATTCCCTCAGCTTTAGTATAATAATTGATAGTAATATTTCAAGGTAAAAATATATCAAGTTTCACGTTTTTCCGATCATCAAGTGATAATGAAAACTTTTCGTTTGAGAATTCACTGTATCTTTTACTTCTTCCCATTCTGGTATGTATCGCAAATCCGATACGCCATTCTAAAACAACTAAATAAAATCACTTCCATTACGTAATAAAATTAATTACTACAAAAAGAAAGAAAGAAAGAATAAAAATTGTATGAGAAAGAAAAAACTGTTTAGAAAACCAGATTGACATGTTTCTCTAGAGGGCTAGCGTAATCAGAATTCAAATGAATTTATTACCAAAAACGGATCTATATTAAAGGGAAGAGAAGGGAAATAATCTATGCATAGCGTCTAAACGCTGAATTGAAATTAACAAAAATAACTGTATCAGCTAATCTTACTTTTGTTGTTTAAGTCTTGCAATATTCTGCATGGAGCAATATATGATTTATGTATGGAGCTATATATATATATATATATATATATATATATATATATATATATATATATAAGTCTTCACTAATAGAGAATGAAAGCTTAAAAATGAAATTCTAAAGATTTGATCGCGATAATAATTTTTGTTTTTAAAATATGTTCTAAATCTGCATACAAAAGAAGCAAAGATAAAGTAATTTATAGGACAAAAACTTATAGGACAAAAACTTTTATACAAAAAGTGTAACGTCTAAAATCAGAGAACACAATTTAATCATTGATTTAATATTTAAGAAAAAAAATCTATTTCCAATCGGTTTTGCATAAATGAAGTCATATTCTATTTCATCATGCACAAAAGTTGAATAAAAATTTGGGAAAATATAACATGGTATATATTTTCATTTTTTTTTATATGCACGAAGTTATAGGTTACTGTTGAAATGATACGCTCGTTGTTAAGGAGAGTAAAACATTGTGTAAAGCCGTTTATGTGAATTATTCTAATAATGCAGTTTGAAGTGAAGTCCAAACTGCATTCTTATTGGTTTATAATCTCAAACTCCCTCATTATACGACTTTGCTCTTTTCTGAGGAAAGCAGGTAAGAGTTTTTAAGATTTAATAAGGAATTTAATGATAACAAGAATATTATGAATCTATTTGAAGCTCTGGAGTTTCTCTATGCTCATGACCCTCATCATTTCTCGTATCAGTTAATAGAAAAACTTCTAACAAAAAAAAAAGACTTCACTATTACTCGGCTCGACATGGTTTTTAATTACCCCTGCACATCTACGAGCACATAACTTCAATAATTGATCACGTTGTTCAGACGTGATTTTGTCCCATTCCTCCTGCAGTTTCTGCCACAAATTTCCCACTGTCGTCATTTTCCTTGTCCTAACATTATCACTGATGATCTTCTAAAGATTATCAATTATACTTTGAGTGAGGGATGCCATAACAACAACGTTTACTGTTTAAAGAGTATTACAGGTGTTAATATCATGCATGAAGGTGGACCTAGGGACAGGAGATTTTCAAAGATAAAAAAGAAAAACAAGCTGATTAATACTATTCTTAAACACTGCAGCATTTACTTTGCCCTATAACCAAATGAGTACCAGAGAGCATTCTCCACACCAATAAGCTACCAGCTCGGAATTTAACTGATTTTTCTAAACATTTTTCACCTTTATGCAGTCTGAGAGGTCAGATTCTTTGGTTATTACACTTACAAACAAGAACAATAGTTTTTGTTCAACAACATTGCTTGAATTTTATGCAAATTTATCATTGTGTAGAACAATTTTTTGCAAGTTGATTTATCACAATGTTTATCTCGATCAAGAATAGAAAATTTTAAAATCGTAATTTTTCCCTTAACATTAAACGCTGCTATATCAAAGACACACACATGGTGACCCGAGTTCAAATCCTGGACGAGGCTGTCTGCATTTCACTTCGCACCCTGGGAAAAAGTATGAATCCAATTATTCTCTCTCCAGTTATGGGTAATATAGTTGGACAGACTGGGCTCTTTAGCATGGATATGCCAACCGGTCTAGGAGAAGGAAACCTCTTAATTCAAACCTGTTAAATTCCGCTTAAAAGTTGACCTTGCGTCGCATCATGTTCGTGCGAAAGGGGTTAGGTTATATAGGTATGTCTATTGCTGTGTCAAAACGGTCCACTACAGAAAGTTTTTGAATAACTCGATTTTGACGACGAGTCGTTTTACGTGGCCGCCATAACCGAGAAAACCATATAATCACACAGCTTTAATATTCTTGAAATTATCATCATTTTTGTAATAGCTGAAATTCTTATCCCTTGGGTTTTAGTGCGATAAACGGTTGCATGAGTGATTCATTAACTTTGCAATGGCTGGGCATTGTAATAACGTAGAAAACAATTCTCTAGACTATTAATGAATATCTGTTGTTTGAGATACACCTGTGCTATTAAACAGCCCGGGTGGCTTCGTCAGTTAAGTTATCAACTGGTTGATTAAGGGGGAGGGTTCTGGTCTTTCACCATAATACTTCCCTCGCCAGTTAGACCCCACTAGAGATGATCAAATGAATATTTCGATATATTGCAAATGTTGACTGTTTTTTAGACCCCCCCCCCTACCCATGAATATGAACGACAAAGTTGGCTATCTACTTTGGACGCTATAATTTCGTGTAGCAAAAAGTTTTTTTTATTCTACAACTTTCTTTATCCCTGATTTTAAGCTTTGCTTAGGTGCGGCACAAGGCTGTGTGTATGGGGCACTCTGGGGAGACTTGAACTCACTATTAATAGCTTTCTAGTATAATTTGATAACAATTATACGACTCGAGGCGCTTTGATCATCTGAAATATAAATCCGACACCGTTCTATATTCCCTTGCTTTTCATGTACCACTATCAAATACTTGTACCATAATACTTGCGATTCCTCAAAATGTAATATTACATGATGATCCTAAAAGTGTGAAACTATTAGTTGTAATATTTGATTTTAATTATATATATATATATATATATATATATATATATATATATATATTCATGTTGTATTTTAGGTGGTCTCCGTATGCTTCTCTCGGTATATATTTTTTTATGTTTTTTTTTAAGTTGGACGTTATTACGAAGCATTAAAATATATAAATGAATGAACTCGATATTATGGAGTATTGGATTCACTTATTTTTTTATTATTGTTTTTTGTCATAAATTTTCAGGTCCGTTAGATACCCTTTATCAAATGAATGTTATTCCTGTTTAACGGCTTTTTTGTCTCTGTTGTTATCGACAGCAAAAAGCGTCTGTGAAATATTTATAATAACGGAGAATTCCGATGTCTGCGTTCAATCCCTTCACGTGTGTTTGTAATTTTAGAATCCATTTAGTTTCTGATTGTTTTCTAGATTGCGTTGTTGAAAATGCGTGTTCTATTAAAATGCATTTGAGGTGTGTAAGGTTATGTGATAGGGTGTTAAAATGAAGTGCTATTGTACTATGCGGGGATTTGAGATTTATAGTGGATTTGTGGTTATTTAGTCTTAGTCTTAGTCTAAAGGATGTTGATGTTTCTCCCACATATCCGCTATTTCTGCATTGTGTGCAGTATATATAATATATGATGTTAGCGCTATCGCATGTTAGGTGTGGCGGATGGATTGTTATGTTCGTGTAGGGTATTTTTATTTCGGTTTCCGTATGTATGTGGCTGCAAATTTGGCATCTAGGCTTGTTGCATCTTTTATTACCTTTCTGTACGGTGTTATGTAATTTTTTTCTGGATACAGTGAGGATGTTACGTAGGTTAGGTGGTTGTTTTTTTGCGTTGATGGGCAGGGTTTTGAAGATGGACTTTGTTGTTGGGTCGGTTTGTAGGGTTTTATATTGTTCAGTGAGTAGCTTAGTTAGTTTGTGCATGTGTCGACCGTGGTGAAATAGCATAGGGATTCGGTCATTAGTTTGGTGTGGTTTGCATAAGAGCAGTTCTTGTCTATTAAGAGATGATGCTTTGTCGAATGCTTTTTTTTATTAATTTTATGGGGTAGTCACTATTTAGGAATTTTCTTGCTAGGTTGGCTGTGTGTTGTATATATTCTTGTTGGTCTTCACATATGCGTCTTATATATATATATATATATATTATATATATATATATAAAAATAAATATATAAAGGTTTTACATTTGAAACATCTTCACCTGATGATTGCTTCGCATGAAACCAATATGGTCGTGAATGTTCATTTGTCACCTAATAAATAGATATGTAAAACCTTTATATATTTATTTTATTATATTATATAACAGCTCTATTTTATATTGAGCACTCTCCCAATAATACTGCCTTTGGTACGCCATTCCAGCAAAAGCTGAAACAGTGACCATCCCACACTATAGTATATATATATATATATATATATATATATATATATATATATATGTGTGTGTGTGTGTGTGTGTGTGTGTGTGTGTGTGTGTGTGTAATTTAAACAGGTTTGGTTTGATAGCTAGGAATATTTGTTTTTGAGTATCTTCAATTGCTTACTGTCAAGGCTTCGTGTAATAATGATAATATATATATATATATATATATATATATATATATATATATATATATATAAGAGAAAGAGAGAGAGAGAGAGAGAGAGAGACAGTGTGTGTGTGTGTGTGTGTGTGTGTGTGTCTTTTATATAAAGTTATTTATTTCTAAAAACAGGTGATTTCGATATATTTATACGTGGCGAAGGGCTTCAATTTCCTGCAGAGCAAATAATCTTCACTATCCTGACACAATTTTCTCAACCTCCAGAAATTCTCTCCATCTATTAATTTGGCGCGAGAAACAACCGTTCTGTTAAACTATATCAGACAAACGTTGCGAGCGAGCAAAAAGGAAAATTCTGCACAAAATGATTGACGAGAGGAAACAGCGAGAAACATTGAGAGAATTTTAGGATAAGGACTTTTATCTCTCAGTTCATCTAATAGTGTTCATCTGTTCATACATTCATCTTTATCTTTGCCCGTATTCTTCCCACTATTTCTGTTGATATTCCTCTCACTCTTCACCCATCCTCATATCCATCAATACATCTATCTAGATATCAATCAATCTATCTAGTTTCGTCTGTTCATAGCTATATAAGCGAATAATTGGTAGAGATTGATTGATTTCTATTGGTATCATCATAAATATGAGGCTAAGAAAAAATATCAATGTTTCACAAATGAAAACTTTACATTTTTAACAAAGAAGAAAAGAAGAAGAAGAAGAAGAAGAAGAAGAAGAAGAAGAAGAAGAAGAAGAAGAAGAAGAAGAAGAAGAAGAAGAAGAAGTGAGAGAAACATATTAAAAGAAAGCAGATAAACGTATATTGGAATGTAAATATTTATGATATTTATAATTTCATTCTGCCCTTTGCTAAATGAAGAATTCAGAAAGACAATATTAATTTTACTTTCATTTTGTGAAATATTACTTTCTTCACAATAGAATATGTTTTGTCATTTCTAATGATTTTACACTTCCTTTCTTAATATGATTTTTTCCTTCTGATGGTGGGGATTTTTTTATTGCTTACTTAGACTTTTTTCTTATTTTTCCTTCTTATGAATTACAAAAACAATCTTCTGTGCTTCACTTTTGTTTTCTTTTTAAAGATTTATGTTTCTTTTTTATGTTTTGCTTTCTATTTTGCAATCTTTGTTTATTTCTTTGTTTTGGGTTTTTTCGATTTTTCTTTCTTTCTTTCTTTCACTTTTTTCTATTTTTTCTTTTCTTTGATTCTTTAACTATTTTGCTCTTTTTTCGATTTTTCTTTTGTTTGCTTCTTTTTCTATTTTTTTCTTCTTTAACTATTTTTCTTCTTTCTTTCTTTATTTATTTTTTCCTTTTTGTCCTTTCTTTCTTCCCATCCCGGAGTATTTTTTATCATCTACTAAATTAATTCGTTCTTGCCAATTGAAAAATGACCCACGAGACGTACATGTACACCACTTCAGAAGCAGTGCAATCAGCGCCCCCTATCGCTTTTGCGTAAAAACAAAAAGCAGACACACCGAAAATTTGCATCAAGTTTTCATAATGCATGAACGGTGAAATGGAACAATATCGAAAGAGGTTTTACCATTTGTCAGAGACATTAGCAGCCGTTTCTCTTTGTAATGATGATAGGTCTTCCCCAGAGAGAGAGAGAGAGAGAGAGAGAGAGAGAGAGAGAGAGAGAGAGAGAGAGAGAGAGAGAGAGAGTTTATTACTTGTGAGAAGCTTTAAGAGTGAAAGAAACGTAAACCACGTTACATGGGAATTTGCAAATGAATTTACATAGATGATAAGCGTAGTTATTTTGAAAACCATCACACTACAGTAATGGTTTATCTGCATCTATGCAAGGACTTGTGGATATACAACAGTATGATAATTTAATTATTACAACGTTTGATATGTTTACTTAAGAGCTATTGTTAAATAGTTCAATATGTAAAAATTATAGTATTCTTGATTTAACTCCTTTTCACTCTTTTCATTAATGGTTCCGCGCGCTCACCCCTCTCTATCAATCCCCTGCTCTCTTTCTTTCTTTCTTTCTTTCTTATTATATTCTTTTTTATTATATGTTTCTGTATAGCATGTCCTTTTTTCTTTATCTTTCTTAATAATAAAAAGGAAGGGTTCATTATTTGACGACACTCATAAGAAATAAGAATTCGGCGGATAAGCAGCACCAGATAATCAAGATTTACATTTTTGCATTTCATCTTGTAAGATTTAGACGGTCTATTTTTTAACCAGAGTGTGTTGTAAGATGATAACGGCACCGTTTTTTAATATTTGTAAGCTAAGACAAAATTTTGTAAAGTAAAAAATCATACATAAGTATAAAGGTAAATATTCTAGGTAAATAGAACATCAGGTTTAGAAGTTCCAAAAATTCACTCTGAATTGTCCCGTTGGACACATGGCGCAACGGATATAACGGTTGAGTTAATACAATTCAGTCGCATAGATGTTATAGATACACATTAATACACATGTTCCTTAATGTACAATTAAGGAACATGTGTATTAATATGTATCTATAACTCTGTTATTTACTAAGGACTTAATCTGACAAGATGCCAAGTGCAGTACGGCACCCTGTGTGGATCGAATTCAATATACTAGCAAAAATTTGGACTAAACACATTTCATAATGTTTTTCTCTCAAGAGGAAGCTGAATAAAATAAAAAAAACTACTCGGTATTTATCTAACCTACCACGGTGCTGGAATGTGACACAATGTTAGTTTAATATGGGGAGCCCTTTCGGAGGACTAGGTCTTATTATATATAAGTATTATCCTATTCGAAGACGCCTGATGCACATATATGTTTATGAATTTCTTCCTCTATTATTGGTCAGGATTAAACCTGCGACTGAATTGTATTAACTCAACCCTTATATCCGTTGCGCCATGTGTCCAAGAGAGAGAGAGAGATAGACAGAGAGAGAGAGATAGACAGAGAGAGAGAGAGAGAGAGAGAGAGAGAGAGAGAGAAAGAGAGAGAGAGGGGAGGGAGGGAATATTTTACATTGTCTTCCACACAGAAGGAGATTATAGTGTTTTTCTAAGAAATAAGAGACGCTTTACATTCTCATCGAATTCTCTTTTCAAGAAAGAGTTGTTTTTTTGTTTTTGTTTTCTTCAAAATCCTAGTTTCACCATCGCCACCACCAACACCAACACACCAAAAGAATATATTTTGTCGAGCTGTAAAATGCGTTTCGGTTTCCACAGTAATACGAGTCAAATATAGAAACAGTGAATCGCAGCTTTTCGAGAAAGCTTAACATCTGAAACTTGTATGAATGAATTAGTGTGCTTATCGCCGGATATCATATTTCACATGTTCAAGCTAAAGAGATAAAAACAACAGAATGATAGAGGCAACCTTTTAAACATAAAAAAAGAAAGAAAATTAAAAGAAAATGATCAGCGCAATGCTTTTAAAAACTATGATATACACATGGTATTTACTCTTATCTGGTCATCCTTTTAGGTGTGCAGCAAATAAACATCCAATATAAACTTTACTAAAAATGATGTTATATGCTAGACGAAAGGGTTAGATTGTTTCGTACATTAGTGCATTCAATCCTTACTGGGTGTCCCACGTCTGTGGCTTTTTGCCAGACTAAACTAAGATTCGTAAACCGATGTACTATGCAGAGAGATGTCTATCAATGTACGATTAGTTAGCAAGTTCATTTTGTACTGCAACATGTATAACTTTTATATATATATATATATATATATATATATATATATATATATATATATATATATATATATATTACAGCAGTGTATGGTTGAATATATATTAGTTCAACATCTTTATAGGTGTAAAAGTAATATTTGTTATTTTAAGCAAATGGCTTTGTTAAAATGGAAAAAATCAAAATATTGTATAAATATTTATTTTACTTATTGTTTTTATAGATAGAAGCAAAAGTCACTGCACCCACTAAGGTGATATGTTTATCATGTTTATGTCGAAAATCAAAGTGTAGCCTTGTTTTGGGGGCTGGCGGTTAGCACCCGTTGACCTTGTCATGATGACAAAAATAATTACAATTTTTTTCTATAAAAAAGAGGCTCTGAATTATAAAAATTTAATCAGACCGGATTGCCAGAAGGAAGCTGGCCACGGGACTTCTTCAGAATTGCTGAAATAAGAAAATTGCCTCAAGAAGAAATAGACCTTGCCGCCAAGAAAAAAAAAAACTGATAAAAATGTCCATATTGGCTGAATCACTCAATGATAATCAGCATAGTACAACACGCCAGACAAAGGTCCTCACCATGTCTTTTCTCTCCGACCTAGTGTGCGAAACATCTCCATTATATATGATAATAACACCGTTGTTATTGTTAACGGTGTGTTGCTTCGTTCTTAGACTTGCCAACAACTACGACAGCTCATTTCCATTTATCTCCCAACCCGTCACAAAGCAGATTGTATAAAAGGTTTAGGGTAAAGAAGATTCAGAAAGGGATTTTCTATGTAATTAAACTCATCGTCTAGGTATTTAGGGGTGTAGATACGGAGGGCTCTAAGATAGAAGCCAATAATAATTCCTCTTTTAGTGTTGGTATTGTATCAATAATAATTCCTCTTTTAGTGTTGGTATTGTGGTGTGAGTAAAAGTGTATGTGGTCATTTTTACAGGTAGATTTATGATGGACTTTGAATTCTAATTTGTCGTTATTTTATAAGTAAAATATCCAAAAAAAGGTAGAGTTATTGGATTCTAATTCATGCGTAAATGTTATGGTATGTTCAATTTTATTTAAGCTATCAGTAATCTTTTCTATGTCAAATCCCTGTGGATAAATGAGTAAAATATCGTCAATATAACTAATATAATATAATTAGAATTCTTTGGAATTATGTATTGAAAAGGGCCAGATTCTAGAAACTCAAGATAAAGATATGCGAGAACCCCACTGAAAGGTGATCCCATGGGCAAACCAAATTTCTGTTTATAAAAGATGTTGTTGTATTGGAAATAAAAATGTGACGTGCATAAGGTAAACAGATTTTAGTAAACAGAGATTTTATGTCAAGACTGGCTAAGGATTTGTTTTTCATGTTGATGTTGAGTAATTTGTTGAGAAGTGAGCCAGAATTAATTATATGTGCATCGCTAATAGTACCTAACAATAGGCTTTTGGCTGAGAATTTAACAATATTATGGGGAGGGGGAGAACCAATGCCAGAGATAATTGGTCTTAGAGGAATATCTAGTTTATGGGTTTTGGGAAGACCAGACATTTTAGGGATAGTAGAGTGATAATTGATAAGCGAGGACCAACATTTGTCATCCTTGGAGACTAATTTTTTATAAGATGTATTAAAACTATGAACGTTTTTTGTGATAGTTTGTGGAGAGATTTGTTCATATGTGTTGTTGTCATCAAGTAAGTCCATTATCTTACGGTTATAGTCACTGGAATCCATGATAACAACACCACCACCTTTGTCAGAAGGTGAAATGACAATGTTGTTGTTGGAGGATAAAGTTTTTAATGCGGTCATGTATCTCCTTGGTAAGATGTGTTCCTCAGTTTGATAACTGGTGGAGGCAGCGATAATACCTAAAGCGATAAAATCAGAGTCATGATGTTTATAGTTCATATCAATCAGTTTTCCCATATTATAGGATTTTATGCCGGTGGCGAATTTTTATCCGAAACTAAGGGCTTCTGTTTCCAATGTACTGGGTGTGGTGTTAGAAATGTTTAAAACCAGATCATTTATAAAATCCGATGCTGATGTTTACGCAATTCCATGTAAAGATTGCGACAAAAAATATATTGGAGAAACTGCTAGAACTCTCAAGAAGCGTTTATATGAGCACAAACGGGATATTAAATTGGGCAATTTTCAGAACACCCTCGTCTAACATATGTCTGAAACTGATCATAACTTCAGTTTCAATGATGCCACAATATTAGCTCATATTCAAAACAAAAGACTAAGACAAATTTTTGAAGCCAGTGCAATTGCGCTTTTGCCCTCTCTTAATAATCAACCTTGAGTTTTCAGCATATCACCGTTTTTAGCTAAAATAGTTTTAAATAACTACAAAATACCAGGCTTTATTTAATTATTTAATTATCATTCCCACTTTGTTCCCTTTGTTCTCATAAAATCAGTCCATTAATACTTTTTCTCGTCTTTTGTTGAATGCATTTCTTCGAGTTACGTCACGCGTCATGACATCTTCACGTGTGCGGATCGCGGCTCGTCTTTCAAAAAATATAACGCTGAACAAATACAGTTACAACTTTTTATAAATATTTTTCTAACTCCTGTCATCTACAAAACATCCATCAATTTCTTCACCCCATAATCTATCCTGATGAAGGTTTAAATAAACTGAAACGTTTAAGCGTCGATAAATAGATTCATCTTATTTTTGAAACACTTCGTTTTTCAAATTTCTTAATATTGTCGAATTTATTTCCATATTTACTCCATATACATATATATATGTATATATACATATATATATGTATATATATATATATATGTATATATATATATATGTATATATATACATATATATGTATATACATATATATATATATATATACATATATATATATATATATATATATATATATACATATATATATATATATATATATATATATATGTATATATACATATATATATATATGTATATATACATATATATATATATGTATATATACATATATATATATGTATATATACATATATATATATATATATATATATATATATATGTATATATACATGCATATATGTATATATACATATATGTATATATACATACATATATGTATATATACATATATGTATATATACATATATATACATACATATGTGTATATATACATATTCTCACGGGATGCGAGTATGCTCTAAGAAGCTACACGTGGAGAGACAATGAAGTCCTCGAGATTGTTGCGGAGGCGTCGAAGATAGGTTGTGAGACAGCAAATAAAGCTGATAATAACATCAACAAAGCAATACATTTTGTTAAAGAAGGAAACATTTCGAAATTTTCGCGTAAAAATAGGCACGTGTCATCTACATTTGACGGCTCCACGAACTAGCGCATTGTATGCGACATGCAACATCAGCACGTTTTTCCAACTGAAATAACCTTAACGGCCCAGCGTCCTGATATTGGACACTGAATAAGGTAAGCACCAATGACTCTTCTTCTTGCTAGTATAAATGGGAGGGGCTTGAGGGACCCTTCAAGCGCTAGTCGTTTGAGGGAAGAACTCAAGTCTCTTCGCGTGGATGTTGCCGCGCTCAGGAGACACATTTCGTTTCAAGCGTGGATGGCCGGGTGCTGGGTGATAATCATTTATATGAGGTCTATTCAGCATTCGGTGATTCAGGCAGTCGGGGTGTGTCACTGCTTGTTAAAAGCAGTCTGGGGGCGGTGACTGACGTTGTTTATGCTGGCGCAAGTGGCAGGCTGATTGTGGCCGATATTGCCGTATCAAGCAATAAATTCCGGGTAATCGCGGTTTATGCACCTAATAACGCTGTGGAGAGGAAATCCTTTTTTCGGCAGTTTGGGCCGTACATGGCGTATCCTGGACGATTAGTCTTAATGGGAGATTGGAATGCGATCCTTGATCCCAAATTAGACCGGACGGGACGGGGAGCTAGCGGGTTGGCGAGGTGTGACAGCGCCCTGCGCGATCTAATGGCCGAGTTCGATCTGGTCGACTGGTTTCGGGAATCACAGCCAGGGCGGGAGATGTGGACATAGACGAATAGCTCGACCTCTGCTCCAATTAAATCATATTTGGACAGAGTGTTAGAAGAGCCGATGTTGACTTTTTAGATTGTCCTGTGTTCCACCTATATGCGTAGAGTGACCATAAATTGCTTACTGTCACTCTTCGCTTAAGCGATAGGCTTAGGCTGGTCTCTTACCGAAAGTTAAATACCTCAGTGCTGGGGGTATGTGACTACCGTGAGAGGCTGGTTTTACTTATTAAGTGCGCGTTAGTGGGGCGGTTATTGGGAATAGATGGTGGGCTGACCTTAAGTTTAGAATTAGGGACTTCACTATCTAATATTGCCAACGGCTTGCCCTAGATAAGGCAGCGAAAGTGAAGGCCATAGAAGACAGAATTTCTCGGGCGGTAAATGGGGGGATCCCCTAACCTTAGGTCTAGCCAGAGGGGACCTTGAGCATGAGGCTAGCGAACGCTATCAAGGTTGTATAGTTAGATCTAGACTAGACAGAGTGTCCAACGAAGTCGTGAAATTGGACGCAGGATTGCGTCAGGAAAAGTTCAGAAGGTTCCCGGAATGATACATCGACACATGGTTGCAAACCTGGACGGGCACAGCCTTCGTGCAGGTCGTAAGATGCGGGAAGCCTTCCGTGCGCATTTCCAGGAACGATTTACCCGGTTGCCGAACCTCTCGGTGCAGGAGTTCTACAACTATTTAGCCGACTTCCCCCACCTTAGGGAGGCGAAAACGGTTGGTTGTGAGGGGAGGATTACAGACTCTGAAGTCCGTAATGCGTTGAAGCAGGTCGGCCTCAACAAAGCTCCAGGACTGGACGGTTTACCCTACGAATTGTACTTGAGGTTGTCGCACATTTTTGTCCATATTCTGACGGATGTGTTCAACAATTGGTTTGCCTTGGGAGCAATCCCAAAATGCATTACCAAGAGCGTGATCACATTGCTGAAGAAAGGTGGCAGGAATGTTTGGGAGGGCTTAGATGATTACAGGCCCATAATTCTGCTAAACACAGAGTTAAAGATTTTGGCCGAGGTCTTAGCGAACCGTTTGCGGAATGTTGTCGGTGATCTGATCGGACTAGAACAGAACTACGCTGTGAAAGGAAGATCGATCCAAAACAATTTGCATTTGGTTCGCATGATCCTAGAGGGGATAAAAGACGACAAATGTGCCGCGCTGATCAATTTAGATCAGTCCAAGGCATTCGACAGGGTGGACCACCGGTTCCTGGAGACTGTTTTGGAGACCACCGGATTCAAACCGGAGTTCCGCAAATGGATCAAGATGCTGTACCAATCTCCTACAGCAGTGGTACAAGTAAATGGGAAGTGCTCGGCTGTTTTTCCAATTGAGCGATCTGTGCGACAGGGTTGCCCCCTGTCTCCTCTTCTCTATGTCCTCGCTTTGGAGCCCCTGCTCCGTAGGCTTAGAGACGTGGAAGCATGTCCGGTCCTGCGCGGAATTGCTGTTCCTGGCCCCGTGAAAGCCAGAGTATCCGCGTACGCCGATGATATCACCATGTTCGTGTCATCCGGTTCGGACATAGAAGCGGTGAAGAAGGCGCTTGCAAGGTACGAACGAATCACTTTAGAAAAGAGCGAAGGTCTGCGGTTGGGAGCCTGGGCAGGATCCGATACTCTGCCCGGTCCCTTCCGCTGGAGTGACGGTCCCATCAAAATCCTCGGCGTGTGGTTTGGGCTCAGTCAACTACAGTCAAAGGTGGAAGCTCGGATCCGAAAATGGTTTCCAAGGAAGTTATCCTTAAAGGGCAGGACGGAGGTTTGTGCTACCTACATCTTCCCCCTGATCCTTTAACGATTGTCTGTACTTCCTCTGCCTGTGGAGAGGGCGCCGCCCAATGGTACGCAGGCAAGTTTGTTTCCAGCGGCCTTGTAATGGAGGTTTGAGGATGCCGAACTTGGCGGCTCATCGAGACGCTGAGAGGCTGGCATTTCTGAATCGATCGTTGCAAACCGAAACCGCTTGGTCGTGGCGAATCCGGGACATCTTCCCGGACTGGAAGCTACGGCTCCATAAAATTCGACGGAAAGGGCGGTTTCTGTTAGAGTGTCGTGAAGCCCTTCGAAGACTACCTGAGTCTAGTGACGTCTCATGGCCTCGGAGGGCACTGTATCGGGCATTAGTGGATGGGTCCGTCTCGGATCTACTCGTGGAGCGGCACGGATCGTCGTTAGAGGAGGTCCGCTCACAGTGGAATTGGGCGCCAGGTGCTGGGTTCATGAACAACTCCGAGTTCTCCCTCACCTGGCGACTA
>CM042152.1:24852957-24867957 GCA_023376005.1 Doryteuthis pealeii
TAAAAGACTTTTTAAATACAAATAATTATCCGTAAAGTTAACAAAATCGACTCTATGTCCTTTATTTATTATGACCATTTTACAACAATTATGCAATATCCGTAAGAACTGCTATTTTATATGATACGATTTATGTTAAAAATATGGATACTGAAACTGTATTTAACAAGACAGAAATGCGAAATGAATGAAGCCTTAATTTTCTTCAAACTAGTCCCTTTTGCATTTAACACATTTCAGCGATTTATCCATTGGTAGAAGCAGATTTGACCCCCCCCCCCCACACACCACCTCACCTGATATGATGTGATGATATACCGTCGAATTTCTTCTAATTCCCTCACTCATGGGATGAATCAAGAAAACGTCGCACGGAGCTAGGTTTGGTAAGTATCCATACTTACCAAACCTACCGCACTTGCATAAACTTGTGGTTCGCCAACATGTCGAACTTCGGCACTGACTTATTTCGACTTCGTTAAGTTGTCTATGCATCAGTCTATTATATAAGTTGCTCAGATATATATAAATTTTCATTTAAATTTTAAAATAAACAAGAGCTTAAGTCTTGATACTTTTTGATCACACCTCGTATATACTTTCTGTGTGAGTTTGCGGGGGGGTAATGGTTAGCCAGCTGTTTAAGCAAATCTTTTCCACTATAGAGAGTTTTATTGTCAAAGGAAACCTTATATTTGTGGCCTTGCACAAAAAACAAAACAAAACAAAGCTAAGTAAATAACGAGAGAGAGAGAGAGAGAGAGAGAGAGAGAGAGAGAGAGAGAGAGAGAGAGAGAGAGATTGTGTGCGCGCGTGTTTGTGTGTGTTTATGTGTGTGTGTGTGTGTGTGTGTGTGTGTGTGTGTGTGTGTGAAAGAGAGATGGTGAGTGAAAAGATGTCACTAGGTCAGTGCAGAAATTTGCACCTGACTATAGTGAGCTCAGGTAATCCGTTTATAATTAAATGTTGCGTGATAAGAACTCAGTGGTTCGTGCATAGGGCCGTATAATGTGAGGTTCACATATGGCTCATGAGACCCAATTATTTCTTCTTCATTAACATACGAATCACACGGTTCGATTATCAGTCGACTAGTCTTCGGCTCTATTTTATGTTAGGTGCAAGAATGCAACCCTAATTCTTAAGTACACGCAAGCTGCATAAAAAGCCTTGTACAGATTCTTATAAAATGACACAAAGTTATATCCACCCACTCCTACAAGGAGTATCATTTTGTAAATGTGCACAATATTCACAAGAACCAAGAACAAAATGCTATCAATTTGCAAAGATTATTACTCAACTAGTGTGTTGCCTGTCCTATGCCAGTGTTTTCATGTTGGAAATAGACTTTATGTAATAATAGGTTTCTTGTCATTTTTGGTCAGATACACATGCATATAAGCGGGGTTTGATTATATATGAGAAATGGATGCGACTCCCTCCCCCCCCCCAACAATATCGTGACATGTTGTGGTCATTCAAACATCACCTGTCTCTTGCGACGTTTGAAGTGGCTTTCATCACATAAAAGTAAGAAAGTTAAAAACAGTGTTCTGTACTATACAAAGCCATGGACACTAGAAATATATATATATATATATATATATATATATATATATATATATACATATATATATATAAGAGAGAGAAAAGGGGGCATTAATTACTTATGGATCGATACCTATGCCTAGGATCAACGTGTCGTATTTGTACGCTTTATAAAGAATGCATGTTGCTCCACGGTACTTAAGAAAAGAGTGTTGCAAACCAGTAAAGTCCGGAGAGTTGAGTTACCCTAGACAGAACACACAAGTATTTATATCTTTATAGAAGTTACAGACAGATGACAAAAGCGACAAAGAAAGAAAGAACCAAAAAGAAAAAAGTCGATCTTAATTATATAGGTATATGTTCATTTTTAGGAGGAAAAGGTGTTAAAAAATTAAGATCCCATGTTATCTTTCTAGTAAAATCTATGAAAGTGTTATAAATAATAATCCGCTTATGATTAAGTGAGTCTCACATGACCGACATGTTTTCAAGTGTTTTTTGGCTTGTGCATTTCACAGGATTCAATCGATAAGACAGAGAAAATAAATCACACAGGTGACGTTGCCTAGGGGCTTAAGAATTCAGGGAAAGGAATAATAATAATAATAATAATAATAATAATAATAATAATAATAATAATAATAATAATAATAATTACCTCCATGAGAGTTTTTCACACCTGCATAATCTAGTGATTCACTGGAGGCTGAGTGACAGTAAGTCTGCTCAGGTCTCCGGGACTCTTCTAAGTATTCTAGCTGATCTTAACAATGCTGTTGTTTGGATAGTATCGATTCTTCCTCAGATTTTGAATTCCTCCAGACTCTTTTCCAAACCCTTTTGGTCCGTTCCCAGTGTGGCCCTATGCCAGTGACGGTACTTGATAAGATGACTTAGTTTCGTGACTACCACATGTGTCTCCGACCAGCTGCTCTTTCGATGCTTTCTGTGCCCGTGTCGTGTTCCTTTGATCCGAAAAACCTGAGACCGATGCAACTTGATCAGAGCGTCTTTGTGACGGGTTGGGAGATAAATGGAAATGAGCTGCCGTGGTTGTTGGCAAGTCTAAGAACGAAGCAACACACTGTTAACAATAACAACGGTGTTATTATCATATATAATGGAGATGTTTCGCACACTAGGTCGGAGAGAAAAGACATGGCGTGTTGTACTATGCTGATTATCATTGAGTGATTCAGCCAATATGGACATTTTTATCAGTTTTTTTTCTTGGCGGCAAGGTCTATTTCTTCTTGAGGCAATTTTCTTATTTCAGCAATGCTGAAGAAGTCCCGTAGCCAGCTTCCTTCAGGCAATCCGGTCTGATTAAATTTTTATAATTCAGAGCCTCTTTTTTATAGAAAAAAATTGTAATTATTTTTGTCATCATGACAAGGTCAACGGGTGCTAACCGCCAGCCCCCAAAACAAGGCTACACTTTGATTTTCGGCAGCTTGATAAACATATCACCTTAGTGGGTGCAGTGACCTTTGCTTCTATCTATAAAAACAATAAGTAAATTAATATTTATACAATATTTTGATTTTTCCATTTTAACAAAGCCATTTACTTTTACTAACAAATATAACTTTTACACCTTTTCTCCCGTTAAAGATTAGTTGACGACAACAAAAAGAACTCGCCGTGTTTTACCAGGGCTCCAATTACAATTCGTACGACTTTTACCTTCATGTTCAACGGTTTATTATTATTATTATTATTATTATTATTATTATTATTATTATTATTATAGTAAAGTCAATAATATAGGGTGAAAGACAAATAGTAAGTTTTGTTCAGCATGGTATAGAGACACATCTGTGAAATGTCCCTAGAGAATCGAAGTTATTCCAATTGTCTGCGAAGTAAGTTTGCTATGACAGGTACAATTTTCCTTCTAAAAAATTGTTACAGGAGCAGTTAAAAAAAACACGATAATGTCAGAAGAGAAAGAAAAAGTGACAGAAAAATAGGGAGAGAAAGGAAAAGAGATAGAAAATGAAAGTGAGAGAAAGAAGAGGAAAAGGAAGTTATATGGTGAGAGGAAAAGAGGAAGGCAGACAATAATGGAAGAAGAAGAAGAAGAAGAAGAAGAAGAAGAAGAAGAAGAAGAAGAAGAAGAAGAAGAAAGAAGAAGAATCAGTGATAAGATAGACAGTGTCTTGAATAATGATTAGAACTAATAAACAAATTAAAAACAAACAAACAAAACAAACAAAAACAATATATATATATATATATATATATATATATATATATATATATATATATATGTGTGTGTGTGTGTGTGTGTGTGTGTGTGTGTGTGTGTGATACTAGCCCAGCTTGGTTGCGAGCTATGAAGCCACACTGACAGATGAAATTTTCTAAAGCGGGAGTCAGAGGCTTTTGCTTTAAAGGTAGTCGGAGTTGATTTCGATGTTTCAGTCTATTTTCTTCAAAGCTCTTTAATTTAGCGAAACATGTCTTACGCCATTCTTTCCGATTTGATGCTAGAAAGCATCATATATATATATATATATATATATATATATATATATATATATATATATATATATATATATAAAAGAAAGCAGAATCAGTGATAAGTTTTTATGTGTCCTTATAAGAAAAGGCGGTGTTGTTCTGTTTTTTAAAAAAACACATAAAACTTTTCGATTTTTGTGTTAACATTGTGTTTACAATCTCATTAACAGCTGGACAAGAATCTTACAGTGAACAATATCGTTTGTTTATTACACTTGCCAATGTCGTGGCTAAAATCAGTTCGATTTAAACAATAAATGAATAAAGAAAGACAGAAAGAGAAAGAAAACAAATAATCAGAATAGAGAACGAAAAAGCTTTTTTGCTTATTGATATTTAAAACGAGTCTTAGATTATTGTGAATGAATAGGTAGATTGTCATGCAACAATTTTCATAAGTGTCGAGAACTTGGAACTCTTACAAATAAGCAATTATAATTCTGAATTTTATGCTGGATCAAACAATCGACGCTGGAATGAAACACACAAATATCATAAGCACATTATGAGATTAAGCATAGAAGTGAGAAATAAGAAATAATAACTTGAACCTTTTCAAGAGCAATTCTTTTAATGTGAGAAGGAAACTTTTCTATGTCAGCATTTCTCTTCGAGACACTTTTTAATGTAATGGGCAAGTGCTTGCTGACGAAAGGTCTTCTCAGAAGCAAAGCGATGTAATAGATAGTTCTTGTTCAGAGTGACAATGTCATGGTGAGAAAGAATCAACTCTTCATCTCAATAAAAAGGATAAAATCGTGTTTTTGGGGTTTTTTTTAATTACTAAATTTGTTACTTATACTAAATTGTATCGAGAGTAAAAAAGAAGGGATTGCAGGTGAGGGAGGGTGTGAACTAAGTTAAAAAATATAAATACAAGGAAAAGGTTGTGTGCCTCGTGAGATGAAAGAGTTTAAGTTCAAAGTAGGATTTCTAAAGCTGGTTTTCAAGGCTTTTTCTAATAAAAAGATTGTGGGGAACATATCTCTATATTTTAGATTGTATACAAAGCCGAGTACTTTACCGAGCTTAACAAGTTTACTATCACACGACACACTTGACCGTCTTGTGTCATTTTGCAAGTTGTCTCGTTGCTGGATTCAGCGATTCTATTTCTATAAATAATTTTTTTTAAATTATCAGGTTTATCTTTTACTTTTATTTGATTTGTAAAATTGTTTTTTGGTGGGTTAGTTTGATTTTACGCCATGTCAACCCTTGTTGGGTTATTTTATGCCGAATACGTTTTGTTTTATTCGTTCTTGATGGGTACTCAATTTTTTTAAACATATATAATTACACGTACATTAGTTGAATTCTGAAGTTTCTAATGGCAACTAACGAAAATAAAAATGGCATAATATCAGGTTTCAAGTATTCGTGATAGCAGTCAATGGGTTAGTAAGTAAATAGACATTCCCCGTAGCTGAAATATTTCCCCGTTTTCCACTCATGACAAAAGTCGGTGATCGAATTCAGATAAAAATCTAGGATCCAGAGTGCCGTTTCTTTTTAGGCAAGCAGGTTTCCAATGTTCATTACATAAATTCCCACTATTTGGGTTTACTAAACTTAGTAATTATAATAACTAATTGAAATCTTTTGCTATGATAGTTTTGTATTTCTCCCCGATGTTTGAATCCATGTTTAAAAGTTAACCCAAACGCTGGCTTTCAATACATAACCACCCTTATCGTTTAAAAAATTGGCGCAACATATTTCATTCTTCCTATCTGAAAATGCGCCATGTAAATGAAGCTTTGCAATATCTCTTTGAGTGACACGCTGTGGAGCAATGGTTAGCACTTACACTTTACCACTGCAGTGGGTTCGATCCTCATTGGATTCTCCATACTCGTCACCTTGTACTAAGATAAGTAAATATAAAAAAGTTACTCGTTGTTGAAATAGTTGCTCAAATTTTAAGAGTTTAAACTCATATCTATATATTAACACTCTTGTCCCTTAATCTTCCGACCGTCTGATTATCTGGTGTCGCTTAATCGCCGGATTCTTATTTCTCATGTCATCACCTCAGCTAAATAATGGACCATTCCGTTTTTATTATAAAGAAAGGGAAGAAAAAGAATATACTACACAGAGAGAATACAAGAAAGAAAGAAAGAAAGAAAGAAAGAAAGAAAGAAAGTAGGGAAAAGATAGAGAGAGGGAGGATGACCCCGCAAAAGTGATAACGCTAATCTGTTTCAATTGACCATGATGAAAAGAAGGAAAGAAAGAAAGAAAGAAAGAAAGAAATAGTAAGAGAGAGTTAAATCAAAATTATTATACTTTTTATATATGGAACTATTCGCAATAGCTCTAAAGTAAACATATTAAACGTAATAATTAAATTGTCAAACTGTGGTATACTTGTTCTGCAAGTAAAAATAATATTGTACGCCGATTTTCAAAGCAAGATGACCTTCCATAATTGAAAGAGAGGCGTAAAGCAATCTTTTCTACATTTCCTGTCTATTTAGCTTTGTTTCGTACGAAGCTCAGCTCAGCTCAGCTCAGCTGAATAACGAGAGAAAATGAAAAGAACGTAAATGGGCAGATGATTTTGCGCATGCGCAAATAGCTCTTTGAATTTGGGAGCGGCGAATGGAGAGAACGAAGCAGATGGAGTGGAAGTTTAGTGTTATGGTTCTGTGGGCGGGAATCGAACGAGAAATTTGCTATGCGAGAAAGAAATCGTGCACTTGAATGAGAGAAATGGGCGGCGTTATAATGGCCTAGACACGCATTAGAACGCAATGGCGGCGATGACGGCGGCCACCACTTGCAACGAAATCCGTTGTTCAGTGAATGGCTTCGATTTTAGCGCAGTCAAGTCAACCTCGTACAGAGTAAAAAGGTTGTGTTCTCTTGAGAGAGTTGAAATTGCCAATATTGCTGTAACAGGGTGTACAATATATTCGAGCGTTCCTGCTGGTCAAATCGACCAGTTTTAGTCAGTCCATTCGGTTTTCTTTTGTACATGGATATTCATCCCAGTGGATTTTGCTGAAAATATGGGGTCCGTGTTTATTGGTTGTTTATGCGCATCTATGGCAGTGGTGGGTGGGGGTAAGATAACATTTATGTATACTATAATGATCCCTACACAATTAAGTAAAGCTGAATAAATAACTACTATAACAATTCTGGGGAAGGCGCGTGATGTAATGGTTATCGTCGCAGGAAATGGACACGACGCCCCGTGTTCAAATCCAAGACAATTTGCATTTCACTTAGCGCTTATATACTTAAGAAAGATATGCATCCCATTCTCCTTCCAGTAGAAGAGCGGTCTTGAATCTTTAACTTCGGTAAGGCAACCAGTCTAGGAGAAGGAAAACTGAATTCAAATCTGTTAAACCCCGTTTAAGAAATTGACCATGTGTCACATTTTACTCCGACAGAGGAGTTGGTAGATATATCTAACGATCCTGGGTACTTCAAACGTTGTAATGAATACCAAGCTGGGTTATCAGACCATTGTTAGTGAGTTTGTTTCTCACTGAGTGTCCTACTCTTCCGGCCTTTTGTCATATCTAAGCTAAGCTTAGTGGATAACTACTATAATGAACCTATTTCTGTATGCTATTTATCATTTTGCAACACCCTCTGGTTAAAAATGAGACCGTCCAACTCATCCAAGATGAAATGGTATAGCTTATTTGTCGAATTATTATTTTTTATTAGAGCCGTCATCTCAGATAAATAATGAATAATTTTTTTGTTATAAAGAAAGAAAGGGAAGAAAAAGGACATCATACAGAGAAAAATATAAGAAGAAAGAAAGTAGAGGTAAAATAGAGAAAGGGGCCGTGAGCGTGCGGAATCGATAAGGCTAATTTGAAAAGAAGAAGAAAAGAAAGAAAAAATAGTGAAAAAGTTAAATCAAGATTATTCTACTTTTTACATATTGAACTATTTAGCAATAGCTCTTAAGTAAACACATCAAACTTTGTAATGACTAAATTATCATACTGTGGCATATCCACAGGTCCTGTTAGTTTGCAATTAATTCATTACTTAGATAAAGTTGGCAGTCTCTGTGTGCGTGTGATATGAAAAGAAATGTGTCGTCAAAATAAATCTGTTTTACTTCAAATTAAATATTGTTTTGGGAAATTGGTATTTACACCTCGCTGTGATGATTAGCGCATTCGAATTCCTGTTTGTACAAATGATCGAACATAAACCTTGAGCTGTGTAAGAAACTATTTTCGCCAATGAGTGTCGAAATAAAGTCACCGTCAGATCAACGAAGTTAAGCAGCGATGAGCCTGTTCAGTTGTAAAGTGGGTGACCACTTAGTAACAGTAGCTACTCTCAGCAAGCTAATGCCTATGTACCAGACTAAACAAATCTTAGCAATTAACAACAATATCAGCCACCAAGTATGCTGAGAGATGGGGGGAGGGGAGGGGGATTATACTGGTTAATCAGACATTACTGAGCGCAAAACTAAATCCACAGAGGGGGTCGAGAACCCCCCATTTCTCACAAACAACAACAAAAGAATGCTCGCTGTCATCTTTCGATTATTGTTCACGCTTCTCTGAAGCAAAAACCAAGCCCCCACCCCACCCCCCAATCATTTTGTAATAATAGATGTTGTTTCTAGGAAATTAAACGACGATCCTAATGACTTTTCAAACAGTCTGAGAAGTGAGTGATTGCATTTTACTCTTTATGCGCCAATCAAAGCATTTAGATTATTTATTTAATCTTCCCGATGTGTTGACATAATTATGTGATTGTTTTTCTTTTCACATCCCCCAACTCTTCATGGCCGAAACCCTGCTGACGTCATTTCCCTAAAGGCCTACTAACAGCCACAAATGTTGTCTTAAGAGAGTCACCTGTTATAATAATGAATAAATACATACATTCTGTGTCATGATCACCTGTCTAGATATGAAAAGAAGAAAAAAGGACAGATAATGACATATGTGTTGCAGATGTCCACGGTATTGCCCGGGACAAAAAAAAACCCAAGAAGCGACATTATCTATGGTGTATTGATCATATGTACACAGACTAGCCTGATTTTTCCATATAGCAATTTTGATTTTAAAAGCTTTCTTTTTTTACTCACTCTTAGAATCCTGACACCCCTCCTACCCGTACATACTCGTGTTTTCACCTGTAGGCTCCAGCAGAAAAAGAGTTGAAAATGTCAAACGTTGTAATTTGTATTGTTGCTAAATAGTGACGCAGAAATGGAAATTCCCTGGTCGGAATTCAGGTCACCTGTGTAATACCTTCAAGAAAGTTATGAATCCAATCTTCGTCACCGTGGCTCTTTTGTCTTGGTAAGGTCACCGGACTACAAAGGCCAAGAACTAACAAAACAAACTGAATTTAAAATCAGGAGAAGTGGAGCTAAAAATTCCAACCCATAATAAACTATTTGCCATGAAACCGCAATATCACAGACATGGCGTGGCTTCAGCCTTAGGCTCCACAAGGGCGACACACACACACACACACACACACACACACACACACACACACACACACACACACACACACACACACACACACAGAGCTTTAGCTCAGTTGGTAGACCGTCCGCCTAGGAACCATAAGGTTCCTGGTTCGATACCAGTCCTTGCCAACTGAGCCTATGATTAGCACAGGAATCTGTGAGGTAAAGTGAGGAGTTGATGATAGGTGTGGCGCTAAACATCAGACACAAAACAATCTCCTTGGTCTAAGCGCTAGATACCGACATTAGGCCACCCCGATAACTTTACTTACTTACTTATAATAATTTATTACATAATAATGATATACGCACAAGCAAATATGTTTTTTCCTTTTAGCCAATGAAAATTCATATTTATCTGTTTATATTTCTAATCCTAATTGTTTTCTTTTTATTACAACTTATGCAGTTTGTCTCTTCAATAAAAGTAGTACGAAAGAAAACAAGAATAATGAATAAACTCCCAGTGAGATTCGAACTTAGATCCTCTGCTGCTTCGGGGAAACCTGGATTTATGTACCAGCTACCATAACATGGATTGGAAAGATAAAGTATGATACTCATTTGATTTACTGATAATGATAATTGAAATAAGAGAGAGAGAGAGAGAGAGAGAGAGAGAGAGAGAGAGAGAGAGAGGGGAGAGAGAGGTAGGTAGGAGAGAGAGATATGAATAAATGAAAGAAAAGACTTTAAATTTGGTTCATGTAATATTTGTTCAACTGCAACTAGCTTAGCTTGTTACAGCATCTTTAGACACGGAGCAAAACATGATCCTTTACGCATAAAATTATCTCTTCAACACCAAGAATAAATATATATATATATATATATATATATATATATATATATATATACATATATACATATATATATATATATATATATATACACACATATATATATATATATATATATATATATATATATATATAAGTTAAAAAGGTTTTCACGAGAATCAGTAAGAATCTCATAGGAAATGAGTAAAAAGTATCGTTAGCGTCTTATCAAACATTTACGTTAAGACAAACAATGAAAAGTAAGTTAACAAGCGACAGAAGGAAAGAAAATGTAGATTTTATTGTTATCAAAAATTATCTCCAAACAGAAATGATGTCTTTTAGGCTTTGGGGGAATATGTATTCCCATTTGGACCAGGTTAACAATTTTGTATGCTTTGGTGTCATGGAAAAAACAGCTGTTAAAGTAATAAAAATATGCAATACCATATATTTTGCGTCGACTTCTCTTTCTTTTTGTAAATGGTTAGATCTTATCACCGCCAAGATCAAAGACGAAACAAGTTTTCGGTAATATAAACTGTCAACCTGAATAGTCATTATTTTTCTTTCAAAAGATATTGATCGGACTAATTATTTTAAAAAATGTCCATGTGACAATTGTGAAATACTGAGAAGAAGAAGAAAAATTCGAAGAACAATCATAAACTTTAAATGTACATTCAATAATATTGTGAGTTGTGGTTGAGTTGGCCGAAATTAAGAGGAGATCGTTGGAAATGGATTTGAAGACTGGACAAAACTGTTTGCATTTCACTTTGTGCTAAAAAGGCATGAAATCACCTCTTAAAACACGGACTGACTGAGATTTTTACCCTCTGGTTAAGGAGAAGGTGAACTCTGAATTAAAACCGGATTTACCCTGCTGAAAAAAACTTATCTTTTTTCTGTGGAGGAAGGGATAAATAAATATATAATACAAGTTGACATACCAATTAAACTTCTTCGCATTATTGATATTCTTAACACAAAGTTTTGGTAGACCCATTTTTCAACCCTCACCAGGTGCATAAACATGTGTGCGCAACTTGTATTTAAACTATTTTAACTTTTTTGTAGCGTGAGCCCAATTCATATTCAATGGGGATAATTTTTATAAGATTTACTGAGAGAGAGAGAGAGAGAGAGAGAGAGAGAGAGAGAGAGAGAGAGAGAGGGGGGGCGGGAGTTAACTTTCAGACTCAACTTCAAAAACTTTGGCAAAAATGTCCGATCTTGTAAACTTGTAATTTTATGAAAATTATCAAGCAGATACAACATTGTTGACTCGTTGGTAATTATACACTGGATAACTGTCACATTAAAGGCATTTCTCCCACGTTTGTAATATCTATACACGAAATATATTCATCATTGGAAAATAAGATAGCAAAGAAATGGATGCTCGAATAAGACTAGCGCATGACGCAATTATTTCAACTGCTAGATACTATTGTGTGTGAGTACAGTGTTTCCACATGACTAATATTAAAGCATAAAATTTAGGTGCGTATAAATTCTATCCTTTTATTTTTTTCAGGAAACAATCATAAACTTTAAATGTGGAAAGATATAAAAAAGGGAAAATCAAGTGCCCACTAAACGTCAGATTCAAAGAATATGAAAAAAATTATAACCAAAGATATGGTGAAAAAATCCAACATCGAAGGAGAATGGTGCATATCACCGCTTCTGTGATAATCCTGATTATTCCATAGGAACCTGGTTATGGACAAATGAAGTTAAAGTGTGTGAGGGGGGGTATATATAGACTTGTCAAGCACGTCTATAGTCGGGCTGGTATATATTTGAACACTGCGCATTTTTCCTTTTTTAGCCAAGTGATTTTTAGAGAACTATGTGTGTATAATTTGGAATCGCTCTCGTATCTATGGTTGTTGTAATGGATTGGCCCAATAGGTATGTGAGCTATGAGTGAAGGTACCCTAGTATTTATAAAGTTGGTTGAATGCTTTGCTTAAGTAGTTCAGTCAGGGAATATGCATTAACCTATAATATTAGGCAAAATCTTAACCGAGTGAAGGGTTACAAAGTTCATGGAAATTGGGCAGGTTTTATTCCCCCACCTTCAAAATAATAATACCTAACTAAAGGTGCATGTTATTAGATAATCTTTTTGTAGATATCTCCAATAGAATTGAAACCATGCAATTCTGCCAAACACGAATAATCATTGATAGAAAATTGATTCTAAGTTTTTAGATAATTCAATAATTCAAATTCAACAAAGACAGAAACGGGGGGAAAACATTTTATTAACATTAACGCGTTAATTGTCTGAATCTTTGAGATGAGGCTTCATGCGTATAATTTTGATTTTTCGAACTGTTGTCCTCATCTTTATTGTGGCATGTAAAATCACAACGTTTTTGGACGCTGTATGCCCCGATCTTCCTCAAGTGTCTCCTGTGTATCTGAGCATTGCAATGACCCAACCCAACAACCAAAATATTCAAAATTATTTCCCAGATTGGATCATTGCTATGCTCGAATACACGGTAAATTACTGAGGAAAGCCGAAGGATACAGCAATTGAAACGTTATGATTTTACATACCACAATAAAGATGAGGAAAACAATCCGAAAAATCAAAATTATACATTAACGCGTTAGTTCTTTCAGAAAAAAGAAATAATTTTTGAGTGTATAAATAACAATTGTTTATTTCTTTAGTAATTTAGTAATTTAGGACGGTATCGCTAATACTTAAACAAAAAACAACCCGAATAAACAATATGTTGAATAATTCAAGTATCGTTGTAAACTATACTTAGGTTATGAGGTTCCATGAGTGATAAATGCATTGAGCCATTATCATTTCGAAAGTGATCTTCAGCTCAAACAAACTCGCCACAGCATGTTAGCTATGAGCAAAATCCTTTTAAAAGAAGAGCTGCAAAAGTTCATGAGAATATTCCTTGCACATTTTAGGTAATGCGATTTATGGTGGGAAATATGATATTTATGATACATAGTCAAGTAGAGCGCCAAAAATTGTGACGTACGTACAAATGATGATCGAGATTATTAGATTAGTTACACTTTGTCTGCCATAAGGCCAACACATTCACTCCATAAGGGAATTATCTGTAAGATTATAATGTCAAAATTTTATCTACAGTAAATGTGCTAATAGAGATTCAAAAGCCACAGTTGAGCGGTAACCTGTGAATATTGAACAATAAAATACTCTGTGAGATCAATCAGCCAACTATCTCTCTACGAAAGTGATCTTTAATAGATATTTACTAATTACAACTTTTGAACACCTCATGACACCTGCAATACTTTATGGGTTTCACAAACAGACCATTGATAATGGGTTTGGTTCTCATTAAGTGCCTCATAATTCTGACCAAGTGCTAAACCAAGCGAAGCTTAGTATGTGACTACGAATCATAGATCAGTACAGGTCCAAAACCTTAAGGTACTCAGTGAGTACTCGAACTCGCAAGAGCCATGACAATCTTGTTAACAACCCTCCATTGCAGGCGGGAAGGAAGATTGTGTTACGCCAGTCTTTCAAGTAAGAAAATCTGTCAGCCTAAAAAAATCAGCATTCGCCATTTTAGCTTTATTAAGTGGGCTTGAACACCGACCGCTGAAACTAGTAAAAATTGCGAATATAGCACCCGCCTTGGAATTGCAGGGTTCTGAGTTCGATACCGGTCCCCACCAACTCAGCGTATGAGTAGGACAGATTGATTAATCTGATCTGTGCGGTAAAGTGGGGAGCTGACAGTACGTGTGGCGCTCCACCCCAGCAAAACCAATCTCCCTAGTCTAGCGCAAGCGAAAAGGGGATAAACTCCCTTGCTATTCGGCTGATACCGACAATAGGCAACTCCGCCAACTTATATATATATATATAAATTTGTACATGAAACAGAAAAAAAGTATAAAAATTAAGCCCTTATTTTCCGAGTAGAATGGTTTCGAGATATGTGCAAGGTCCAACGAGACACAATACACTCAGATTAACAGACGAGTCAATCTGTTCAAGTTGCCTGAATATATGAGCAGCAAATAATAATAACAATAATAATCATCATTTCTTTGATTTTGAGATTTAAAAAATGGATCAGCCCGTCCCAGGTGTTTTTATAGTTAACGAGAAGAAAATAACTTATTAGCTTGTGATCATTGCTGTTTCACCAGAGAATAGAGTGGAATTGAAGGAAAATAACAAAAATAATAAATACCTGAAACTTGCTAGGAAACTGAAAAATGACAAAGAAACTATAGAACAAGAAGGTGATAGTAATATCAGTGATATTCGGGGGCCCTAAGAAAAGCTTAAAATAGTCTAGAAAAAAGACCGTTAAAATTGGAGTTTCATGGATTGAGTGAGACCAAGATAACACTACTGATATTGGCTAAAATAATAAGGAAAGTCATGGAGATACATTTGCTGTCTCTTGGACTCCGGTACAGACCATAAGCTCTCATTAATGTGAAAACTCGCTAATAATAATAATAATAATAATAATAATAATAATAATAGCAATTTATATTCAAAATCTTAAAAGAAAAATGATGACAACGTGTAAGAAAGAAAGGGAAAAATAAAGCGAAAAAAAGGAAGCAAAACATCTGTAAAAAGAATAAAAAAAACTGTTAGGAAGACGAGTAAAG
>CM042152.1:24872957-24889888 GCA_023376005.1 Doryteuthis pealeii
TCACAAACGGGAGACCATTCAGATTTTAAATCTCGCATACTACTTAATATCACTAAGAAACAAACAAAATCTGGGATTTGATTTTTAATAATTAAACGATATAATTCAATAATTAACAAAAAATTAAAAAATACAGTATACACACCCTCCATCCCCACCCTACTCACGTCGACATGAGTTTAGTTTTGAACTTCTGGACAGAAGACCTGGTCGCTTACCATATGAAAAAAAAAACGAATGTTCATTTCTAAAAAACAAAAACTAACGGTAAGCTGAACCACCCACCCACTCCATTTCCCGTCGGCACAATTCGAGCTTTGAAGTAGCGTTAAGACAGTTCCTAACTGTAATAAAAAAAAGACGACTTCTAAAATAAATAGAAAAAAAAACTACCACTCAACTGATCGGTACAGGCTTTGAACTTCTAAGCAAATGGTCGTAAAAAGGCAAATGATACTCATATATATTTTTTATTAGGTATCAACAATTCAAGCGCCAATTTAAAAACAAATTAAAATAAATTAAATCGTTTATATAAGGTGAAATTTTTGTTTAAGTCAAAAAGTAGTAACACAATGAGCATCAGTAAAAACAAAATGATATTACATATGTAATTAATTATTGATAGAGTTTAAACATGAAACTCTTCCAAAAATTACGAAAACGAACGCTTTGTCTGAATTAAAAATACGTACTAAAACAAACACGTTATTGAGATTTTTAAACAATTTGTACCGAAGACATATTGGTTTTATTCATTATTATTGGGTATTCAAATTATTTCTAATTCATTTTTAAACATTTTTTTAAATCCTTTTTTAATTTAACCAATAGATAGGACCTGGAGTGGTCGTACATGGTGGGCCTAACAAGTACTACCACTCCGGGTCAATGTGAGCCTGGGAGTAATGGCAATGAACGGGTACTTCTCACTTCTCAGAGCTCCATAATTGGAACCTCACCACTAGATTCAGTTTTACCATAAAAGCAATACGGTAGGGACAATCATATAGATGCTAGGGCTTGACATGACCAGCTGATTGATTGAAGGGACCTCTCCGACCGCCCGTCTAGCCCAAGTAACGCTGCATGCCATGGACTACTCTGCAAACACCACAGGTCGTTACCTACAGCCGACAGGTGGCTCAATTGGAAGGAGGTTTTACTCAGCAAAGGTGCTGTCGGCATAGTGTACAGCTTCAGCTGATAGAGGTAAATAAATAAGGACACATGTTTAATAATTATCTCATTTTAATTGTTACTTTTTAGGGGTAAAAAAAGAAATTAAATTAAATTAATATTTTTTTTATCACTTTAATGCAACAATCAATTAAGAAAAACAAGCAATTAGGGACTGAATTTAAGTTTTTGCGATATGTACAAAACAGTTTTTGAAAAATAGAATTATATTTCAAAACACTTAAAAGTTAAGGATTATATTTTTTTGAATTCTATAAATTGTTTTCCTCTTATTCTCTCTCTTACCCACTCACTACCTGGTGTTAAAAATTTGTTTACTCCGGTCATGCTAGTATATATATATATATATATATATATATATAGTAAAAAGAAAATGACTCTTCATAGAAATAGAAAACCGAAAGAGTCGTAAAATAACAAGTATTTTCAAAAGCGCTCATTATGTATATATAGCTGCTTTAAAGAACTGAATAAAATCGCAGAAATTTACAACCCAGACGTCACCGAAAAAGCATCACCAAGAAAACTTCGTTAGAAAGGGATTGGTACAAACAAACATTTTAGAACTTAGAATATGAGGGAGACAAAGTAGACCATCCCTATTTTAGTAGCCTTTTTCTTTTGTGTCCCATCCTTTCAATATTTCCAATCTTTTGGATTGGGATATGTTGCAATAGCCAGCTTTTCTTCAGTGTAAAGAAAGCAACATTTATCACCCACTTTGTAATTACATGATCTTTTTACAATTTCCCTATTTTAAGTAAGTTTATGTAGTTTGATCTATTTGCTGTTGACCCCTTCTCACCCCTTCTGGTTTGTCTGTGACTCCTTCCTCGTCTGAGTTGCTCCCCCCCCCCTTTTGATTGTCTTAAAAGGAAGTCAAGAGAGTCTACTTTGGGAATTTCGAAAAATATTTAGTAAGCTTAGTCTGACACAAGGCCAAAATAGTATCATAGTCAAAATGAATAGTTTGTTAGATTAGCTTGCTAACAATTACACAATGGAAAACATAGTCAAAATGAATATTGAGGGCTTATACGCTGCAGCACAATCAACATTATCCAAAAGGTGTCGCCCAATGGTGGAAGGTGAATTTTGATTGCTTGCTGGAGAAGAGCGTATATCCCATCTGTTATCCGCGACAATAACTTTGACAGTTATTGTCGCGGATAACAGATGGGATATACAGGTTTATTCTGATCTCCAATGTAGCAAACATCGCGTTTTCTACATTGGGTGCACTACCCAAATATTGGAGGTCAGAATAAACCAACATATTTTAGCTGTTATCCGCAACAATAACTTTGACTGCTCTTCTTCACCAAGCAATCCAAATGAATAGCTTGTTATATTAGCTTGCTAACAATTACACAAGGGAAAACATTATTTGTAGATATAATAAACTCTCATATAATAGCAATAGTTGATGACACATGTCATTCAACATTAGGTTTATTTTTATATTCTCACATGAAGATTATTACTGAAGATTAATTTATAGCAAAAGCACATGAAGATTTGATTAGATTATTTTGAAATGAATTAGACTTTAAAATACTACGAGCTAAAGTAACACCGAAATCGGAAAAGAAGTTTAAAAGAAAAATCTTATCAGTTAATGATTGTTGGTACCTTTTCGTCCACTGAGGAAGATGGCGTAGTGTCCAAAATAAATAATCTGCATCTACGCTAGTGACTGCGCAGGCCAATCCCTAAGTGAGTCTTTGGTGCACTGACTGTACACAAACTGTGATGCTTTCTGGGGCTGCTGTCTTTTCTCCCTCTTTCTGGCTCTCTTTGCAGTCGAGGCTCCTCTCCTCTCCACCTCACCCCTCTCCGTGCCTTGCTTAACGTTAAGGCGCCAGGCCACTACCTCCTACGTATTTGTGTCAATTTGGAATATACAAATATAAGAAAAAGCTTATCAGTTAAAGATAAGCTTGATATATATATATATATATATATATATATATAATATATATTAATACGTAGGAGGTAGTGGCCTGGCGCCTTACCGTTAACGCAGGCACGGACGAGGGGTGAGGTGAGAGGAGAGGAGCCCTCGACTGCACAAGAGAGCCAGAAAGAGGAGAAAAGACAGCAGCCCCAGAAAGCATGCAGCAGTTTGTGTACAGTCAATGTCACAAAGAACTCACTTAGGGATTGCCTGCGAGTCACTATGCGTAAGATGCAGATTATTTATTTCGGACACTACGCCATCTTCCTCAGTGGTACGAAAAGGTACGCACAATCATTAACTGATACGATTTTTCTTTAACTTCTTTTCGATTTCGGTGTTACTTTAGCTTGCGTAGTATTTTAAGTCTAATTCATTTCCAAAATAATCTATCAAATCTGTTCCATGTGCTTTTGCTATAGAAATTAATCTCAGTAATATCTCTGTGAGAATAAAAAATAAACCTAATGTTGATGACATGTGGTCACACTATTGCTTATTGATATGAGATTTTATTCTATCTACAAATAATGTTTTCCCTTGTGTAATTTGTTAGCAAGCTAATATAACAAGCTATTCATTTGGATTGCTTGGTGAAGAAGAGCAGTCAAAGTTTATTGTGCGGATAACAGCTAAGACGTAGTTTGTTATTCTGACCTACAATATTTGGTATGCACCCAATGTAGAAAACGGCGATGTTTGCTAGCTTGGAGATCATAGAGAATAAACCTGTATACCCATTCTGTTATCCCGCTGACAAACTGTCAAAGTTATTGTCGCGGATACAGATGGGATATCGCTCTTCTCCAGCAGCTAATCAAATCAGCTTCCCCATTGGGCGACACTTTGGATAATTGTTGATTGTGCTGGCAGCATATAAGCCCTCAATATTCATTTGGACTATGTTTTCCATTGTGTAATGTTTAGCAAGCTACTCTAACAACTTTCATTTTGACTAATGATACTATTTGGCCTTGTGTCAGACTAAGCTACTAAATATTTTCGAAATTCCCAAGTGACTCTCTTGACTTCTTTTAAGCAATCAAAAGGGGGGGGAGCACTCAGACGAGGAAGGAGTCACAGACAAACCAGAAGGGGTGAAGAAGGGGTCAACAGCAATAGATCAAACTACATAAACTTAACTTTAAAATAGGGAAATTGTAAAAGATCCAATGTAATTCCAAGTGTGATAATGTGCTTTCTTTACCTGAAGAAAAGCTGGCTATTGCAACATAAGTCTCAAATCGCAAAAGATTGGAAATATGAAAGGATGGGGACACAAAAGAAAAAGCTACTAAAATAGGGATGGTCTACTTTGTCTCCCTCATATTAAGTTTCTAAATGGTTGTTTGTAATCAATCTCTTTCTAACGAAGTTTTCTTGTGATGCTTTTTCGTGACGTCTGGTTGTAAATTTCTGCGATTTTATTCAGTTCTTTAAAGCAGCTATATATACATACATGAGCGTTTTGGAAAATACTTGTTTTTTACGACTCTTTTCGTTTTCTATTTCTATGAAGAGTCCATTTTCTTTTACTATATATATAATTATATATATATATATATACTACATGACCGGAGTATTAACAATTTTTTACACCCAGGTAGTGAGTGGGTAAGAGAGAGAATAAGAGGAAAAACAATTTATAGAATTAAAAATATTCCTTACTTTTAAGTGTATTTTGAAATATAATTCTATCTTTTCAAAACTGTTTTGTCATATCGCAGAACTTAAAATTCAGTCCCTAATTGCTGTTTTTTCTTAATTGATTGTTTGCATTAACGTGATAGAAAAAAATATTAAATTTAATTTAGTTTTTTTTACCCCCTATAAAAGTAACAATTAAATGAGATAATTTATTCACATGTGTGCCTTATTTATTTACCTCTATCAGCTGAAGCTGTACACTATGCCGACACACCCTTTGCTAGTAAAACCTCCTTTCCAATTGAGCACCGTCGGCTGTAGTAACGACTGTGGTGTTTTGCAGAGTAGTCATGGCATGCAGCGTTACTGGGCTAGACGGCGGTCGAGAGGTTCCCCTTCAATCAATCGCTGGTCAGTCAAGCCACCATCTATATGAATTGTCCCTACCGTAATTGCTTTTATGGTAAAACTGAATCTAGTGGTGAGGTTCTAATATGGAGCTTGCAGAAGTGAGAAGTACCGTTCATTGCCATTACTCCCAGGCTCACATTGACCGGAGTGGTAGTAACTTGTAGGCCCAACATGTACGACCACTAGGTCCTATCTATTGTAAATTAAAAAAGGAATTTAAAAAAATGTTTAAAAACTGAATTAGAAATAATTTGAAATACCCTATAATGATAAAACCAATATGTCTTCCGGTAACAAATTGTTTAAAATCTCAATAACGTGGTTGTTTTAGTACGTTATTTTTAATCAGACAAAGCAGTTCGTTTCGTAATTTTTGGAAGAGTTTCAATGTTTAACTCTAATCAATAATTAATTACTATGTAATATCAATTTTGTTTTTACTGATGCTCTTGTTTTACTACTTTTTTGACTTAAACAAAATTTCACCTTATATAAACATTTAATTTATTTTAATTTGTTTTTAATTGGGCGCTGAATTGTTGATACCTAATAAAATATATATGAGTATCATTTGCCTTTACGACCAATTTGGCTTAGAAGTTCAAGCCTGTACCGATCAGTTGAAGTGGTAGTTTTTTTTAATTATTTTTTTAGAAGTCGTCTTTTTTTATTACAGTTAGGAACTGTTAACGCTACTTCAAGCTTCGAATTGTGCCGACGGGAAATGAGGTGGTGGGTGGTTCAGCTTCCGTTAGTTTTTGTTTTTAGAAATGAACATCGTTTTTTTTTTCATATGGTAAGCGACCAGGTCTCTGTCCAGAAGTTCAAACTAAACTCACTGTCGACGTGAGTAGGGTTGGGGATGGAGGTGTGATCACTGTATTTTTTATTTTTTGTAATTAGAATTATATCGTTTAATTATTAAAAATCAAATCCAGATTTTGTTTTGTTCTTGTGATATGTAAGTAGTATGGCGAGATTTAAAATCTGAATGGTCTCCCGTTTGTGAGTTATAAGTCGACCCTGTACATACGCAAACTCCTTAATATATAATATAATATATATATATATATATATATATATATATATATATATATATATATATGTGTGTGTGTGTGTGTGTGTGTGTGTGTGTGTGTGTGTAGTAAATCCATCCGAAGGTGTCGCTATGAGCGCTCATACTAACACCAGTTCCTACCCTAAACCAAAAAGATGTGGCCAGACACTCGAAGATTGGAACAGAAAACTCCGTACGAAGGAAAATCGTCACTCGGTCAACCCAACTGTTTAAAAGAGAAAATGGCTGCCAAATACACTTATATATATATATATATATTATATATATATATATATATATATATGATTGGGTATGAATTTAGTAAATATGTTTTTAATGTATCTTATCTACAGAACTGTTTCAGTCAATATACTAAAAATGAATTCCTAAAATGTCGAAGGACAAAGGTTTTGTAAAAACCTACAATGTGTTCGCGGTTTAAAAAGAATGGAAGAGGAAATAATTCTTCTATTACTGCAACCGTGGGTCGATATGTAGGAAAGATTTGGTGTAAGCTTTCGGTTAATTATCATTTCAATTAATGAATCTGCAACTGGTTTTGGGCAATACAAGCACAAGATGATCTCGAAGAAAACAAATGGCGGTCGCATGATGGGGGAGAAATATTATTTTAATTATTGGCAGTTGGAATACAATAGTTTCGTTTGAAATGGTATCTGATTTATGTGGTACGCACGCATGCGCGTGAATTGAAATTTGTAAGATATGATATATCACTACACACCAACACGGACCCTATGATAAGTGAAAAGATACTTATAGTTTAAAGATAACATGCAAAGATGATGTATATATTAATGTGGCAAATGTTTTGGTGAAAAATGATTTTCACTGTTTTTTTCAGTCTCACGTTTTCAAAAAGAATCATGGTAAATATTGCGTAGCCGAAGTTTGATTATCAGAAGGTTTCACCGAGAAGGATATTCAAGGAAACTTTGCTGGAATGATTGACACAAACGGATACATATAACATAAGAACAAAGGACGAAGAACACAAAACGCGGTTGGACGGGCGGTCCCATTTATCTCTCTGCTTAACGACACACACAACGCGGCGCATATTATAGTATATATAATATAATATATATATATATATTATTATATATATAAAAGTATGGGCGGTTAGCTCGAGTCGTAGAGCAACTCGCCTAGGAACGCTATGTTCTGATTCAATACGGCGATCCCGTCCAACTCAGCCCATAAGTAGCATAGTTGGGTAATCTGATATGTGGGAACTGATTGAGGTGTGGCGCTCCACTTCAGCCAGAACTGTGCTACTGAAAAGGGGATAGACTCACTCACTGTCTACCTGAAACCCACAATAGGCTTTCGCTACTAATATATGAAGGTGTCCAAAAAGTTTGAAGTTCAAATATATAAAATTAGGTAATTAATCATATATATATATATATAATGTTGATTAAATAAACAGGTGCGTCTCCGATTTACATTTTATTACGATAATTTCTAGGCTTTCTGGCCAACTTTTTTAAAATATTATATATAAGTAAAGTGGTCGGGGCGGCCTAAAGTCGGTATAACCCAGTCATCGAGGGAGTCTATCCCTTTTCAATAGCACTAGACCAAGCAGATGTTCCGGCATCTGAGGTGGAGCGCCAAACCACCATCAGCTCGCTTACTTCCGCACAGATCCTGTGCTACTCATACCTGAGTTGGCGAGGACCGGTAATCGAACTAGGAAACCTTGTGGTTTCTACCCGAATGCTCTAACGCTGTATTTGGTAATTTTGATAAAAAGGCCTTAATACCTGGTATCGTGGTTATAGACATTTCACTCGTGAAGTATGCCACGAGCCTGTTTAAATCATGGTAAACAGAGCAAAAGTTATAGTGAATAAAAAGGCTCGTGGGCAACTCACGAGTGGAAATGTGCTATAACCACGATACCCATGTATTTAAGGCCTTTTTATCACAAATTAATTTGCTCTTGTTTACAATATTAAACATTGAGCTTCTCATACGGACCCGAACTCTACACAAACTACTTGTAGAGATAGGACAGCCTAGAATCACCTGTACGGCAAGAAACTTGTACTGCACCAAAGTATATATATATATATATAATATATATAATAGTTAGGTAATATTATATATATAATTAGTAATTATATATATATATTAGGTAATAATTATTATATATTAGGTAATTATATTGTTAGGTAATATATATCTATATATATATATATATATCTATATATTTAGGTAATATATAAATAATATTTAGGTATATATATATATTGGTATATATATATATTATATATATATAGGTATATATATATATTCAGGTATATATTATATATATATATATATATTAGGTAAATATCATATATATAAGGTATATATATCATATATCTATATATAATATAGGTAAATATTATATTTAGGTAATAATATATCTATATATTAATATAGTATATTAGGTAATAATATATATTAGGTAATATTATATATATATATATATATATAGTATATATATATATATATTAGGTAATATAATATTTATATTTTTCTTATTAGGTAATATATATATATATTAGGTAATTATATTATATATAATAATTATATATATATATTAGGTAATATATATATATATTAGGTTAATATTATATAGTATATATATTAGGTAATATATATATATATATTAGGTTAATATATATAGTATATATATATATATATTATATATTGGGTAATATTATTATATAGGTTTAATATATATACTATATATATATATATATTACTAGTATTAGGTAATACATATTATCATTAGGTAAATATATATAACTTAGGTAATATATATATATATATTGGTAATATATAATATATAATTATATGATCTTAGGTATATATATATATAATTTAGGTAATTATATTATATATATATATATATATAATAGGTAATATATATTTAGGTAATATATATAATATTCCTAATATATATATATATATATATACTTAGGTAATAATATATAACATATATAATATATAATATATATATATTAGGTAATATTATATTATGAGTAGTTTTATACTATATATAATATATATTAGGTATTTATATATATATATATATATATAATATATATATATATACATTTATTTTATATTATTCTTTGTTTTTTTTTTTATTTTTTGATGCTTTTGATGTTGTTTTTTGTTTTTTTTTTTTATTTTTTTTATTTGTTTTTTTTATTTTTTTTATTTTTTTTATTTTTATTTTGTTTTTTGTATTTTTGTTTGTTTTTTTTTTTTGGTTGTTATGTGATCTTTTCTTCTGTTTTTTTTTTTTAGGTTTTTTTTTTTAATATTTTTCTGTTATTATATTTTTGTCTTTTTGTTATGTTATTTTTTGTTTTTTTATATTTTTTTCATTTTTTTTTTTTTTTTTTCTATTTTTATTATACTATTTTATATTGGTATTATATTATATATATATATACATTTATATATATTAGGTAATTTATGATATATATTATTATATATATATATTATATATATATATATATTATATATATCCAGGTAATTTTATATATATATATATATAATATATGTATATTAAGGTGATTTATATATATATATTATATTAGGTAATTTATATGTATTTATATATTAGGTAATTATATATATATATAGATATATATAATATATATATATATATATATATATATATATATATATGTCGGTATTCACTTCATTCATTTTTTCAATAGGTCTTTTGAAAAAACAAATACAGGATTTCTACATCTTATCGGTGAATATCGTGTCTACAGCGCTGGATTTTGAACTTTTTGATACTTTTCTACACACTTTTTAAACTTTTACATCAACTCTTTTGAGTTTCTCTGTGGATATATTCTTCTGATTTATAAATAAAATAAAATTTAGTTTTATTTATTTTCAAAACAGAATACGCATTTTCTCAATTAAATTTTTTTTTAAATTAAAAAAAAGAATTCTGCTATGATATTGACGTTTCATCTGCCACACTTTTATCTTAAACGGTCCACTCACCACCGTTCTCTCTATCATACACAACTCGCTCTTGGTGAAGACCACTTCATAAAGGGTCGAAACAGATTTCTGTCAGGCGCATTTTAACATCATGTGTTTGTTTTTTCTAAATATTTATTTCACACTGTCGATTCACTTCCATTCATTTATTATATATAGAATATATAACTATATATATTATATATATTATAATAATAATATATATATATAATATATATATATATTATAATGTATTTATTATATGTATAATTTTTATATATATATAATTGGGAGCGTTGAAAATCCAACTCACATATAAAAAATTCCAAACAACGATTGTGTTGTTCCTATTATATTATCTAGTTACTACCATAAACACAACACACACATGCGCGCACAACACATGCGCACGACACTGCACACACTATACATGTGTGTGTGTGTGTTGTGTGTGGTTTTGCATGTCCTGTATTTTATCAATATTTCAACAAACCATTGAGTATATTTTTCATAATGCTATCTACAATTGAAGCTAAATCTGAATAGCCATTTGCAATCAATTTATTCAATTACTACAATTAATCTGATTACAATCATTTCATCTTGAATATTAACATTGTGCTATATTATAATTAGTAGATTAGTTGTAATAGTAGTAGTAATGTTGGAAGATGGTGTTTTAGTAGTAGTAATCCATAGTTGTACCATGTTCCCGCTCTGTTTATGATCATCGACTAGCGTCATTATAAAGCGCTTGTCTCGCGCATCTTCGCCTAAATTCTGATCGGCACTCTTTACACGCGATAGAGACGCCATCAGTAACTGTCAAGAACTCTTCAGATCTTCAGTGTTATTTCTTTCGTCTCCTTTTTTTTTTTCGTGTCCCTAAAGGCTTCCTTTTAACACGGCCTTTCTACATGGAAAAACCTGTACAACCACCTACCACACAATAGAAACACAGTTAAGTATTTAACTGTATCTCCTTATTTTTCGAGCAAGTTCTTGTCGCCCCTACTTCTTGATTTATTTTCTTTGCACTATTTGCGTTTTTTTCTTTTTAGCATTTGATTTCGGTGTTTTTGTTTGTGCGTGTGGTGTTGTTTGTGTGGTTTTTTGCTTGTTTTCCTTTCCTTTCTTCTTTTTTTCCTTTTTTCTTCTCTTTCATTCTTCTCTATTCTTCTCTGTTCACGTTTCCATTTTCGCTTTCTCCTTTTTTCCATTTCCTCCATTCTCAATTCTCTTACTCTGCTTTCTATTTCATTTCTGTTACATTCTTTTTCTTTTTATCTTATTTTCTTTACTCGTCTTCCTAACTTAGTTTTTATTCTTTTTCAGATGTTTTGCTTCCTTTTTTCGCTTTTATTTTTCCTTTCCTTTCTACAACGTTGTCATTCATTTTCTTTAAGATTTTGAATATTAATTCTATTTATTATTATATATTATTATTATTATTAATTATATTAGCGAAGTTTTCAAACATTATGTATGAGTTATGGTCTGTACCGGAGTCCAAAGAGACAGCAAATGTATCTCCATGACTTTCCCTTATTATTTTTAGCCAATTCAGTAGTGTTCTTGGTCTCACTCAATCCATGAAACTCCAATTTTTCACGGTCCTTTTTTCTAGACTATTTTAAGCTTTTCTTAGGGCCCCCGACTATCACTGATATTAACTATCACTTCTTGTTCTATATTTTCTTTGTCATTTTTCAGTTTCGCTAGCAAGTTTCAGTATTTATTATTTTTGTTATTTTCTTCAATTCCACTCTATTCTCTGGTGAAACAAGCATTGATCACAAAGCTAATAGTTAATTTTTCTTCTCGTTAACTATAAAAACACCTGGGACGGGCTGCTCCATTTTTTAAATCTCAAAATAAGAAATGATGATTATTATTGTTATTAATTACTTGCTGCTCATATATTCAGGCAACTTGAAGCAGATTGATCTCGTCTGTTAATCTAGTGTATTGGTGTTCGTTGGACCTTGCACATATCTCGAAACGCATTCTACTGCGGAAAATAAGGCTTAATTTTTATACTTTTTTTTGTTTCATGTACATTTATATATTAATAGTTGGCGGAGTTTGGCCTATTGTCGGTATCAGCCGAAAATAGCAGGAGTTTATCCCTTTTCGCTTGCGCTAGACTAGGGCGTTGGTTTTGCCTGGGGTGGAGCGCCACATCGTACTGTCAGCTCCCACTTTACCGCACAGATCAGATTAATCAATATGTCCTACCATACGCTGAGTGGTGGGGACCGTATCGAACTCAGAACCCTGCAATTCCAAGGCGGTGCTATATTCGCATTTTTACTAGTTTCAGCGTCGGTGTTCAAGCCCAACTAAATAAAGCTAAAATGGCGAATCGGAGTTTTTTTAGGCTGACAGATTTCTTACTTGAAATGCTGGCGTAACAACAATCTTCCTTCGCCGCCTCAAGGAGGGTTGTTAACAAGATGTCATGGCTCTTGCGAAGTTCGAGTACTCACTGAGTACCTTAAGGTTTGGACCTGTACTGATCTATGCTTCGTAGTCACATACTAGCTTCGCTTGGTTTAGCACTTGGTCAGAATTTGAGGCACTTAATGAGAACCAAACACATTATCAATGGTCTGTTTGTGAAACCATAAAGTATTGCAGGTGTCATGAGGTGTTCAAAACGTTGTAATTTAAGTAAATATCTTTATTAAGATCACTTTCGTAGCGAGATAGTTGGCTGATTGATCTCACAGAGTATTTATTGTTTCAATATTCACAGGTTCCCGCTGCAACGTGGCTTTGAATCTCTATTGCCACATTTATGTAGATAAAATTTTGACATTATAATCTTTACAGATAATTCCCTTATGGTGAATGTGTTGCCTTATGGCAGACAAGTGTAACTAATCTTAATAATTCGATCATCATTTGTACGTACGTCACAATTTTCTGGCGCTCTACTTGAATTGTATCATAAATATCATATTTCCCACCGATAAATCGCATTACCTAAAATGTGCAAGGAATATTCTCATGAACTTTGCAGCTCTTCTTTTAAAGGATTTGCTCATAGCTACGACATGCTGTGGCGAGTTTGTTTGAGCTGAAGATCACTTTCGAAATGATAATGGCTCAATGCATTTATCACTCATGGAACCTCATAACCTAAGTAAGGTTTACAACGATTACTTGAATTATTCAACATCTTGTTTTTCGGGTTGTTTTTGTTTAAGTATTGCGATACCGTCCTAAATTACTAATACTAAAGAAATAAACATTGTTTATTTTATACACTCAAAAATTATTTCTTTTTTCGAAGCCCAACTAAGCGTTAATGTATAATTTTGATTTTTCGATTGTTTCTCTCATCCTTTATTGTGGGTATGTAAAATCATAACGTTCAATTGCGTGTACCTTCGGCTTTCCTCATAAATTACCGTGTATTCAGCATGAGCAATGATCCAATGCTGGGAAATAATTTTGAATATTTTTGGTTGTGGTTGGGTTCATTGCAATGCCAGATACACAGGGACACTTGAGGAAGATCGGGGCATACAGCGTCAAAACGTTGTGATTTTACATGCCACAATAAAGATGAGGACAACAGTTCGTAAATCAAAATTAATACCATGAGGCCTCATTCAGATCAGACAATTAACGCGTTAATGTTAATAAAATGTTTTCCCCCGTTTCTGTCTTGTAATTTTGAATTAATTGATTATCTAAAAACTTAGAATCATTTTCTATCAATGATTATTCGTGTTTGGCAGAATTGGCATGGTTTCAATTCTATTGGAGATATCTTACAAAAAAGATTATCTAATAAACATGCACTTTAGTTAGGTTTATTATTTGAGGTGGGGGAATAAAACTGCCAATTTCCATGAACTTTGTAACCTTCACGGTTAAGATTTTGCCTAATATTATAGGTTAATGCAATAATTCCCTGACTGAACTCTTAGCAAAGCATTCAACCAACTTTATAAATACTAGGGTACCTTCACTCAATAGCTCACCATACCCTATTGGGCAATCCATTACAACAACCATAGATACGAGAGCGATTCCAAATTATTACACACATAGTTCTCTAAATCACTTTGGCTAAAAAAGGAAAAATTGCGCAGTGTCAATATATACCAGCCCGACTATAGACGTGCTTGACAAGTCCTATATATACACCCCCCAACACTTGTAACCTTCATTTGTCCATTAAACCAGGTTCCTATGGAATAATCAGGATTTATCAAGAAGCGGTGATATGCACATTCTCGCTTCGCGATGTTGGATTTTTTTCACCATATCTTTGGTTTATTTTTTCATCATTCTTTGAATCTGACGTTTAGTGGCACTTTGATTTTCCCTTTTTTAATATCTTTCCACATTTAAAGTTTATGATTGTTTCCTGAAAAAATAAAAGGATAGAATTTATACGCACCTAAATTTTATGGCTTTATATTAGTCATGTGGAACACTGTTACTCACAATAGATCTAGCATTGAAATAATTTGCGTCATGCGCTATCTTATCGGCATCCATTTCTTTGCTATCTTATTTTCCAATGACTGAATATATTTCGTGTATAGATATTAACGTGGAGAATGCTTTAATGTGACAGTTTATCCATGTATAATTACAACGAGTCAACAATGGTTGTATCTGCTTTGATAATTTTCATAAAAATTAGCAAGTTTACAAAAGATCGGCATTTTTGGCCACAGGTTTTTGAAAGTTGGTCGTGGAAAGTTAACTCCGCCCCCCCTCTCTTCTCTCTCTCTCTCTCTCTCTCTCTCTCTCTCTCTCTCTCTCTCTCTCTCAGTAAATCTTATAAAATTATCCCCATTGAATATGAATTGGGCTCCCCGCTACAAAAAAGTTAAAATAGTTTAAATACAAAGTTGCGCACAATGTTTATGCACCTGGTGAGGGTGAAATGGGTCTACCAAAACTTTTGTGTTAAGAATATCATAAATGCGAAGAGTTTAATTGGTATGTAACTTGTAATTATATATTTATTTATCCCTTCCTCCACAGAAAAAAGATAAGTTTTTTTCAGCAGGGTAAATCGGTTTTCATTCAGAGTTCACCTTCTCCTTAACCAGAGGTAAAAATCTCAGTCATCCGTGTTTTAAGAGGTATTCATGCTTTTTAGCAACAAGTGAAATGCAAACAGTTTTTGTCCAGTCTTCAAATCCATTTCCACACGATCTCCCTCTTATTCGGCCCCACTCAACGACAACTCACAATATTATTGAATGTACATCTTAAGTTTATGATTGTTCTTACGAATTTTTCTTTCTTCTTCTCAGTATTTCACAATTGTCACATGGACATTTTTTAAAATAATTAGTCGATCATTCTTTGAAAAGAAATAATGATATTCAGGTGCAGTTATATTACCGAAAACTTGTTTTCGTCTTTGAATCTGGCGTGATAAGATCTAACCATTACAAAAAGAAAGAGAAGTCGCGCAAAATATATGGTATTGCATATTTTATTACTTTAACAGCTGTTTTTTCATGGAACCAAAGATACAAAATTGTTAACCTGTCAAATGGAATACATATTCCCCAAAGCCTAAAAGACATCATTTTGTTTGGAGATAATTTTTTGATAACAATAAAATCTACATTTTCTTTCCTTCTGTGTTGTTAACTACTTTTCATTGTTTGTCTTAACGTTAAATGTTTGATAAACGCTAACGATACTTTTACTCATTTCCTATGAGATTCTTACTGATTCTCGTGCCAACCTTTTTAACTATATATATATTATATATATATATATATATATATTATATTATTGTGTGTGTATATATAATATATATTATATATGTATAATGTATATATATTATATTATATATATATATATATATATAATATTTATTCTTGGTGTTGAAAGGATAATTTTATGCGTAAAGGATCATGTTTTGCTCGTGTCAAAGATGCTGTAAACTAAGCTAGTTGCAGTTGAACAAATATTACATGAACAAATTTAAAGTCTTTTCTTATTTATTCTATCTCTCTCTCCTACCTACCTCTCTCTCCCCCCTCTCTCTCTCTCTCTCTCTCTGCTCTCTCTCTCTCTCTCTCTCTCTCTCTCTCTTATTTCAATTATCATTATCAGTAAATCAATGAGTATCAATACTTTATTTCCAATCATGTTATGGTAGCTGGTACATAAATCCAGGTTTCCCCGAAGCAAGCAGAGGATTAGTTCGAATCTCACTGGAGTTTATTCATTTTCTTGTTTTCTTTCGTATCTTTTTGAAGAGACAAACTGCATAAGGTTTAATAAAAAGAACATTAGGATTAGAAATATAAACAGATAAAATATGAATTTTCATTGGCTTAAAGGAAAAAACATATTTGCCTTGTGCGTATATCCATTTTTGTATAATTATTATCAGTAAGTAAGTAAAGTTATCGGGGTGGCCCTAATGTCGGTATCTAGCGCTTTAGACCCAAGGAGATTGTTTGTGTCTGATGTTTAGCGCCACACTTCATGCAAAACTCCTCACTTTACTACAGATTCCTGTGCTAATCATAGGCTCAGTTGCAAGGACTGGTAATGCGAACCAGAACCCTTTATGGTTCCTAGGCGGACGGTCTACCAACGAGGCTAAAGCCTCTGTGTGTGTGTTGTGTGTGT